>OY720466.1:10769539-10817039 GCA_963082715.1 Harpalus rubripes | reverse complement strand
TTCTTTTTGCAGCAGCGGTATCGCCTTCTGTTTTAAATTCTCCTTTCAAGATTCCTTTACGAAAGAAGAGGGAAATTAGTGATACAGATGAAATCAAAAATAAATTGAATGATGCATATTCTGTGTTACAATCTACTATCCAGAAAAGTGTTAAAGAAAAAGACGTTTGCGATATATATGGCGAATTAGTTGCTACAAAATTAAAAACAATGGAAGAGCAAAGCAGGGAAATCGTAATGAACCGAATTGACAACTTCCTTTTCGAAATGAAAATGAATCAAAATATACCACCTTACCAGATCAATCCTCAACGAAATATAAGTGTAACTACTCCTCAATATTCACCTAGGTCTCAATCCCCAATCACCCAATCTCCCAAACATCAAATTTTACAAATATACCTGCTCGCTATTCACAAAGCTCTCCATTACTAAGTTCTCAAATACCCAGTTTTACAAATTTAACTTCTCACTGTTCACAAACTTATTCAGTGCCAATCTCCCAAACATTAAATTGTACAAATATAACTTCACCTAGTTATCCACAAAGCTCTCCATCACCATTCTAATAGCACTGGCATACCGTCGCAACCACCATCACCTGTATTGTATGTTATTAATAGTGATGAAGCAGCACATGATAGTTTGACGTACACAGTAGGTATACTGGGGGTATGCGGGACCAACTTCCGGTCTCCATCGAGCTCGATGGCATGTGCCATCGACTTCTTGCAGCAACCCAGATTTTTCAGCAGCCTCTGGTAGTTTTTATCGGTTCTTGCATGCACCTCTTAACGGTTAACCTCAATGTTTAATGCCCATTCCCAAAATTTGGGATGAGGGTTGAGGTTTGAATTAGGGTTGGAGGATTGGGGTTTGGAATTTGTATTCTGAATTGGATTCTGGATTTGGAATTCGACGCCTAGATGGCGTTGTGTTATGTGTTTTAGTTTTTGGAGTATAGATGGTGTGATACGATGTGTACAGCGTATAGATGGCGTTTACCTGTGTAATAGTACTAATAGTGTGTTATATCAGAAAGTGAAATGGGAAAAGTGTAATTACTGTGTTGCAGCGTGTGTTGTGTAATAATTAAAGTGAAGGAGGGTGTAATATAAAAATAAAATGTACGTAATAGTTTCATACATTTAATCATTAAGGTTATAATTAATTATAATAATTTTATATTAAATATTACAATTATTATAATTTTTTATAATCGCTACCGGTGTTATAGTAGCTGCACTCTTTTTCTATTGTAGCAATGTTTTTTTGTTAATATAAGAACAGTAGGCTTTGGTATGTTTATTTTTTGAAGATAATTTAAATAGGACTCTTCTGAATGAAATTTCGCCCAGTTCTCATCCACAATCACACACCAGTCGTTGGATGATGCAGCCATTCTAATAAAAAAATAATTATAAGTATAACATGAATAAAAGTATAAGTAAAGTAACTTTAAATAAGACAATGTAAGTAAAGTAAAACAATGTTTTCTTACTTTGTAGTTGTAATTGTGGTAGACATGTAGTTGTTAATTACTTGAATATTAGTTGTAATGGTGGTAACCGTGAATATGTTAATTCGTTGAATATTCTACTGTTGATTTGTTCAATATACTATATGATGTAAGTGTTGGCTATTTTATATGTAAAAAATATGAACCCCACTACGATACAAGTTTAAAACTTGATATGAAATTAATTTTAAAATATAAGAAACCGAGATATGAATGATAATATGAATCTGTTGTTTTGATTAATTAATATGTGAAAAAAGTGTATATGTAAAAAGTGATAATTTGTAGGAAAATAAAAAACCGAAATATGAATTGCAACACTAATTTGCGGTTCATTATCATTATAAATATATATTGTTAGAAAAATAAACAACTGCGATAAAACCCGTATTTCCAATCTATAGCTCATTGTAATATTGTGGTTAATTAGAAAAAAATCTTAGCCGCAGTAAACAACTTTATCATAACAAGTTTAATGCACGTGTTAATATCTACAGTACAGTGGTTAATTAAAACAAAAAACGCAAACCGCAGTAAACTACTTTATCATATCAAGTTTCCCGTACGTGCTATCAAATATAATAATTATGGTTTTTTTAATTGGAAACTTATAAACCACAGTAAACAACTTTATCATAGTTTCCTGCACGTGTTAATATCTATAATATTGTGGTTAATTAAAAAACCTCAATTATTAGATTTGATAGCACATGCAGAAAACTTGATATGATAAACTTGTTTACTGCGGTTAGCGTTTTTTGTTTTAATTAACCACAGTATTATAGATATTAACACGTGCAGGAAACATGATATGATGAAATTGTTTATTGTGGTTAGGGTTTTTGTTTTAATTAACCACAATATTATACATATTAACACGCGCAGGAAACTTAGTAAGATATAGTTGTTTGTTGTAGCTAGGGTTTTTTTTAATTAACCACAATATCATACAAATTAAAACTTACGAGTTATTAAAATGTTGTGAAACAGAATTGCGGTTGAAGGGAACTATATGCATATAAGAAGCTATTTAGAATATTAAAAGTCAATTATAAATTGGTTATTATACGGTAAACAACTAATTTGCAAAATGAGTGTAAATTCGTTAAGTCTACTTAGTGATCAAGTAATAAATAATATTCGAAATGCAATTAAAATAATTAAAACTGTGGGTGAGGCTGAAACGTGGCGTCAACATATAAATAAAATAATATTATTGCTACAACGGTATTTAAGAAAACATAAAAAGTATTGTGCTGGTACAACACAAGAAAATGTTCATAAACTGGAGGTGAATTTATCACTTTTAAAAGTTTTTCGTGAAAAGTTAAAAACAATTAAAAGAAAAACTGGTGCTGGACTTAAACCAAGTTGTAAGATACTTTGGCAAGATGTAAAATCAGTTTTTAATAACCGTATAAAAACAGGTGTAATTATAAATAAATCTAATATAAAAGATCCTAAAATATATTTCTAAAACGAGCAATTACAATTTTTAAAAACCAAATTTAAAAAGCCCTTAAATCATCAATTTTAAAAGTAAATGTAATACTTAGTGGAAATTTCATTTTACCTAGTTCAGGGGTAAATGAAATAAAAACATTTAATACAAAGAATACAATTATTGATCATACAACCAACATTGAAGAATGGTATATGGAAAATGTAATGGATGTAATTATGAAAGATTTAGAGGAATTTCAAGAAAGAGATTCTGGTTAGTCTTTGTATGAAATATTACACTTAAAAGTAAATATAAATAATTATGCACCAATAACAATGTACAGTTGAATTAGAATTGTATTGTATGCAGGATTTGCTATTTTAGTTATTTTAAAAATATACTTATAAGATTTCCACTATAATTATATTAAGAAATTTTTAGTAATAATGTGAAATTACTGTATAAGTGTATACTGATGCAGATAGTTTAATTTATTTATTTCATGATTTCCACTATAATAATTATATTAAGAAAAATTTAGTAATAATGTGAAATACTGTATACACAAATAGTTTAATTTATTTTTTCACGATATAAATATTTATGAAATAATGAAATGAGATATTATGAAATAATGTTTTTAATTTACCTTGTATTAATAAAAAAGTAATTGGTCTAATGAACGATGAAAATCATAGAATAATGACTGAGTTTATAGGCCTGAGATGAAAAATGTGTACGTATGAAGTACTTAACAATGAAATAACTGAAGAAGTTAATAAAAAAGCAAAGGGAATAACAGAAAGATCATTAAAAACAATAAATTTTGATGATTATTATAAATATTTATTTAGTAATATATTAGTAAACAGGGATCAGTCAAATATTAAGTCGAAGAAACATGTTGTATTTACTATTAAACAAAATAAGTTAGCGTTAAGTTCATATGATGATAAGCGAATTGTAAATTGTTTATACACTGACACTTACCCATGGGGTTATAATTTTTGTTAATAAATATGCTAAAACAAAAAATGTATTTTATTCTGAACCTTCATATAAAGAGTACGTATAAATAGCACTGGATTACAACATGTAAGTATATTATTGCACACAACTTTCTAAATAGGTTGTTTACAATTTAGTACTATGGCGATAAGTTGAAAATTACGCCCGCTGGGCTTTTTTGTAAGTTTTACTACCCACCGGACTATAAAAGCGGCAAAACGCTCGGTAATGATACTAGCCTTTATTTAATTATATGAATTTTAGAAGTATTACGCCCTTAAAAAATAAAGTTCCTCCGCTTCGCGTCAGGCCTTAAACTTTGTCTTCAGAAGTAGTATTTTTTTTAGCCTTAAAACATAAATAACTATAAAGAGGTATAGATATAACATTAAATAATGAATCATATTTTAAATCTGAAATAAATATTGAGGGAATAGCTAATGATGGTGAGGAGGATGTACAAATAAATTCATTCATAAATTATAATTATTGTAAAACATTTATTTTACATTAAAAAAATTACATATTACTAACAATATTTGTTAATGGATTATAGTTAATTATTTTGTCATGTATAATTAAGCAATAAGCAGCTGTATTTTCAAGTATATTTTCATTTGTTTCAAATTCCAATCTTATATCAACATTACCTGACTTCATTGTCTCACTCTGATGTGAACAATCTATGACTACCAACGGTGCTGTATTGATAAATTCATTATGCGTGAATATAGGCTCACATGGTCGTTCATAGTAAGACAATTGAAATTGAATGTACATTTTATATAACATAGCCCAGTTGTTATTTTTAATATTCAAATTTAAATTATCATATGGGTACATATCAGAATTTAAATGCAACTTAATATTACTTAAATTACAGTGATCAAATTTACTCATGTCCTTATTAAGTTTATTCTTGCGATCTGTCTGAAATCCAACAATGATGAAACGAGGGGTTTCCAATCGTGTTGTAGTTTTGATTGGCCAGGAGTGACGTTGTGTTTTCTGTAGGAGTGAATATTCATGAAGTTCCCAGCTACGGAAAGCTATCTCCAAATTAACACTCTTTTCTATATACTTCATAAGAATTAGCCGCTCGGCATCGGCTACCGATATATGTGGAATCTTCCAATGAACTTTACTTAATTCAATTTTCATATTTTCAGTGGCGTTGCTGTCTTCAATCGCATTCAAATCAGTGCTGCTTCGTATGAGAACTAATTCTTGTTGTATATTTAAAAGAATTTTTTTAAAATCTTCGCAAAATCCTAAGAGCATATTAAGGGGGATGCATACATTGAAATTACCGTTACTATCAACTATATGTTTTGTATCAACCAAAGGTAACCAGCCAGCATTTTGTAAACGTTTACTCTCATTTGTATTGTAAGAGACATAACCTTTCATAGTTGAAGTTATTCCAGGATTTCGAACTCTATCTATTACTATTCCTCCAATTTCATATCGAATTTCACTAAATAAGAATGCAAATGCATTATTTATTAATTTAGCTGTTGTCGACACTTTATTATCATGCATGAGAAGTTTACCCTCTATATAAAGTAAACTATTCCACGGTTGAGTATATAAGTCTTGTTGCTGTATTGGAATGCGAATCTCATCATTATTGTTAAAAGTTGTAGAAGCATACGGTTTATGGGTGTGTTTCTCCGCATGACTGATTGAATCATCAAATAAGGCATTTTCTGACACATTTAATATATTGCCGTTCATTTTGCTGAATGCAGAGAATAATTTTTTAGACTTTTTATAATAAACTCAAATCCAAATAATAAATGCTTTTATCCGCTTTCTTTGTTTATTGTTATCCAAATTGAACTTTAAACCCAAGTGATTTTAAAAACTGATAATTGATGGGTGTTTCGAGCAGTATATATATATGCTTGCGAATAGTATGATTAAAAATTATTCCCATCTTGTTTTTTAAAATGTAGTCTTACCGTGATGAGTTCCTCTCCAAAATTAACTAATTTTCCCTTATGATCTGTTATTTTAAGGGTTAAGGAAGTTATTACTCGCGTGTTGATTGGTAGATAGATTATTTGTTTTGGAACCTCTATAATTTTGTATCCAGGCTGGACGCGCGGGAAAAATTCATGAATAATGTGCACTTTTTTACTATTTGAATAAGAATTTGTAGTTATGCTACACTCAATACATATTGCATTTATTTTAGTTATAGAAACGGGGTTATCTGATTCATGTGATTTATTAGCATCTAATCGACGTGGTTTAAAACCTAGAATATCACCGATTGAATCATTTGGTCTAAAATTTATTTCCTTATTGCTTCTAACTTCACACTTAAGAGTATTATTATTTGCTACAATACTTAATTGAGTACCCGCATCTAACTTCTTTTGTAAGAATTTAGTTATATCATCTATTTCGTAAGAACCTTCGGGAATAGTAATTACATCACTACCAATATAAAATTTATTATTTTGATTATCGATATTCGACAGCGCATTATATACTCCAAAATTTATTAACCCGAGTACATACTCCGAATCCTCATCGAGTATAATCGGAGGGTCAAAATTTTCAGTTATAACTGAATTAGTATTGAAGAGCGTAAATGTATATGACATGACAGATTAATCAATTCTGAGGAGTAATCAGGATTGTTTATGTTCATATAGAAATGCTAAGCACAAGTGACCGCATTTTACACTATTATAAGGTTGGTACCTACTGTAATTGTAGTGTATTGAACACTTGTTTCCAAAATAACTAACTAGTTCTTTTGGTGGTGGCAGGTTTCCGTAACTGTCAAAATATATAACTAAATTATTACGTTTTTTATAAGTTACCCAGTGCGACCCCGGTCCATCATTGCTATCCAAATTAACAATGGCGCATTCGTTACGATTTACTTTTGTAGGCAAATTATTTCTCATGAATACCCCTCTAAAAATGCAATTTTCAGTTCCTTTGCATATTTCTGAAGATCAATATTACTCAATGCCCGCGATGGCAATTCTATTGGTAGTTTTTTAAATGCAGTCCAAGTCCCTTTCGATATGGTTTTAAGTAGAGACCTTTACCCATGGCGATGGCTTCAATCATTTTATTATGACGTTTAGCTTCTTTTAATTGCTCGGTAGCAACTTTTGCGTCGTTAACAGCCTTGGCAATACCTGCAGCACCACCTCCAAGTGCGCCTAAAGCGCTCAAGCCAGCGAAAATTGGAATTAATGGAAGAAATCCTCCGGTTTTCGGTACAGATATAATTCTTGGATTTTTAATTTTTCGCTTGATTCTCCTATCTTTTCGTAAAGCTATTCTTGCAGATTTATTTAAATCAGAACCACTACTATTTGTTTTTATTGCTTTCCGCGCGCGGTTGACTACGTTGCGGAACGACAAACTTTTGTCAGATTTCTTCTTTTTCTGCATTCTCATCATGACTATTTAAAGAGCACACGTTCTACCTCTTCCGCAGTGAGTGACGAATTGTGCTGGAGTAACGTTTACATCCTTATTTATATCAAAATGCAGACTGTAAAGCAAAGTAATGACTTTAAGGTCAAGAATTATGATTTTATTAATGCTAGTAGTGAGCCACGTCATAGTACATTATTACCAGATATAGTTAGATGTATTATATCAGGTCCTTCCGGATGCGGCAAGACAAACGTAATGATCGCACTTTTAGAGAATGAAAATGGTCTATGTTTTTCAAATGTATATATATATACTCAAAGTTATTATTCCAGCCTAAATATAAGTATTTAGAAATGTTACTAGAACCTATTGAAGAAGTAGGTTACTTTGCATATAACGAAAACGTAGATATTGAGAAACCGTGCAATGCGCAATGCAACTCAGTGTTTATATTTGATGATGTGGCGTGCGATAAACAGGATTTAATTAAAGAATAATTTTGCATGGGTCGTCATAAGGCTATAGATTGTTTTTATTTATGTCAAACATATACAAGAATCCCTAAACATCTTATACGGGATAATGTTAACCTATTAATATTATTTAAACAAGATCATATGAATTTAAAACATGTACATTCTGATCACGTTAATACAGATATGCCATATGAAAAGTTTAAGGACCTCTGTTCTTTTTGTTGGCGTGACAAGTATGGTTTTGTGGTTATTAATAAAGAAAGTGACTTACATAGTGGGCGTTACCGTAAAGGCTTTGATCAGTATATTATAATAAATAACGATTCCACAAGCTAAGATACCTCAGTTGGTGGTTAGCTATCATAAAGTAAACATTAAGATAAACATCTGGACCAGGATAAAGAGAACAGTAACAGATTAAATTTAAATCACACCTGTTTTAAGTTGTTTATACAGGTATTAGATCTGTTTTTTTTATCTGGTTATGAGCTGGTTATCTGCTATTAGACCTGTTTTTAGCTGTTTCTACAAATAACAACTTTGTTAATTTAAACAACTGTTTCGGAGCTGGTTATTTGTTACCTGTTTTTATCTGCTATTGGATCTGCTTTTTACCTGTTTCTACAAAGAACAGCTCTCTCAATTTAAACACCTGTTTCGGAGCTGGTTATTTGCTATCAGGTCTGTTTTTGTCTAACATCTATTCCAGAGCTGGTGTGTGATCTTGGCCCTGTTTTACCAGTCGCTTCAAATAATATCCTTAATAGCTGTTCAAAACTGGTTTATTGCGAGCATAAATTAAAATGAATGAAAAATTAACAAATGATATAATTAATACTAGAAACATTATTAAGCAGAAGTTTAGGAACCTTAGGCTTGGTGCATTACATAGAAAAATTGAATTAGAATCGCAGTATAAACCAATTATCAAGTCTTTAGAAGATATTGCCATTAATTTGCCAATGGCTAATATAAAAGAAGAAGTTAAAAGTGAACCGAAAGAAGAAGTAAAGGAGGAGGAGGAAATATCTGAAAAAATGAAACTTTAGTAGGCCCCAAATTTTTAGAAACAAGTGTAGTAGCAGAATCAATGGACGAGAGTGGGGATGATGCTGACGTATTTATTGAAAATCAGTCACCTATGATTGAAAACCGCCCATCAATAACTAGAGAGGATATTTTGAATTTAACTCAAGAGCCCTCATTCAGGGAGTATTTAGATCAGTATGATCCATTACCACGACAATATGTTGAAGAAATGGTAACAGACGACAAAGATTTATTTGATTTCAAATATGGCGTGCGTCATGATGTGAATACTGATAAATTTTTTATAGGTAATTCCGAGTTACAAATTGTGGGTAAGGATATAATTGTACAAAATCTAAAGTATGTCGGAACACCTGGTCTATATGAGCTCTTATTTAAAAAGCAACCACTGGCGTATACTGAAACCGATAGAAAAAATTATGCTGATATTGTAAAAAGAACAAATGCTGCCCATCGACATTATAGTGATAGCGAGCAACTTTCAGGGACCAGATCTCAAAAATATACTTCCATTATTGCCCCAATGTTAGACACGCGGAGGAAAGTTGTTCCAGCTTCTAAAAAATTAAGTTCAATTCCTAAAAAAACAAGTTACATGACAGGTGCAAGTCTAGCTTTAAAACATATAAGTTCAATATCCAAAAAACCAAGTGCCACGTTAGGTGAAAGTTATTTAAAAAAATTAACTAAAAAACGAGTGGAGTATGTATATTGGGATAATGTAAATGAACTGGTTGATCGATTGCGACTTTGAATTGCATCACGTGATGCCGGTCATACAGGACACAATAATGAAATTATATCTATAATTGAGGAGTTAAAAGAGGCTGGAGTTATAAAATAGCGACAGTTTAATAATGACTCTTGATAAGATTGGACATCATATCGAGCATCATAAAACTAAAATATATACTAATAAAATAATACCTCTTATTTCAAGACAAATTAAAAAATTAGAATTAAATTATATAAAGAAAATAAATATATTAAAAAATGATTTCCAAACAGAATTGTCTAAAGTGAAAAGTAATTTAAAATCCATCATTGTTATAAATTTAAAATTAAAACTAGAAGGTGATACCTATAATATAATAAACAGTTCTAATTTATCTTTTTATAATTTACCTTGTACAGGTAAAATTATTCAAATTAATATAAATAATCCAAAAGAGCGCCTAAACTATCGATTTAATAACGAACCTCGTATCTCAATAATAGTTGGTAAACATGTTGTAAAGGGGGATAAATTGATAATATATCCCAGTCCTATGAGCTTAAGAACTAGTGAATTATATATGGAAATTGCACTGGAAATACCTGTTAACTATGTCGAAAATTAAACGTGAAATTGTAGAAGAAATGCATAGACCAGCACGAGTGAACTTTCACAGAAGGCGTGTAATTACAAAAGGAATAGATGACTTATTTCAGGCTGATTTGGTTGAAATGATTCCTTATGCTAGAGTAAATAAAGGCTATCGCTACATTTTAGTTGTAATTGATGTATTTTCCAAATTTTTGTGGACCAAGCCTGTTAAAAACAAAACAGGTTCTGAAATTACAGGAGCTATGAAAAGTATTTTGCTTAGTAGCAATAGAATTCCGCAAAATTTACAAACTGATTTGGGAAAAGAATTTTATAATCAAAATTTTCAAAATTTAATGAATAAATATAATATTAATCATTATTCAAGCTACAGTACTAAAAAAGCATCTGTTGTTGAGCGAGTAAACCGTACTTTAAAATCAATGATGTGGAAATCGTTTAGTTTACAAGGAACATATAAGTGGTTATATATATAATACGAAACACAGAACTATTAGTATGAAACCTATTAATGTTAGTAAAAAGAATGAAAAATTACTTCTTGACAGTGTTTACAGTAATATTAAAATGGTTGGGAAAGCAAAATTTAAAGTGGGTGATTTTGTTCGAATAAGCTAATATAGAGGGGCTTTTGTGAAAGGTTATACTCCTAATTGGTCTAATGAAATTTTTACAATACATTCGGTTCAATTAACCAATCCTATTACTTATATTCTTAAAGATCAGGCTGGGCAAATTATAAAAGGGGGATTTTATGAATATGAGTTACAAAAAGTAAAGTATCCTGATGTATACCTTGTTGAAAAAATTTTAAAGAAGAAGGGCAATATGGTATTTATTAAATGGCTTGGGTTCGATAATAAACATAATAGCTGGATAAGTAAAACTAATGTTGAATGAAAATTTAAAAGGGCAGGGGCTTATTTTTTCCTTCAATTTAGTACAACAATAATAAATACAACTTGTATAAGATTCTACAGAGGTATTTGATTTATAAACATCAAAAAGTATAAATCACCCACTAATTGATAACTCCAATGGTAAACAAGATGGGAAATGTAAAAGTATTTAATATTTACATGATGAGATGGAAACTTCATGAATATCCGCTCATGCAAAAAAGTCTTGCAAAATTTATGTTAAAAAATCTGATAAAATTAAATGGTTGAATAATATATCTTAGGTTTGCATAAATTAAAATTTCTTAACATTGAATGTTTTCATGTCCTCGATAAAAAGAATTAGATTAATCGTTTGAATTAAATTTATGTAAATCACATACGCAAAACTGTGCATTAAGAAATGTATGGCATCATTTAAATAATTTAATTATTGTCGAATTTTGGATTTTATGTTACCAGAAGAAATATGCTATTTACCTATGGAGTTTATTATGGTTTGCACCCTACTTAAAATTTATGGCAAATAGTGTAAATTTCAGAAAGAATTCCAGAATAATTACAGGCATTCCACTGATAACCCGCTAATTTCTCCAATGGTAACAAAGTCGGGGATGTGTATCCCATTAAAAAGTGTTGTATTAAATATAATAAACAATTTTATGTAATATGAATTGTAACGAAATAAATTTGAATTGAAAATATTTTTTCTTTTATTTTTGTGTAACCCCATATCCACATTGCTGGTTTCTAGCTCGTTTCACCGTTATCACATTCCTGGGTTGGTTTTTGTTTATCAACTTTTTAAACCACATACTCTTTGCTGCTACATATTATATAATATTATATTATAAACTGTATATAATTATAAAACACATTCCCAATACCAATCAATATACCAATTACCAATTCACAATTCCCAATCTCTTAGGTTTGAAGTTTTTGTGGTATATTAGAAAAAACACTAACCGTAACAAAACAACTTTATCATATTAACTTTCCTGCAGGTGTTAACATGTATAATATCGTGGTTAATTAAAACAAAAGTTATAACCGCAGTAAACTACTTTATCGTATTAAGTTTCCTGCATGTGTTAATATGTAAATGATTACAAGTATTTGTGGTTAATTAGAAAAAACCATACCGAAACAAAACAACTTTATCATATTAAATTTCCTGCAGGTGTTAGCAAGTATAATATTGTGGTTAATTAAAACAAAAACTTTAACCGCAGTAAACAACTTTATCATATTAAGTTTCCTGCATATATTATCAAAAATAATATTATGGTTAATTAGAAAAAACCTTCAACCACAGTAAACAATATTATCTTATATTGCTGTTATAATTATTTTTATTTTTAATAAGTTTTAACCGCAACAGAACAACCTTATCATATTAAATTTCCGGCACGTGTTAATATGTAAAAAATTACAAGTTTTTGTGGTAATTGCTAACTCCAATGGTAACCAAGTCGGGAATGTGTACCCCATTAAAAAGTATTGTATTGAATTGTAGCCTACGTTATTAATACAAGGCCGGGAATCATTACAATGTCAAAAAAATTCTAGTTCGAAATAACCGTATAACAACGTTATAACCATTTTTTACATATGTCCAAGTGACAAATAATTGAATATTTTCAAAAATTATAACCGCTAAATTGATTTTCAAACAGACTAAAAATGTCTTTTAAATGACAGCAAAAATAAATCGCACCCTCATCACTGATTTTGGAACTAGAGTTTTTGGCCAGATTTGAAACAAAATTTGAGTTGTTTCCAAGCCTTGTATTAATGACGTAGGCTACCATAGAATATAGTAAACATTTTTGTGTTATATGAATTGTAATAAAATAATATTAAAAATAAATTTCAATTTAAAATTTTTATTTTTTACGCAACCGTACACACCATCTATACTCCAAAAACTAACACACATAACACAACGCCATCTAGGCGTCGAATTCCAAATCCAGATTCCAGATCCAGATTCCAAATCCAGATTCCAGATCCAGATTCCAATTCAGAATCCAAATTCCAAACCCCAATCCTCCAACCCTAATTCAAACCTCAACCCTCATCCCAAATTTTGGGGTTGGGCATTAAACATTGGGGTTAACCGTTAAGGGGTGCATGCAAGAACTGATAAAAACTACCAGAGGCTGCTGAAAAATCTGGGTCGCTGCAAGAAGTCGATGGCACATGCCATCGAGCTCGATGGAGACCGGAAGTTGAGCCCGTATCCCTACAGTATAACTACTGATGACACTGAAAATGACTCTTTTTTAGAATTAGAGACAGAGATAGACGAACAAAACAAGTAATGTCTAGCCTAACATACAATTTACCGTCGTTACAAATACAAGACTATATAATTTTACTAGACACGGGTTCAAGTATTAACTTAATACATCCAGATTTAGTCAATTTCAAAAAAATTAAAACTTATGAAGAAAAATGTACGTTTACAACCGTAAATGGAAAATCTACTATTTCACATTTTGTGATACTCAAAATTAATAAAATTCCACTAAAATGTTACGTTTACAAATTTCATAAAGAATATAATTTATTATTAGGTATTGAAGCATTTAAAAAATTAAATATTCAAATTGATTTCATAAAAAATTCGGTAAATATACAAGGAAAAGAAAAGAAATTACAAAATGACTTCAAAACTGGCAAACAAAATAATAATATACAAATTAGATCAGAACATTTGAACCAAATTGAAAAATCAAAATTAAAAATACTTATAAACAATTTTGAAGACCTTTTCCCAAAACCAAACGAACCATTGTCTTGTACCAATTTATGCGAACATAAAATAATTCTTAATAACGAAACACCAATCTACACGAAAAATTACAAACTCCCGCAAGTATACGAAAACGACATTGAAGAACATATTGAAAAAATGTTAAGAGAAAAAGTTATACGGTCTTCTCATTCCCCATGGAATTCTCCCATTTGGATAGTTCCAAAAAAGGTAGACGCTTCCGGCAAACGTAAAACGAGACTAGTAATCGATTTTAGGAAAGTAAACACTCAAACAAAAGATGACAAATTCCCAATCCCCAATATTGACACTCTATTAGATCATATCGGTCATTCAAAATATTTCACAACCCTAGACTTACATTCAGGTTTTCATCAAATTCCCATGGACAAAAACGACATCGAAAAGACCGCATTTTCTACTCCATCTGGTCACTATGAATTTTTACGTATGCCTTTTGGTTTAAAAAATGCCCCCGCAACTCTCCAAAGAATGATGAACATCGCACTAGGGGAATTAGTAAACAAAATTTGTCTAGTCTACTTAGATGACGTAATTATTTTTGGCAAAACTCTCGAAGAACATCTAAACAATATCAAATTAGTTTTCGAAAAATTAAGGAAAGCAAACCTAAAAATCCAAATTGACAAATCAGAATTTCTGCAACCACAAACAAAATATTTAGGATATATTATTACACAAGACGGAATTAAAACAGACCCTTCCAAAACCGAAAAAATAAAAAACTTGAACATCCCCAAAACAAAAAAAGAAATTAAGCAATTTCTCGGTACAATAGGATGGTACCGCAAATTTATACCAAATTTCGCTAAACTCACTAAACCTCTTACCTTATGTTTAAAAAATGGTCGAAATATAGACATTTATAACGAATCTTATAGAAAATGTTTTAACGAGTGCAAAGAAATTCTTACCTCATCTCCCATATTACAATTTCCAAATTTTCAAAAAGATTTTATATTGACCACGAACGCCTCTGATTACGCTATAGGATCCGTTCTACTTCAAAAAGACGAACACGGTAAAGAAATGCCAATAGCTTATTTTTCAAAAACATTAGGTAATGCCGAACAAAATTATAGCACCGTTGAAAAGGAATTACTAGCAATAATAGAATCCGTAAAA
The DNA here is from genome assembly GCA_963082715.1 of Harpalus rubripes. Taxonomy (NCBI): domain Eukaryota; kingdom Metazoa; phylum Arthropoda; class Insecta; order Coleoptera; family Carabidae; genus Harpalus; species Harpalus rubripes. The sequence goes on along the minus strand of OY720466.1, from coordinate 10,801,978 downwards.
AAATTCAGACACTATCTATTTGGTAAAAAATTTCTTATAAAAACAGATCATAGACCTTTATGTTGGCTATTCAATATGAAAAACCCTAACCAGAAACTCATGCGTTGGAAAATAGAATTAAACGAGTACAATTTCGACATAGAATATTTGCAAGGCAAAATGAATGTAATTGCAGACAATCTTTCTCGTCAACGAGATAAAACACAAATTCACAATAAAATCGGTGACGTAACAGAAACAAAAATATTCGCTCGCTGTATTTCTGAAGATTTTGAAATGAGTCAAGGATTAGCGGATCAAGTTAATAGAAAATTTGATAGTAGGAATTTCTGTAAAAATACAAACGTTGTAAATAAACATATTATTACTCAAAATTGTAATAATCAAAGAATTATCCATTTAATTACTAAGAAACTATTTTATGAGAAACCCTCAATTAAAGACCTAGATAAACCATTAAAGGAACTCCGAGATTACCTCATTCTTAATGAAATTTTTGAAATCAATATACCCTTATTAGGATGTGGCAGAGATAAATTAGAGTGGAATCAATGTCTGCAAAAATATTAAAAATATTCGAAGATACGAATATACAAATTAACGTTTATTCCTTACCCACAATAAATTTACATAATAATGATAATGAATCAATTAAGTCAAATCAAAATACAGTCCATTCAGATCCAGAAAATTTAGTAAACGGAATTAAATACATAGAAGACAGAATAAACATAGCCGATAATCAACTAATATTCGAAAGTCATAATTTTGAAACTGAAATAGAAATTACAAAATTATTTGGTAACAGAAAACAACGAATTCATTGTAAATTTAACAAACAAAATCTCGACGACGAAATATTAAATTTTCTCAAACAATATATAATTCCAAAAATAAAATACCTAGCCATTTTTAACGAAAAAGATCTAGACCTAAAATTTTCAAAAATAATGAAAGAAAACTTTGAATAAAATAGTTGAAGACATAGAAAACGAAGAGGAACAAATAGAAATAATTCGTGACTTCCATATGGGACTAACTAACCATAGAGGAATAATCGCAACCCTCAATGCATTAAAAGAAAAATATTTTTGGCCCAAAATGATTAGTAATATTACTGAATACATAAATAGATGCGAACTTTGTAAATTAAACAAATACAATAGAAAACCAATTCCGGCAATAGACAATCTAACACCTACCCCTCTAAAACCATTTGACATAATAAATATCGACGTACTTTGTTTAAATAAAAATAATTTTTTAACAATCTTTGATCAATTCTCTAAACACGGTCAAGTTTGTCCATTAGAAAATAAAAGTTCAAATAATATATTACAGAAATTAATTCAATATTTCCAAATTTATACTATACCAAATAAAATAATTATGGACGCTGGACCTGAATTCAAAAGTAGCGTTTTACAAGATTTATTCAAACTCAGGAATATAGAGAGTCATATAATTTGCGTAAATAACCCTAAAAGTAACGCTGTTGAAATATTCCACTCAACACTTATAGAACATCTTAGACTCCTCGAAAATAATAATCATTTCAAAAACAAAACATTTTTAGAAAAACTTGACTTAACAATCTTAGCATAACAAAATTAACTCCAAACGAAATACTATTTGGCAAAAATAATCAAATTCCATTAAAAACAATCCCACTCATTAACGAAGATATAATACAAAAATACCAAACAGAACAAGAAGAATTATTTAAAATTATAAATAACAAAATAAAAACTCAGAAACAAAAACGCTATAAAGAGAATGATAATCCCTTACAAATAAAAGATACTATTTATGTAAAAGAAAATCCAAGGTTAATCAAGAAATTCAAAAAACCTTTATTCAGAAAATATAGAGTTCAACACTATAATCCAATACTTTGGAAAGTAAAAATCAGAGATCAAGTAGCCGATAAAAACGTTCGGATAAACAGAATTAAACAATAAACTGTTGTTTCAGATGTACGGCTCAACTTACGGACATCTCAAATGACAATGGATTTCATTTAGCTAAATTAGGGAAAACGCAAATAAAAACTTCAGAACAAATAATATACTTTAACTATAATATAACTCCGATTAACGATGAATTTATTAAAATAAAAACATTGAAAGAAATCCTTCTCTTCCAAATTAAAGATTCAAAAGAAATATTTCAAGATTATATTAATATTCTAATATACAATTTTAATGACTTAGAAAATCAAATTAATAAAATATTTCACAGAATTTCTAAACGCGGTTTAATTAACGGAATAGGAAGTATCATCAAATCAATTTCGGGAAATTTAGACGCCTCCGATGGAGAACGCTATGACAAAATTCTTGAAGAAATAAAAAATAATGAAAAATTATTACAGGATCAAACTAATCAAAATTTAAAAATTAGCAAAGAGATGATTAATAAATTTAATAATCAAATCGAAAATATCAAAAGCAATGAGAATAAGCTAAAAACGCAATTAGAAGATATTCAAGAAATTTTAAAGAAAAACTTTAATTGGCAAGGAAAAATCGACGTTGAAAATAAATTTCAAAAACTAATATTTATAATTCAAAATTTAAATGATCTCACCAAACAAATTGAAATCAGTTTAACTTTTTGCAATCTAAGGAAATTACACACAAGTATTATTGACCCAAATAATATTAGAAAAATCACACAAAACAAAGATATTTGGCAACTAAACGAAATTATTGAAACTTACTGCCAACACGACAACGAACAAATACACTTTCTTATTAATATCCTAATTTTTTCTTCCCAAACTTATGATTTATACCAATTTACACCCCTACCTTTTATTAAACATGATACAATTTTACAATTGAACGAAAAACAAACTATGTATTTTATAAATAATAACAATAATTTTAAGATAAATAATTGCATTTTAGTTAATAAGATATATTATTGTAAAACTGAGTATATCGTTTTAAATAAATGTATAGTTAATATTCTGAAGGCACAAACGAATGATGATTGTAAATACCATACTCTGGAATTAGAAAATACTTGTAAGAAAATTCAAAACACAAATGAATTAATCATAATAAGCCCCAAGGAACAACAAATTCATATTAATTGTGAAAGTAATACACTTAACAAAAAAATCAAAGGTATATTTAAATTAAAACTCATTAATAAATGTGTAGTAAATAATTTCAAGTTCGATATAATTCAAGAAACTTATAAAGAAATAATATTCGAAAGCCTTAATTTTAATAGTACGTTTCAACAATTAAATTCAATAAATTTAGATAAAATAAGTAAAGTAAATATAACTATTAAAGATTTACCACAAATAAAAGAGTTAAACTCGCAAAATCAGAACAATCATCATTTCTATATTATTTATACTATATTATTTTTAATAATTTGTATTGTCTTATTATATAAGTTTAGAATTAAGTTTTTAACAATTTATAAAAGAAATAAAAATTCCAAAGATAATAAAGAACCAATTGTAGAATTTAGCTCTATTACATAACAATTATTGTAAAATCTCAGAAGAGAGATATTATGTATTGTATTCCTATTCTACAATAATTATTACTATGTCAGCACTTCTTGCAGTACTTTTCCATTATAACATGCTTTGTAATAAAAGCCCCTGTAACTAAGATAAGTTGTTCATTCTTTCTGTATTCTCTTATCTAAACACATGTAGTCTTGTTGATAATAAAATTAATTTTTTTAAAATAATTTAAACGAAATTATTTAATTTGTATACACTTGAGGACAGACGTAGGATATATTCATGCCTATACCTTTATAAACTACTAAATAATCTGGTTGATGATAATTTCGCTTAAGTCAAATTTATTTTTCCGTACCACGTTTGCATTCCCGTTCCAGTAATACTTTTTACATTCCTGTTATACGTAACAATTATGAATTAAAAAACCCTATTAGAAGACTATGTGTTATCTATAATGAAATTGAAAACAAATGTTTTAGTGAACTAGACATTTTCTATCATACATTTACTCAATTTAGAAGTGTTCTCTACAATGAGTTAAACTAAGTGACACATTAGTTCACTTATTTTTTCTTATATTTTTATATTTGTAAACTTCATATATTTTTATATTTGTAAACTTCTGTATTTTTTATTCTCTGTATTTCCATACTCTGTCTATTCTTGCCTGTTTATTTTGTATATATTGTTGCCTCTCCCATGTTTTTGGGATACTCACGTATCCTGTTTTGGGAGAGTATAAATAAATAAATAAATAAATAAATTGACTGAGCCCATTAAAAAAGCTGCCATACATCATATTACTTATCATTTACAAAATTAAGAAATAATAACCTCAAATATATTATTGGTTCATATTTAACAAGCTTATAAATTATATCAATAATCCCTGGAATCTCAAGTTATGTAAAAATAAGTATAGCTTCAGTTTGCAAGTCATTAAGTCATATATAAATTCTTAATAGGTATCTTATTTATCAACATAGCATCAATGTCGTGAATAAATCATGTTGGTTTGTAGTCATTAATTTACAGAAGTCAGTAACAAAGAAACTACAGTTTATTATTCTTTACTTATTCCAGAGTACGCTTAATTAATACATATTTATTAAATACCAATAAAATGATAGAGCCTGATTTGCTAGACATGTCGATTTTGATTGTAAAGGATATTTTTATATGTAACAAATTGACCATAATACAATTGCTTATGTACTTGTTGCATACAAAAATTATAAATAAATTAATAAATATATTGTAACCTTTTTATTTATTTCGGTAAAGTGTAAAAATCAAAGAATTATTATTAATTAAAATAGATGTTTATTGAACGATAAATAAATATTTAAAAGATAATAAAAGTGACGGTTACTATTATAATACACATGTTAACACTAATTTAAGACTAAGAAAAAAAAACACTTCATTTATTTACTTAACAACATTCAACTATTGTCCGGTCACTTGACCGAACATTAATAAAAATCTGTGGTTGCTAGATGTAGCTGCAACATGTGTGTTCGTGTGTGTGCGTGCGTGTGTGTGTGTGCGTGTGCGCGCGCGTTTGTGTGCGTATGTGTGCTTGTGTGTGCGTGTGTGTGTACGTGCGTGTGTGTGCGTGTGTGTATACGCGTGTGCGGCGGTGCGCGTGCCTGTGCGTGAGTGCGCGTGCGCATACGTGTGCGTGTGTGCACGTGTGTGTGTGTGTGTGTGCGTGTGTGGGTGTGCGCGCGTGTGCGTGCGTGTGTGCGCGCGTGCGTGTGTATGAGTAAGTGTATGCGTGTGCGTGTGTGTGTAGGTGTGTGCATGTGCGTGTGCGCGCGGGGGTGCGTGTGGGTGTGCGCGTGTTTGCGTGCGCGTGTGAGTGTGTGTGTGCGTGGGCATGCGTGTGTGTGCGTGTGAGTGTGCGTGTGTGCGCGCATGTGCGTGCGTTCGGGTGCGCGTGCCTGTGGTGTGTGTGTGCGCGTGTGTGTATGTGCGTGTGCGTAAGCGCGCGTGCATGTGCGTGTCCGTGTGTGTGGATGAGGGCGCGCGTGCGTGTGCATGTGCATGTGTGTGCGAGTGTGCGCATGTGCGAGCGTGCGCGTGCCTGTGCGTATGTGAGTGCGCGTGTGTGTGCGTGTGTGTGAGCGCGCGTGCGTGTGTGTGAGGATGTGTGCGCGCGCGTGTATGTAAGCGCGCGTGTGTGTGCGTGCGTGTGTGTGTGTGCGTGCGTGTGTGTGCGTGCGTCTGTGTGCGTGTGTGTGTGAGCGAGCATGCGCGTGCGTGTTCGTGTGTGTGTGTGCTTGTGTGCGCGCGTGCGTGTGCATGAGCGCGTGCGTGTGTGCGTAGGCGTGCGTGTGTGTGTGAGTGCGCGTGCCTGTGCGGGTGCGTGTGTGTGCGTGTTTGTCTGTGCGTGAGTGCGTGCGTGCGTCTGCGGGTACGCGCGTGCGCGAGCGTGGTCATGTGTGTGCGTGTGTGTGCGCGCATGTGTGTCCGTGTGTACGTGTGTGTGTGTGTGCGCGCGTCTGCACGCGTACGCGTATGCGCAAGTGCGCGTGCGTGTGCTTGTGCATATATACTCTATACTTGTAAAAAACGTAAAAACTAAACTTATATAATCTAAAAAACAAATGAATTTAAAACGGAAAACGAAACTCGAAAAACACTTCATTTATTTACTTAACAACATTCAACTGTTGTCCGGTCACTTGACCGAACATTAATAAAAATCCGTGGTTGCTAGATATAGCTGTAAAATGTGTGTTCGTGTGTGTGCGTGCGTGCGTGTGTGTGTGCAGGTGTGCGCGAGTGTGTGTGTGCGTATGTGTGCGTGTGTGTGCGTGTGTGAACGTGCGTGTGTGAGTACGCGTGTGCGGGAGTGCGCGTGCCTATGCGTGTATGCGCGTGCGCATACATGTGCGTGTGTGGAGTGCGTGTGTGTGTGAGCGTGTGTGGGTGTGCGTGCGTGTTCGTGTGTGTGCGTGTGTATGAGTAGGTGTATGCGTGTGCGTGTGTGTAGGTGTGTGCAAGGGCGCTGGCGCGCATGGGTGCGTGCGTGTGTGTGCGTATGTGTGCGTGTGAGTGTGTGTGCGTGCGTGTGTGTGTGCGCGCATGTGCGTGCGTGCGGGTGTGTGCGCGTGCATGTGTGTGTATGTGTGCGTGTGTGCATGTGTGCGCGTGTGCTTGTGTGCGTGCATGCGTGCGTGTGCCTGTGTGTACGTGTGCGTGCCTGTGTGTGCGTGTGTGTGCGCGCATGTGTACGTGTGTGTGTGAGCGCGTCTGGGGCCCGATTCTTGAAATCATGCGAAATTTTCCGCACGCGACAAAATTTGTGTTGTTAGTTTCGTGCACGAACAGTACTGTACGTATGAGGGGTACTCTTGAATACCAAACGAAACTCGGCCGAAGCCTACGCATACGATTCTCGAAAGCAAGCGAACGTAGTTTGCTGCCAATCTAAACGAAATATTTGTACCACGTGAATGCTTCATCATATAATTGTTTTTTAACTGTCACTGTCAACCTGTCAACCAAAGCTGTCAGCCATAGCTGTCAACGACGCTGTCATAAGTTATAAGTGTTGTAATTTTAATATTCAAAATTTATTATATATACATAATATATTTGATATAGTAGGTAATTTTTCTTAGTTTACAGTATGTACGTACATATTTTGGCAATATTAATATGCAAGTGTTTTGTAATAATAATACTCTAATGTTGCTAACCATTTTAGATTTGGAATGCAAAGCTCGTTAAGAGGCACCTAAAATTACTTTCTAACAATCCATTGCATCGTTTTATGAATGCACGAGCACACATTTTTGTAGAATATTATAACGATACCAAGTGTATGGAGATTCTAGGTTTATAATTGGCGTCATTATAAGATCATAAAACGTACCCGGAATTATATAAAAGCATAATTTGATTTATATCATCTAAGTACTAATACACCAAATACAAGTAACAGTGACAGACACAGTTTCGTGTGCGAATGATACTTTCAAGTTATTCATACGGAATATTTGCCTACGACTACACGATTTCGTTTCAAGAATACCAATATGCAGTTCGCATGCGCATCTCTCCCACTTACGCATGCGAAAAATTTCAAGAATCGGGCCCCTGCCCGCGTACACGTATGCGCAAGTGCGCGTGCGTGTGCATGTGTGTTTGCGCGCGTGAGTGCGCGTGTGCGTGTGTGTGTGTGTATGCGTGTGAGTGCGTGTTCGTGTGAGTGCGTGTTCGTGTGCGTCTGCGTGTGCTTTTGCGTGTGTGTGTGTGTGTGCGTGCGTGCGTGTGTGTGTGCGTGTGTGTGTGTTATAAAATATAATTCAAAAGTTGGTATTTACTGACACTTCTATTTGTTGGAACAACAAATTAGATTTTCTTTACAAACGATCAACTGGAAGTGATACTTTACTTAAAGCTCATTGCTATTTCAAACATGGAATTGGCGGGAGGTCATGTGTTGGCCACATGAGATTTTTTTGTTATGTTGGAGGACTGTAGAAATAATCTTGTGTGTGTTCCGAGCGCAAATGGACAATGTCCCATTTTGCTCTCTTAATACACAAATAACTATTGTTGTATTTTGTTTTATGTTAAATCGTAAATTCCTTGACCTATTTCTAGAGACCCAAGATTGTATACATAATTGGCTTTGCTTTGAGTTTACTAAACATATCTTGAATTTAGGAATAATTACGTGACACGAACATAACCCGTCAGACGTTAGTGCCAAAATAAATTCGTGAGTGAACGCGAATCAAACATAAATAGTCGTTCATGATTCGCCGTAATTACATTTTTAGTTCCGTTAAGCTTCCGTGATCGTGAGCAAAAAGTTTTTCACGCACCCACCTTTACGGAGAATACGAGTATTGTGTTATTGGTTATAATAGTTTTGACGGACTGAATTTAAATTAAGTTAAACTATCAAAGTTACAAATTATATTGAAATATCAAGTCACACAGAATTGACGAATGCCGTACCCTCTCTATGATAGCATTTACTGACTGTGATAAAATGTGTGGTATACTCTTTACAGTAACTGTCTACATTATATTATTACTACTGAAAACTGATTATGACACTCCACTCAGAATGGGCAATAAGACTTGATGATATTATAATAACAAAGATCCCAATAGCGAGGGTCGAAATTGGGCCTCCTTTATATGTATCATTTCTGTAAAATAGATGGTTAATATTTGAAGAATTCATTAATATTTTAATAAAATTATTCGAAATACGAATCGTGAGATTTTTAAATATTTATATATATAGTGCAATAAGTATTTACTTATTTTTGTTCCACTCTTTTATAATTGGCAACAGTTTTAAAATGTTTGAATAAGATTGGAATTGTTTTTCATCCCACTTACAATTCCAATATAGTGTAATGTTTTTATTTATTTGGGTGAAATGTAAATATTAGACAATTATTATTAATTAAAATAAAAGTTTAATATAACGATAAATAGATATTAAATATAATTAAAAGATGATAAATATAACAAACACTTCGATTAAACACTAATTAAGATTAACAATATTATAAGACACTTAAACACTAAGATTATTTATTTAAACAATATATAGATCACTTATTTATTTATACAACTATATTTGTTTATGTTTATCACTTGTCGACTATCTGTTTATATTACCAACTGTTTAATACGCAACGCTTATTCAAATCAGACTGTCTAATGCCTTTACTAACGGTGCTTATATACCCCGGCACTTGTATTCGAGAACTTACTAGAACACTATTCCAGATAAAAACTCTAACACAATAGGTTACATCAGCCGCGTAATTAAGCAGGTTCCGACAAGTCTGTTGCGTCATCGCTAAAAATAGACACTCGCTCGTGCCTGCGACAGCGGCGGTGACAGTGACGGTGACAGCGGCGGGGACAGTGGCGGCGACGGCGGGCACTGCACATTACAATCTGGGGAATATCGGTATATATGTATGTGTAAATATGTTTCAAAATAGGTACGCATATAACGGTGGAATACATATTTACCATTTTATAATGCTGATATTTATATTTGTATTAAATCTTAGATGAAACCATATACCTATTAGATTAATATATTGGTAGTATCTTTCCCAAGAGTAGGTGAAGGAAACACTGTGAAATGGAAATATCATTTCTGCATAAGTCTATCTCACACAATCACCTAACCTGGAATTATGCGCACGTTCGTAAATCTTGACTACTATTGGCTAAAACTGACAGCTGTAGCCGACTGATGCACCGAGCACATGGTTTGACGTTTGATTCCATTTCTGTTTGTACTATTGTACATGTACTTCGAAGTACTTGTGCTCTGATAGAAGAGAAATCATATTAATAATTAACATAAAAAATCGGGGGAGCCTCCTATATCCCTCAAAGGATGTGGCATTTATTTGTAAAAAGGCCGAAAGGGTATGTAGGCAAAGCCAATAGGAAATCTTCAAAAACAAAAAGTTAAAACAACGCATGATTATTAGTGTTTCAGCAATGCTCTCATGTGTTTAATACAACCGAATTTGTTAACCACCTCAAGGAACGAACTATTTTCGACAAAACACAAATTATGAAAATTATTGACACATTTCTAAAAATTAGATTTTATCACGAAACGAAATTACTGTCGGATTTTATAAATTATTTCTTTTAATCTTCTTTACCTTACTGTCACCTAAATAATTTCATCCTGACTAGATTGTATTCCTATTATTTTTACAGTACAACAAAGCAAATTTTTAATACAAATTTAACACTAGAATATTTCACTGTTATTTATTTTTACTTATATTTATATTCAAGAATTTATACACAAGATAAATAGGTACATTACTTAATTTCTCAAATTTAAATTTAAAATTTCTAGCACTATTCGTCAATAATTAAGTCATATTCGCCGTGTTCCCAGGGCAGGCGCTAGGCAGTAAGCGTGGCAAGGGTGCAAACTAGTGGTGGGAACCGGTTCCGGTTCGGTTCCGGTTCCAAAATTACCCGGTTATTTCAATGTGTAATTACCCGGTTCTCGGTTCCGAGTCCGAAACTACCCGGATCTCGGTTCTGGAACCGAAACTACCCGGTTCTGGAATCGAAACTAGTGTTTCTGACTAGACGAGACATTCTCGAATATCGTCTCGTCTCGAAATTTCTTGTCTCGCCGAGACGAGAAAGATTTTTGAACTCACGAGACGAGACGATACTTACATGTCGAGATTCTCGATTCTCGGCAATTATTCCGAGATTTCTCGACAATTTTTTGTACTTTTAAAAATACAGTCTTTTATATTTTCATTAGAACATTTTGTAAATTTGTATTAAAAAATTATCATATTTTATAAATTATAAATCTAATACAGGATCAGGCTAAAATTACTTAAATAAAACTATCTATATTTAGCTACAAAACGATCAGATAAAGCAGAGGATATTTTGAAATTTAACCAAAATGGCGCGAGATTTTTTAAGTGCCCAGGTACTTCCGTACCATCGGAAAGATTATTTTCGCAAACTTTAGTGTTACCAAAACATAGAAATCGGCTTAATGAAGATTCTGCAAAGAGCATTTTGTGTTTAAAATCATGGTTAACACAAAACTTTTTAACTGGATAAATAATGTAACAATTTACACCTCCAGACGTTAAATTTTAAACTTGATTTAAATAAATAAAACCAGTTCGAATGTTTGACACTAATGTCCATTATTTAAAATGATATCTATCTTGCTTTTCATTATTTTATTTAAGCAAAGCATAAAATTTGCTTTTTGGTGGTGCAAATTGCTTGGCTGGTAGTACACTACAGCGAGCAGTTGATTAGCATTGTTTTATCTCTCAACTCTCAATCGCTTATTAATTATTCTAAAGAAAAATACTTCAAATAAAAGATGCATATAATTAAATTTTTCTACGACTGTTATTTGAAGTATTTTTCTCTAAACTAATTCATAAACGTTTGACAGAGATAAAACAAAGCTAATCAACTGCTCGCTAATCACCCGTACTAATAATTAACATTTTTATATTATACATTTTATTATTCTAAATAAGTTGTGTTAACTTGTTTATTTGTAACTGTTCATGAATAAGAACATTATTTTATTATTATAGTAGTGCTGTATCAAATTACTCTGTTTCTAGCTTTGTAATTTGTTGTATAGGTATAAAATTGATACTGAAGAAAATAGTTGTCTCAATTTTTTTAATAACCCTGAATATTATTTATATGTTTTTACGGTAAATATATAATAATAAGTTACATATTGGATCCATTAAAAAAATCGAGAAATCTCGTCGAGATTCTCGGCCGAGACGAGACTCCATTGTTCGAGACGAGAAAAAATCGAGACGAGAGTTAATTTTTTGTCTTCTAGACGAGACGAGACGAGACAATGTAGGTTCTCGGCTCGATCGTCTCGTCAGAAACACTACCCGGTTCTCGGTTCTGGAATCGAATCTCATCGGTTCTCGGTTCTGGAATCGAATCTCATCGGTTCTCGGTTCTGGAATCGAATCTGCATCGGTTCTCGGTTCTGGAATCGAATCTCATCGGCTCTCGAATCGAATCTCATCGGTTCTCGGTTCTGGAACCGAAACGTATCGGTTCCCGGTTCTGGGACCGAAAACGGGTGAATCTCGATTATGAAGCTAATAAAATATACATTATTACAATCCGTGAATTAGATTTACGTATTATGAATCAATATGTTATGATGAATAAGTTAATTATTTTGGAAGATATTTTTTTTATATTATTAAATAGGAACAGGTAAACAATTTAGGAAAGTTGGTATCAGATATTCTTATAAACTGATATAATGCAATTCTCTGAAGAACACGTGCAAAAACTAGGTACTTTTTCTTTTTCCCGACTGCACGACCAATGTCTTTGTTTAAATTTCTATAGGATTTGTGCTTTGTAGCCCCTTTCGGTTTCTTTTAATCTTAAAGTTAATTCAATTGGGCATTTTAAAATAATAACCAAATTTTTAAAAAAAAATTATGAGGCACGCTACTTTTACTTCGAAATTTATTAAATGGTGTTATGAAATCCAGAAATTAGAAATATTCATTTATATACATAACTGAGAGATCAAAATGTAAAGATTAGAACAGAATGTATAAGTAGGTACATATAAGTGAAATTCTTGGAAATATCCATTGCTTTATCCCTTAAATTTTAGGGCCGCTATTGTTATTATGTAGGTACCGTTATTTGAAAATATAACTCAAGGTCAAGTTATTGCAATAAACCATATTGAATGAAAATTGAAAATATAGTTTGAAACTGAAATCTGCATTTATTTACTATATTATGTGGTTATATTTGTAGCATCCTCTTGCCTTTGATGTAATAATATTTACACAGATATTTTCAATTAAATTACATATATTTTTTTAATATCGTTCAATAATATTTCTCAGAAAATATGTTTATTTCTCAAGAATGACGAGGCTAATTTAAAATTATAATTGAATATTCCATAACTCGGATCCAAACTTCGATTTCACTGCTCGGAACTGGAACCGAAGATCGATTCCACTACTCGGAACCGAAGATCGGTTCCACTACCCAGAACCGGAACCGAAGATCGGTTCCACTACTCGGAACCGGAACCGAAGATCGGTTCCATTACCCGGAACCGGAACCGAAAATCGGTTCCACTACTCGGAACCGAAGATCGGTTCCAGGAACCGGGTACCCGGATAGTTTTGGAACCGGGTACCCGGTTAAAATTTTTTTGGTTCTTGGCAGCACTAGTGCAAACACATGAGGGGCGCTAAAAATTTTTAAAACTAAAAAATGGTTATAGATTTATGAAGAAAATTATGTGTAATTCTTCAAATATATATCTAATACATACTCTTAAAATACCTTTATAAAAAGCAAATGAAAATGGCGTTAAGTATGTTTCTCCAATTCTAAATTTAAACGCCCAAACACAGTTTTACACTTTGAAATACCCCAACACAGCCATACTTTCAATTTTTACCTTCCGTCGCCTAGGTAAGGAAGATATTATCTTTGATCAAAAATTTAGGTGGTGAGTTTTTAATGAATAAGCTCGTTTTAAGGTCCCTAGAATACGATTTTACTATTTTCACGATGATGTCTGTATGTGTGTGTGTGTGTGTGTGTGTGTGTGTGTGTGTGTGTGTGTGTGTGTGTGTGTGTGTGTGTGTCTGTGTGTGTGTGTGTGTGATTGCGTGTGTGCGCGCGTGCGTGCGTGCGTGCGTGCGTATGTGTGTGTGTGTGTTGTAATGGCAAAAAAAGGCGTGTCAGTCAGCCTGTCAACAGTCCCTGCTCGGGCGCCATTTTGTAATGGCAAAAAAGGCGTGTCAGTTTGTCAACTTTTACTCGACGTTCTCTTCAGTTCTCCTTGCTGTCAAAACGGGTTTCTCGGGCGCCAATCGATCGGTCGATAACACAGCATAGGAGATGTGAAGGACGCTATTATAGCGTCGCTGAAAAGAGCGGCTTGAACGCCAAAAAGGGCTCGGGTAGCTTAGTGGAGACAGAGTTCGGTTTTTGACAATGAAATCATATAATGAATTTTAATATTTTATTAAAATATATTAAAAACGATGATAATAACAAATAAATGAAAATAACAATCGCTAGCATATAATCGGGCAATACAAGTGAACCAGCGATACTTGCAGGATTTGTTCAATCAAAGAAACTGTCAACAATGAACGGGTAACAATGGCACACACCAAAGTTACGGGGCCGCGACATGAACGGTCAACAATGGCACTCACCAAAGTTGAAAAACGCAAAACAGTGTTGTCACTTGACAACACTCATCAACAATCGCGATTTCGATACGGAGCCGTGTTGACACACACCAACACTCCTCGACAATCGCGATTACAGTGGTAAACCCCACTCAAGGCACCTTCTGCACTCCCTCACGAGCTGCCGGCACGCACCAACAGCCCTGAGTCAGAGGCAGCCAAGGTCCTAACCAACTGCTCACCCGGCACTCACCAGGTTCGCGGAAGACGGCACTCACCGTCTCCCCGAGAGAGCACTCACTCTCTCTTGAGACAGCACACACTGTCTCCTGAGACAGCACACACTGTCTGAGTAAAACTGTCGCTTGGACCCGTATTTATACCCCGAAAAACCGTTAAAAATACAAAAATATGTTTAAACACGATTCTAATAATCCTGCAAATACTTGCTATTTGAAATAAAAAAAATAAAAAATACAAACTCTTGTGAGATCGAACCCACGATCCCCAGCACGCTGGTCGAGCACACTAGCCACTCGACTACGCGGTACCTGACAGGTAAATAACAAATTTATAAACATTACCAACTTCAAACAAAAAATACAACAATTCATTTTACAACAAACGACATACAATATAATCAAAACAATTACATTGTATGCAAAATTTCAATCAATACAAAATAATAAAAATGTAAACAACATTTTTACTGGTGGGATTTGAACCTCGATTTGAATTTATAAACTTTAGCAAAAAAACTAACTTGTTAACCACAAGACTACAATGCTAAACATGAAAATTAAATCCAAATCTAGTGACCATCGTCACAGTGTGTGTAACAAAATTTTCGTCTACGATAACTCTAATACTAGAATTCCAAAAATTTTAATACTTTCATATTCCTCTTCGTTGCATCCATATGAAGAGCTGATTAGATTTTGGTTATAATTGGTCAACCGGAAGTACCCTCATTTTAAGATTTTATCAGTTTTTCTTGAAAAAACGATGTTAAATATCATTTATTCACATTTTATGTTATTATAAATATTAAAGAACATTTCATTCTCTATACGATTTGACTGCATTTTATACTTCATATTAAATGGATATAGAGTTATAAAATTATAAAGAAATTCAATTTAATAAATTAGCTAGCTATGATAGAAACAGCTACTGTATTAAAAAATTCTGATTGAAAGATGTCACTGTCAATTGACATATTCGTAGTATATTTGTGTTATAATTTTACTCGATTTTTTTGCTCGAAACTTTCTGTATAGAATTATGTATGGATTTTATAGAAAATACATAGGCATTTACGAAAATTGTACCGGTAGATACCGCATCTACCGACTGTGTTTGAAAACACGAGTGGTAAAATGTTACCGTGTTCGAAAATTCTATAGTATCTACCAGATCCTTATACCGGATTCATAAAGAATCTAATCTCAAAAAAAGGTAGTGATGCAAAGCGAACCGCACGCGTTAAAAGTGGAAATGTGCTCAAAGTATGACTGCTCAGTTTATTAACTACATCAAATATCTAACCTGTTTCAAATTTTCAAATTTTTTTAAAGGTTATGGATCTATCTTGTTTACCCCTTGCGTTCTTAAAATATCGATTCTGGCAGCTATAACCTGATAAACAGCTGTTTACCGGTAACAGTTCACAGGTAGAATTTTCGTAAATGCCTCATATAACTGACGGAAGGTAATGTGCTGGCCACATCAATTTTTTATTATTGTCCTGCTTTCTTATCTTTTTTCTTTCATGCAACAATGTGGAGTATTTACATTAAAATGTAAAACTAAGTTAGAATTAGGAAAAAATTTAAATGTTAACTTTAAACTGGGAATAAATAATATATACATATATTAGGTTTGTTCGTTCCGCTACCCTGCGTCTACCGCAAACCGCGGCTGTGAAATTTGCTGTTTTTTACCTCCCGCTACCCTTGGTAAGGGAGGTATAGAGATCGTGCTAAAAATCGCATATCGCACGCACGCTGAACACACGCACGCACGCACGCTCGCACACGCACGCAAACACACAAACACACACACACGCACGCGCACGCACGCCCGCACGCTCACACACACACACACACACACACACACACACACACACACACACACACACACACGCACGCACGCACACCGGACCTTCGATATGACGGGACGTAAAAATAGAACTTTTATAACACTAGTTAATGTTAATGAAATAGTTATGTGCAAACCGTAGTTTTATTTATATGTATTCACATGTGATACGGATATTTTCCCTATTAATTTAATTTATGCTGTTTGTAGTTGGTACGAACTGGGATATATCGAATTGTTATCGTGTATATATAAATCCATGTCATTTATGCATACCCGCATTTTTCAATTACACTTTCGAAGAAGATGACACAGTACAAGGAGAAATTGAAATATTATTACAAGTTTATGCATTTTTTACTTTTTTGTGTGGGTTTTGCAGGAGCACAGACAGAAAAAATTCTTAGAAGGAACGGAATTTTAATTATAATATTCTGTCTATATGGTGTTTTAGATGTGTTATGCACTATTCACGATGCATATCCTGATAATTTAGAAGAAATTGTATATACCATAGGGCCTCTCACGGCATCTCTAAATGCAATATTCAAATTATGTATTTATTTGGTATGTTATAATTTCTATACATATAATGAGTTATTCTATTGAATTTTTTATATTTTTTCTGATATGTAAAAATCTAGGAATATTGGTAAAAACGAGATGTTAAAATTCTAAACAGTATGAGATATGAATTTTTGAATGTATAAAATTATTTGTGACGTCATACTCCTGAGTCAAACAGTCAGTTCTAGGCGTATCTACATTAGGCATATATTTTCATTTGTTTTTATTGAAGCTTCTTTATCTTGTGAAATTACAGAAACAAAGAAAAATGTTTAAAATAAAATATTTTAAATAAATATTATTTCCATCTATTTTATGAAACATTTTGACAATGTCATTAGGATGACAGTAGTGTTGCTACAGTTCTTAATTTAAATTCAAACCAAAACAACCCGACTTAATTCAAAATTTTACGATAATAACCGATTAGTAGTTTTGCAGCGTCCCCAAGGAATAAGCGGTGTGCACAAAAGTAGTCAGCGCCGACAGCGGACAAAAATGACAAAATGGTTACTCATTGAAACATAGCAAGGTTAGGTTTTATGTCAGAATAATTTTGCAATTTCTATTTTTATAAAATATTTGTAATGACTGCGAATGATAGGACGTTAAATATTATGTGATGCAGTGAGGGATGTAATAATTCTTACAAAATTACCGATTGAAGTATCAAATTTTATAAATTTCCTAGAAGATTATATGAGGAACAGATGTATATGAAAATAACTTTTCAACAGATATCTTCTACTAACATGCAAAATTCTTTTAGGTATACATTTTTTCTGATTATAGAAGATACTTATCGTATGAACAAAATTTCAACAATGGTTGTCTGATTCCAATAAAGAATTATATAAAAATGTATTTCTTAAGTTAATATTTGAACAAGATATAATACAAGAAGCAGAAAATTGTCTTAAATTGTATAATACTTGCAGTTGTATGAAATAGAAGTCTATTTCTGACATAATTCGTCTATTTATTATAGATTTTGTACATGTAATGTTAATGTTAAAGATAGAAATTCACATGGTTCTAATTTTTCGTGTGTTTTCTTTTCAGAGCTTGTGCAACTGATTCCACGTAGAGCCTGCTATATTTTCAATGAAGAATCTTCTTCATGTGTTGCGAATTTACAAGAAAGATGCTATCATACACTGATATCGTGATATGTAGAAATTTTATTCTTTCCAATCATTCAAGTTTTCCAACTTTTTAATCTCAATTTCCATGTATTGCGCATCTTGTAATATTTAACTAATATTATAAATTATAATATAAATTTAAATATGATAAAATGGTTTACAGAAATCACACATTATGAGAAAAAATATATTTTCTGCCACAGTACCTTCGCTGGTATTTTGACTTTTTTGATTGTCACATCACATATATAGCATTTTAAATATTTTTTATTATACATGCATCATAATCCCTCTTTAAAACACGCCAAAGCGTGTTTAAATCGACCATAAAAACACGCTAAATTTTTGAGTTACCTAGGTAACGAAAAATGACAATTAATATGAATAACAACTAAAACAATTATTATTATTGGTTTTTATTTAAATTTATATAAAAATTACAATTTTTGTTGTCAGCAATATGGAAATTACAGGATTTTAGCTGGGTATTTATAGTTTCGCTGTCGCCGTTTGCTGGAATGTCTATATTATCTTTTAATATAGTTTGTGTACTGGTAAGTGCCTCTCCAATGCGTGTCGTGACTGATATTTTGTTCTGTATGGATTCTTCAATATATCCACTCGCTACTGTTGATGATTTCCATCCTACTTGGCGCTTCAGTTCATCCACACTCATTCCGCTGTTTGCCATGATTGTGGCAGAACTGCGCCTGAACGCGTGTCCGGTATACTTTGTAGCGTCAGGAAGATTTAAGAAACGCGCCAGAAGAGAAGGACATTTTCCAAAAGTATTAATTCCAACGACTTGTTTAATGCATTTTCCATTGGCGTATTTCAAAAATACTCTATCCGTAGATATATTTTCTGGACGTAGAGATAGGTATTTGTTAAATAATTTGACATACGATATGTCATCATTATCAACCACAGCAAACTTTCGACCTTTTTCGGTTTTTGATGGTCGAACATTAATAATTAAAACAGAACCTTCTTTTTTAATATCAGACAGGCGCAAATCACATAATTCATATCTCCTGCATGAGCCAAATATTCCACATATGGCTACCACCTTTAAAATAAAATATTTATTAAATTTTGTAAAAAATATCATAATCTCGCGCTTACCTTCAAAAATAAGTAGGTATTAATCTGGGGCTTCAATAAAAAATTTCCTTAACTGTTCTTCCGAAAATACGAAAGATTTTTTCGGCTCGTAGCCTTTATTAACGCTTTTCATGAAAGCATGCAATTTATGAAAAGTAGCTATGTTTACTCCTTTCTTAAGTTTTAGCATTGCTTGTAATTTGGAATGAATGCACCATAATGATGAAGGTTTATACTGATTTGACTATAACGAAACACAAAATAAGTACAATAAATTTCACAAGTTACCGTTATACCATTTGGTTCATATAGGCCAGCATGAGTGTTTCATCCACAGTTACGGCATTTTTATTTTCCATCCATTTATTTAATTTTTCGTATTCCTTATAATACGCGTCTTTAGATTTAGGCGGAATTAATCTTAACTCCGCCTGTTCAGCTAATTCTTTAATTTCATTCATTTCTCACTCTCACAATCACGTGATAAAATATTGACTTGTTGACAACTTAAACAATACGAATAATTGCTAACTGTCTCCTTGGAAACGCTTAAACTCACTGGATCAAAAATCAAAACCGTATGATTTGCAATAATTTTCAGTTTTAAATGGTTATGATGAATTTATAATAAAAAATAGCGTATGATACACGTGTATAAGCTCGCTACGCGTCGCGGCTTTAAACTTGTCGTGCGTGCTTTAAAGGCTAGCTTATACACTTATATCATAATATACTATTCTTTATTCATTTCAATATAATACGAGTATGATGTATAATATTCATACACAATAGCAACAACTCAAAATAAAATTATAAATTTTATCACTTTCTCGAAATGTCAAAATTGATTCGTTAATCAAAAATGCCAATGTAGCCGATAGAGGCGCTGACGCTCAAAATGTGCACATCGCCTATATGACGTCACGTTTACAATAATTATTAAGAATTTTTATTAGGACAGAATTAATTACTGGTAAAAACCAGTAAGCGGGTCGCTACGAAACGCTTCTGTCTTGACCCGTTACTCCATACTGTAGTATCCTGTATTCCCTGTAGTACCTATCATTTCAATTCTGTCATTTTGATAGCTGTCTTAAATAACACTTTCCACCAATTTTTGAGTTCTTGAAAGATTTTTTTGAAAGACATGCTAGTTTTTTTAAGAATCCATGTATTTTATTTACAATATTGAAAACTTGAAATTTACACAATAATTTTGTAAATGAAATGCTAACTTATAATTATTGAAGTTTACTATTTCTTTGCAATGTTTGAATACCCCATTATTTATTTAAATATATAAACTATTATTTAATTAGGAAATTATTACGCTAAAAAAATATTTCACATAAATCAATAATATATCATGCTTAAATAGGATATTTAAAATAATAAAACTTTTCTAAGATGCTATTTTGTCTATTACTTATAATAAAGAAGTTAAAAGGGAGGGACATCTTTACAGACTCACCCTATATACAGGCTGATTCATCGGTCTGTCCTCTCTTTATATTTCTTTTATTTTAAGTCAGATAGAAAAACTCTTTAAATATAATTTATATGATATATTTTTGTCTATCTATTTGTATATAGGTTGCTCCGTTTAAACGCAACAACATGTTACTTTATATATAACAAATGAATCATATGTAATCATGTTATCCATGAATATAAATAAACTAACATTTCGTAAAAATATAGTTGGTTGATTGATTGGTCTTCATATACAACTCGAGCTTCGACAATCATCTGAATACACAGTTTGCGGAATCGATGTGTTAGCTGAAAACACACCTCGTCCTCTTAACTGTATATTCGATTATTTTTAAATCAAACCTCCGGCTGTATAATTATTGAATATAAGACCCCTGTCTTTCAAAAATTCATTTTGATTCGATTAAGTTACGAAATTCTTGTTTAAAACGATGCTCGTTATCCTTAATACTAGAGTAGATTCACTATAGTTATATATATATATATATATATATATATATATATATATATATATATATATATATATATATATATATATATATATATATATATATATATATATATACATACAGGGTGTTTCCTTTAAAACAACCAGCGCTTTTTTGGGCGAACTAATGACTTTAGAAAAAAAATGTTATGTACAAGAAATAATCAAAAATAAGGAGATAATTCATTAATAATACCAAACCGAAAATTCGACCAGTGGTTCTCAAACGGCAGAACAAAATTATATTTTTTTAAATGGTATCCTATATAATTTTTTAGCCCAATTAAATAGATATTTTTTTATAGGGTTGTATAACAATTATTTCGAGAAAAATGGTATCCAAATGTTATAATATTACAATAGGCTATGCAATACACAGGTATATACGTCTGTTGCCTAGTTACGCTACTAGTAAACCCATTTTTTATTACATTATTTCTAGTTTTTAATACTATTTTTCTCGAAATAATTGTTATACAACCCTATGTTATATTTATATCGTTGAAATCAGAAAATAATATTCTATTTAAAGGCTTAAAAATTATATAGGGTCCAATTAAAAAATATAATTTTGTTCTACCGTTTGAGAACCACTGATTAACTATTCGATTTGTTACTATTGATATATTATCCCCATATTCTTTATTATTTTTGGTATAAAACATTTTTCTCTAAAGTTGTTAGTTCGCCCAAAAAAGCGCTGGATGTTTTAAAGGAAACATCCTGTATACAGGCTGAGACATATACTATTTGATGGCAGTAGTAGATATTTTTTATGAAGTCAGGTTTACAAGATACGAGTATCGACTTTTATTTTTCAAATGGCAACCTATAATTATTTTAATAAAATAGAAACCGCCATTTTTTTCTCTTTTCAAAGATGTATTATTTTTTATTAATGTATTTGAAAAATTTCGAGAAAAATGAGATAATTTAGAAATATAGAAATAATTTTTAAACAAATATTATAGGTGAAAATAAACAAAACGTAACAGTGCTATACAACTTAGCAAACTAAAACAACAAATTTAGTGACAAAAACAACTTAAAACAAATGTTCTAAATTACGACCATGTTCTGTAATACAAAAATTCAAGCGTTGAACGTGATGTGTTCGAACATCTGCCAGCATGTTTCGCGAAATTTCTGAAAAGCATTCTTCTTAAACATTTCAAAATGTTTTTTTTTTGTTTACAAAATAAGTTAAATTAAGTAACAAATAAATGTATACTTTTTTGACATTAATTTAATTGTTTTACATTGTTACGTTTTGTTTATTTTCACATAGCCACTTATAATATTTGTTAAAAAATTATTTTTAATATTTCTAATTTATCTCATTTTTCTTGAAATTTTTCAAATACATTAATAAAAAATAATACATCGTTGAAAAGAGAAAAAAAATGGCGGTTTCTATTTTATTAAAATAATTATAGGTTGCCATTTGAAAAATAAAAGTTGATAGTCGTATCTTGTAAACCTGACTTTATAAAAAATATCTACATCTGCCATCAAATAGTATATGTACAATAATAAAACTTTTATATGAGCCATTTTTTTCTATTACTTATAATAAAAAAGTTAAAGAGGGGGGGGGGGCGTCGTCTTCCCAGACTTACCTGTATATATATATATATATATATATATATATATATATATATATATATATATATATATATATATATATACAGAGACTTTATTTTAACATGCAACATATGGTTTATCACTTCCATGGTTACACACTCCTGTCAAAAAATGACAGCAATGTAATATTTGTCCATTTTAAAATGCAACATTATAGTATTGCAGCACAGGAGATACCTCCAGAACACATCACAAATGCTGTCAATTCTTTCTACGACCGAGTAGGATATTGCCTCATTGTGAATGTGGTTATTTTTGATCATTTATTACATTAAAATTATGAATTTTTGTAAGCCAAAGTTTGCTAAGATGTGTTTCATTAAAGTTTTGATTTTTTGTTAATCGTGTATAGACTAATTTATAGGAAATTAGGACTGATAATACAAAACTAAAAATTTTGTATGTTGCATTTTAAAATGGACAAATATTACATTGCTGTCATTTTTTGACAGTAGTGTGTAACCATGGAAATGATTGATCATATGTTGCATGTTCAAATAAATTCACTGTATATATATTAGTGTCCCATTTAAGGTACGAATGCATTGGGATCTCGAGAACCGTAAGAGCTACGAGGTTGGTTAAGTTAGATAAAAGTTGCCCCATTAGGAGACCATTTTAATGGTATTTTGTTAATTGCGAAAAAATGCATAGGTCACTAGATATAGGCGAAAATGTAAATTTTGCGGTTTTTTATTTTTGCAAATAACTTCGAAGTGTGAAATTATACTGGATTTTGGTTTGCATGTCTTTAGGGCACTTTTTTATGTTCTTTTGACTGGCGATGCTCAATTTTTTTTATCAATGTTGGTTTTCGAGGATTGATGTCAAAGTTTTAATTTTTATATGGACGCCATATTGGAAAGTTACGCCATTGAAAAGAGAATTTTTTTATTTTTATAATTAACAGAGAAATTAACACAAAAATTTATTAATACTATAATTTACAGTACAATATTTAAATATTAGATTTGGAGGACAATGGATAGGGACCAACAGCGAAATCAAGTGGCCTGCTAGATCTCCAGATTTATCACCTGCAGATTTCTTTCATGGAGATACTTAAAAAATAAACTTTTTATTCGGGAATATCAGATTGAAAATGAATTTAGAAATGCCACAGTAAGAATTCTAAATCAAATTAGGCCAAGAATGCTGAGAAAAGTTATAGAAGGAACAGAACGAAGGGCGCAGAAGTGGGTAGAACGAAATGGTGGGTTATTAGAAAGTTTATTGTAAAGTTTTTGTAAATTATTTTTGTATTTTTAACATTATTTGTTTATTAAATAGTTATTTTCTCAAACAGCAGCCTTCGATTTACTTTTTTCAATTAAATTTTAGTATTAATAACATTTTTTGTTAATTTCTCTGTTAATTATAAAAATAAATTATTACTATTTTATATCATTGTAAAGCTAAAAAAATCTCTTTTCAATGGCGTAACATTCCAATATGGCGTCCATATAAAAATTGAAACTTTGACATCAATCCTCGAAAACAAACATAGATAAAAAAAAATGAGCATCGCCAGTCGAAAGAACATAAAAAAGTGCCCTAAAGATGTGCAAACCAAAATCCGGTATAATTTCACACTTCGAAGTTATTTGCAAAAATAAAAAACTGCAAAATTTACATTTTCGCCTGTATCTAGTGACCTATGCCTTTTTTTTCGCAAATAACAAAATACCATTAAAATGGTCTCCTAATGGGGCAACTTTTGTCTAATTTAACCAACCTCGTAGCTCTTACGGTTCTCGAGATCCCAATGCATTCGTATCTTAAATGGGACACTCTGTATATATATATATATATATATATATATATATATATATATATATATATATATATATATATATATATATATATAATGTAACAAAAATTGTGGGCTGACTTTATACAGGCGGCTTCTACGACTAAGAATAAGGAATAATATTATATAAACGTGTCCTAAAATGGTTCGTTACTGAGTTACAGGTACTTGAGATTTTTTAGTTTTTCCATGACCCGACAAGCTCAGCAATGTGTTGCTACCATATACCTATTAACTAATATATTGCTGATCCTTTGCTTTTCTTGAAGCCAAAACTGTGAAATGGAAATATCATTGCTAAGTCTATCTCACACACACTCAACCTTATGCGCATGCTCGTAAACCTTGACACTATTGGCTAACGACATCATGATCACTTTTATCATTTAGATTGCGAATCACAGTTCGAAGGAACATGGCTGATATGACTTCTGATTATTGACGAATAGTGCTAGAAATTTTAAATTTAAATTTGAGAAGTAATGTACCTTCTATTTATATTGTTTGTAAATTCTTGAATATAAATACTAGTAATACTAAATAACAATAAAATATTCTAGTGCTAAATTTGAATTAAATAATTTGCTTTGTTGTACTGTAAAAATAATAAGAATGCAATCTGGTCAGGATGATTATATATTATATTAAGGTGACAGTAAGGTAAAGAAGAATAAAATAAATAATTTATAAAATATTTATTGATTTCTAAATAGCACAATTTGATGATACTTATTTCTATTTGCGATAGTATTTTCGTTTCGTGATAAAATCTAATTTTTAGAAATGTATCGATAATAATTTTCATAATTTGTGTTTTTTTAGTGTCTAAAATAGTTTGCTCTTTGACGTGGTTAACAAATTCGGTTGTGGTAAACACATGAGGAGAGCATTGCTGAAACACAATAATCATGCGTTGTTTTTTGTTTTAACTATTTATTTTTGAACATTTCCCGTTGGCTTTGCCCAAATACCCTTTCAGCCTTTTTACAAAAAATCTGATGTGGCCAGCACATTACCTTCCGTCAGTTCTATGTATTTTGTACAAATTTCATACAGAAAGTTCCTTGCTAAAGATTCTATTTCTTGTACATTACCTTCCGGCAGTTGCATGTACTTTATGCAAATTCCATACAGAAAATTTATAGCAAAATTTCCAGTAAAATTATAAGACAAACACACTATGTCAATTTCACTTGACACTGACATCTTTCAATCAGAATTTTCTTAATATAGTAGCTGTTTCCATAGCTATGGCTACTTTATGAAATTTAATTTCTTTATAATTTTTTAACTCTATATCCATTTAATATTAAGTATAAAATGCAGTCAAATCGTATAGAGAATAAAATGTTCTTTAATATTTATAATAACATTAAATGTGAAAAAATTATATTTAACATAGTTTTTTCAAGAAAAACTGTTAAAATCTTCAAATGATGGTACTTCCGGTTGATCAATTGTAACCAAAATCTAATCAGCTCTAGGTATGAATGTAACGAAGAAGAATACGAAAAAATTATAATTTTTGAAATTGTAGTATTAGAGTTATCGCAGACGAAATTTTTGTTACACTCACACGCACACGCACACACACACACACACACGCACACACACATACAAACACATACACACATGTGTGCGTTAGTGCGTGCGTTCGTGCGTGCGTGCCGGCGTGCGTGCCTGCTGGCGTGCATGCGTGCGTGCGTGTGTGTGTGACGATTTTTGTCGTCCACGATAACTCTTATAACAAACCTGAAAATATATCTATTTTCCGTATTTAAGCTTCCTGCAGTCATATAACGAGTTGAATAGATTTTGGGTAAAATTGGATAAATGGAAGTGATACTTTACTTGAAACCCATAACGGTTTTTAATGAAAAACTATATTAAAATATAATCCAAAACTTTTCAGTTTTAGTATTTAAGACTTTTATATCATGGGAATCAACATATTAGATTTTGGCTAATATTCATTAACCAGAAGTGATACTTTACTTGAAGCTCTGAACAGATTCTCGTAAAAAATATATCATGATTTATTTCTAAACTTGTCAAATTTAGTATTTAAGACTTTTATATGAAGGAATAACATATTAGATTTTGGGTGCAATTGATAAACCGGAAATGATACTTTATTTGAAGCTCTGAATAGATTTTCGTGAAAAATATATTGATACAATCGAAAACTTTTCAAATTTGGTATTTAAGACTTTTATATTAACGAGGACGACATATTAAATGTTTTCTAAAATTGATAAACCGGAAATGCTACTTTACAGGAAGCTATAAATAGATATTTTTGAAAAAATGTATTAAAACATGATCCAATACTTCTCAAATTTGGTACTCGTATTTAAAACACGTGTATAATTTGAAACAACATTAGATTTTGTTTACGAACGATCAACCGGAAGTGATACTTTACTTAAAGTTTATTGCTATTTTAAACATGGAATTGACGGGAGGTAATGTGTTGGCCAAGTCAGATTTTTTTATTTAGTCATTAAATAACTAATAGTGTGTATATTGAAGGTTCATGTTTGTTTAAATTGTAGATATATCAGAAAGAATTAAAAACTTTAATAAATATAATAACAGATGAGTTTTGGAATGAGAAATCCATAAGTTCTGAAGAGGAACGCAATGTTATTTTAAAATACGCTCGATTTGCTCACCTCTGTGTTCTACTGGAAAATGTACTTGGATTTCCGGCTGCAATGTTGTATATCATTTATCCGGTGGGTGAAATGGTCGTGAAGAGCATAAAAAATCCAAACGAAAAATTTAAACGTATTCTACCATTCAACACATGGTGGCCAAATAACTACAGTAAGTGAATTATACAGGGTGGTGGCGGTTAGGGGTGAACATAGGGATTTAACATGCGATTTTAGTTTTTTGCAATTTCCTGCTCTCCTGTTCTTTTTACGGCAAAAACTATAGAGTACAAAGTTGTTCAGAATTAAAAATTGCATACAAAAATGTATTTACATTTATTATTATGATTTTGGTTTCTTCACAATTTTAAAAAGAAATTTCAAAATTTCTGTTATTTTGTAGCAATAGCCATGGATTTTTTTTCTGGTTGACAAAAATTATGTATAAACGTCAACCATGCGTTAATCTAACTTAAAAATTAAATAAAAACAAACAACTTTTAATTTTAATACGCATTTTTTATTAGGTACACCATTTAATTTTGATTTATCATAGCCAATACCATTTCTTCATTCACTTCGTTATAACGTCTTCTATTATTATTTCCTTCATTAGCTACAGCTACACTAGCTGTGTTCTCAACGTTTTAACAAGTTTAGAAATTGTTGCTATAATAGGAATTGGTGTATTTTCGTACTTTATGGAAAACAAATCACGTATTCTTCTAAAAATATTTCCACCATAATATTTTTTTATAATGAAAACTCGTTCCTTATTCGAATAAACATTTATTATTAAATTAACTTTTTATTAGAGAAAATTTCGAAAATTTGACAGAAATTGAATGACATTATTATGTTTAAACATTTGAGTTATAAGTCATGGCTATTGCTACAAATTAACAGAAATTTTGAAATTTCTTTTTAAAATTGTGAAGAAACCAAAAACATAATAATAAATGTAAATACATTTTTGTATGCAATTTTTAATTCTGAACAATTTTGTACTCTACAGTTTTTGCCGTAAAATGAACAGGAGAGCAGGAAATTGTAAAAAACTAAAATCCCATGTTAAATCCCTATGTTCACCCCTAACCGCTACCACCCTGTATAACAGTTAGGTATGTAACATATGTTCATTCATTTATTTATTTAATTAATTATGCCGTTATTTACTTATTTATCTATTTTTTATTCATTTATTTATTTATTCATATATGGCTTAGAATTTATCAATATTAGTATATATATATATATATATATATATATATATATATATATATATATATATATATATACAGGGTGTAAATGAAATAAGTGCATTAAATTTAACCAGTAATGTAACTCGACGAGAGCAACAATATTTCTTTTTTTTAAGTCTTTTAGATTTTGAGTTAAAATTCTTTAAAGATTTGCTGCATATTTCGTTACCCACCCATAGAGAACAAATGGCTGCTGCCGTATTCAAGTGGGATACAAACAGCTAAAAAATTGTCGGTTATCGGCAGTGGCGTACCTAGGGTGGGGCAAACAGGGCAGGTATAGATATGAACTTTCATGATGCCGCCTTAGATTTAAAAGGTTGAAGAGATTATTTACGCAATGAAAGAGAAACTTTGGTGACTGAAGCTCTGGAAATTGGACTCTCTGTCAAAACTGGGATGTTGAAACCGAAAAATCTTCGGATAGCCATGCAAATAATGTTGACAAACAACAAATTAAAACGGATCTTAAATTATCTGAGAGTCTCCATGGGTCAAGATCGATTAAGTGATCTTGCTTTGATGAGCGTTGAAAGAGAAGAAACTGAAAAGACCGATTTCGAGCACGTTATTAATGCCATTTTTTGATCGTAAAGACCCCCGGAATAAATGGTATAAGTGTGTCGGTCGAGTCGCGGAACTGATAGTTATTTTGTTATTGTGCTGATTCATTCATGGTTGAAGTTACTTCGATATTCAAGCTTTCGTGTATTTCGTGTAAAATACACGAAAGCTTGACAGATTTTAAAAGAATCTACTAAAACAAATTTAAGCCCAGAAAACATCCTACTGATATACCCACTAAAATTTATCTCTATTTCAACAACAATACAAATGCCACATATCTCGCTACATTAAACCAAGAAAGAAGTAATCTTGATTTTACATTTTTGACAGGGGGCGCAATTACGACCCTTCCCCTGGGCACCATTTCACTTAGGTACGCCACTGGTTATCGGTTACACTTGCAGTCACAGTAATTAATAAACGAATCAACGGAAATAACATTTATTATTAATTAATTCGTAATAGTACAATTTTTAAAATAAAGAAATTTAAATTTTGGATAACAAAATTTTAAAGTTGTGTATTAAACCAGGCTTTTAATTACCTGTGAATAGAGGAAGACAAGGAGAAACGAGGAGGAAGAGCAAAAACATAGTTGTTAGGTTATGAGATGATTATTTATCGTTGACAAATCATAATACTTTAAACACGTTATTCAAAAAATGTAAGTACAAACTTTTGTCCATTTAAACGAGGTACATGAGTACCAATAATTAGGCGTCCATTTATTGTTCCCGCCCTAACATTTTTTAATGAAAATTTTTACATTATTTTCGTCCGTCGAGATGTGTATTGTGCATAATAAATACACCTTCCCAAGTAAATTCAGTCTCATTAATGAACATTATGAGCCATTCCCAAAATTGAAGCCTGTTATGTACTGCAAACATTGAACTTTTTGCACATGGTATGGATACAACTGTTGCTTTTTTTAAAATTGTTATATGTGATAAAGATGTACAGGATTAATAAATGTGCGAATATTAGGAACAGTATGATTTGAAAACGCTCCGTCTAAATGCGTTGGCAACTTTATAATACTGTCTTTATATCAACCACAAATTAAAATGTAGTAAAGATACGAATAAATAAATAAACCATAGGTAAGTAATTATAATATCTGTGTACTCGCTATTTGTGAACGTAAGCATTTTGACAGAATTTTACCTTCTAAACAAGTTTATTACTAATGTCAAAATTTAATTGCAACAACTGACAGGACTGTCAATTGCTAAAACAAAAATTTTCAGAGCTATTGCTACTGCATTCAATTATTACAAAATACTTGAAACGACTCGTCAATTTACGAGGTTGTAAAAATGCTAAAAAAATATGCGATTTCGAGAAAAAGTTATTAAGAAATATTGTTGCTCTCGACGAGTTATATTACTGGTTAAATATAATGTACTTATTTCATTTATACCCTGTATATATATATATATATATATATATATATATATATATATATATATATATATATATATATATATATATATATATATATATATATATATATATATATATATATATAGCCTGTCTCACAACTCGCGCCCCAGACGAAACTGACACTTGCCGACGACAATAGGTTGCCAACAAATAGAAGAAAATTATTTGCGGCTGCTTGCATAAGGGAGTTACAAGACTTTTTAATCCACCAATCACGGAAGGATATCTTGAGGTTTGATGATATTATTACAAAATAAAACTGGTTGCTAGGTTTTAAAAATACTACTAGTGAATTACAAAATTTGTTTGACTTACTGTACTTTTGACACTTTAGAGTTGACTTTTCACTGTCAACAAATTTAGGTTAGCGAAGGTGTCATCCGAGATCATCATTTATATCGTACAGTGCAACGTATTGTAGCAGCTGTGTAAAATGTGCTAAACGAAAATATTATGTCATTTGAATTCTTTGAGATTAAAACAACAAATGGTGGTTCTAAAAAGAACCGTTTTTATTGTAATGCAATTTAATTTGACACTGACATTTTTCGAAAACTACAGACGCCCACACATTTTAAAGAAGATTTGATTTGTATAAAACTCTAGTAACGTAAAATTACGGCAAACGCACGTTAAAGGTGTAGGTCTCTGATTGGTCAATTTTTTGACGTCTTTTCTCGAATATTTTTAAGCTAGATTTTTTTTTTCTTCGAAATTACACATCCGAATGCAGTCGCGTGTTTTCTCATTCGCTCTGGGGCGCGAGTTATGAGACAGCTGTATTTACTGTAAAGTTAAATAATCATACCATTTTCAAGAGTTGCAAATTATTGCCAATTATTTCAATTTATGTGTTTAACACACAGATATAAAATAAATAGATTGCTACATCCGTATGCTAGCTTTGTGATTTAATGGGCGGTTATGGCTGCCAAACTACGCTAACTGCATTTTTTTGCAGCACTACAAGGCAGTACATATCTTTCACTTGAATTGCCAGTATGTACAAAATATTAATTAAATTGCACTCAAAAGTAAAAAATCAAACAAAGTATTAAGCAGCTTGCACACTAGCTAGTATGAACTTTCAACACGAACAAAATATGTTGTTTGCAAATAAACACAGAACCAGAGACAACTATCTAAACAGAGATTGGAAACTCAATGCTTTTGTATCGTTATAAAGTTCGCCATCTATCAACATATGCAACTAACTAAACCACCGTGACTAGATCTTTAAAATGTAGACCGGTGTTTTTAAAATTTGTTTTTTTTTTAATATTTGAAAGAAAAAGAAAAACTCATATTCAATAATATTAATAAGAGAGTTTAATATTTATCCAGATAATTATTTTGAGGAATAGTGAAAAATTTAATTGTTTGTGTATATACAAGTTTGTATATTTTTTTGCAATATCTTCACCTCTTCGCGAGATTCAATTTCTAATTTGTGTACTGTAATATCTGAGCCATATTTTTACATTTATGTATGTGATGTAAACTAAAACTTGCAAGCAACACAATCGGATATGTACATCGTTGTATTAATATTATTTTTTTGAAAGAATTTTTAAATATGATTTAAATATGTGTTGAAAAGAGACCTACGTAGGTGGAAAAAAAAGAAACGAAAATTGGGAGCTAAGGAATATCAACCTCCAACATATTCATAGTTCTTCACATAACTAATATAGTTGGATCTTTATGAACGATATTGTCAGCTTTTAAACTACCGTGGATTTCTAGTTTTTTTTGTGTTGGTTCCTTTCTTTTCTCATATAGAATTCTTCTGAAGAATTGCAAATGATCATGGTCATTTGATGAATGTTCAACAGGATATTTATCTCCTAATTTGTAAGTTTCGGGAAGTTCTATATCATTCGATGTACAAGCATTAAGAATTTGTACTCCATGAAAT
>OY720466.1:10712039-10764539 GCA_963082715.1 Harpalus rubripes | reverse complement strand
GATATTTCCCTCAGCACCTTCTCTTTGAACTCATTTCTAGGGTCCTCCTGTTTTAGCTTCACCACTTTATTTTCTTTTCTCTCCCGTCTTTTCGTTTACTCGTTTTTCCATAATCGGTTACTACCATTTATAACTTTGTAGTTCCTAACTTCTTTCAAGAATAATAATAATAATAATAATCTAACTGGCTTGTTCTGTCTCCGCTCTTATATGTTAACAGGTGTTCATATATTTTCCAAAACCAGGTCTGGTAATGGCCAAGTCGAAAGCCACCGCAAGTGTCGATTCAAATCTCTTCCGATAAATAATCTTTCCCCGTCTGACATAACTCTGGTACTAATTGCACTAAAATTTTGAAACTTGGTATGAGGATACTACTTAATTAAATAAATAACAAACAAATAAACATAAAAATAAATAAATAAAAGTCTGATGTGGCCAACACAAGACCTCCCGTCAATTCTATATTTGATATAGCAATGAGCTTTAAGTAAAGAATTAATTCCAGTTGATCGTTTGTAAACAAAATCTAATTTGTTGTTCCAATAAATAGAAAAGTCTGTAATGCCAAATTTTGGATTATATTTTATAATGTTTTTCCTCGAAAATTTGTTAAGAGCTCCAAATTAAGTACCATTTCGGGTTTGTCATATAGGTATAATCAAAATCTAATGTTTCAAATTATACACTAGTTTTAAATATCAAATTTGAGAAGTTTTGAATCGTGTTATTTTTTAAAAAAACCTGTTTTTTGCTTCCTGTAAAGTAGTTTATCAATTTTAGAAAACATCTAGTATGTCGTTCTCATTAATGTAAAAGTTTTAAATACCAAATTTGAAAATTTTTGGATTGTATTAATTTTTACGAAAATCTGTTAAGAGCTTCAAATAAAGTATCACTTCCGGTTTATCAATTTTAGCCAAAATGTAATATGTTGCTTCCCTTATATAACAGTCTTAAATACTAAATTTGACAAGTTTTGGAATATATCCTATTATATTTTTCACGAAAATCTGTTCAGAGCTTGAAGTAAAGTATCACTTCCGGTTTATCAAGTTTAGAAAAAATGTTACATGTCGTTCACATTCATATAAAAATCTCATATACCAAATTTGAAAAGTTATGAAATTTATCATAATATATTTTTCACGAAAATCTGTTGAGAGCTTCAAGTAAAATATCACTTCCGTTTTATCAATTTTAGAAAAAATGTAACATGTTTACATTCATACAAAAATCTTAAATACCAAATCTGAAAAGTTTTGGAATATATCATAATATATTTTTACGAAAATCTGTTGAGAACTTCAAGTAAAATATCATTTCCGAATAATCAATTTTAGCCAAAATTTAATATGTTGTTCTTCATAAAAAAGTCTTAAATACTAAATTTGACAAGTTTTGGAGTATATCGGAATATATTTTTCACGAAAAGCTGTTCAGAGCTTCAAGTAAAGTGTCACTTCTGGTTTATTCATTGTAGCCAAAATCTAATATGTTGTTCCCCTTGATATAGAAGTTTTAAATACTAAAATTGAAAAGTTTTGGATTATATTTTAATATAGTTTTTCATTAAAAACTGTTATGGGCTTCAAGTATACAGTCACTTCCGGTTATCCAATTTTACCCTAAATCTAATCAACTCCTTATATGAATGCAGAAAGCTTAAATACGGAAATTAGATATACACACACACACGCAGACACACACACACACACACACATACACACACACACACACACACACACACAAACACACAGACACACACACGCACGCACGTGCACACACACAGACACACACACGCACGCACACACAGACACGCATACACGCACACACACACGCACGCACACACACACACACACACACGCACACACGCGCACACGCTCACACACGCGCACACGCGCACACACACACACGCGCACACACACACACACACACACACAAACACACACACACACAACACACACACATACACACACACACACACACACACACACAAACACACACACAAACACACAAACACACAAACACACAAACTCACAAACACACAAACACACAAACACACACACACACACAAACACACAAACACACACACACACACACACAAACACACACACAAACACACACACACACACACACACACACACACACACACACAAACACACAAACACACAAACACACACACACAAACACACACACACAAACACACACACACAAACACACACAGACACAAACACACACACAAACACACACACACACGCGCACACGCACACGCACACGCACACGCACACGCACACACACACACACACACAAACACACACACAGGCACACGCACACAGATACACACACATACACACACACACACACACACACACACACACACACACACACACACACACACACACAGAGAGAGAGAGAGAGAGAGAGAGAGAGAGACAAAATAGTAAAAACTTGTTGTGGGGACCCTAATTCGTGCTTATTTACTGAAAACTCATGATCGAATATAGGCACGATTACATTGTCTCCCTTACCTACGGTATAACGGGAGATAAAAACTCATCGAGACATCGAAACTATCAAATGTGTCAAATATAAATATCGTTTTAGGTGAAGAAACAAATAGAGAGTTATTGCAGCTGCAACGCAAAAATAAGGTGCACGCTAAAGTCACGTGGCAGCCCGAATGCGCATGCGTACTAATAAGGTTGACGTTATATGGATAAGGGGATACGTTATGTGCGAAGGCATAGCGAGCGTTTAACGTCACACGTTCTGTATGTGTCAGATGTGTTCAGAGATTATGTTTCGTGACAAGTGCGACTGTAACTTTGTAATAATTGCGAATAATAATGTCGAATACTCGGTTACGGTTTTCAACTGCTGATGATCTCGTCTTGTTACGGCAAATGGTTGCCGTGAATCCATACAATAATCCAGAAGACTGGAAATTCGTACATGATCAGGTAACACAAGCTGCGAAGAAAGATTATACTTTAAGAGCTCTTAAAGATCATGTAGAACTATTATTGAAGCTCTTTCAAAAACAAGATAAATCAAACATCAAAAAGTGAGTACAACTCTTTTGTAATAGGTACATAGATTTACTACAATATTTATGTAAACGTTGGGCAGGTCAGGAACCGAAGAAGAATATGCTGAGAAGCACCAACTGTTGCAAGAAATCTCAGATATGAAACGTGAGTTTAGAAATAATTTAAAGAAACCAAATAACCAACTCATTAGAAATAAAGGAATACAGCAACGACATACTGACTGCCACGGAAGCTATTCTAGTACCTGCAGGCCATCATGAGAGAGTGCAAGAAGACGTAAATATGGACACTGGCGAAAATGTAATTCTACTAGAATGTAAGTTAAAAAATCGTTTGACAAAAAAAACTCAGCATTAAGAATTATTGTTTTCTTTTAGATGATGAACCTGCACCCTTGGTTAGCGACATTCCTGCTAATCTCATCTGCATCCCAAGAGGAGGGACACCCGACGTAGTGGATGATACTAGCAGCTTGGATGAACCTGAACATGAAGCCGGAAGGGCCACACCCACAGTTTTAGGTATTTTATGAATGGTATAAAAATTGATGTTAGTAGTAGTAGAACTGTTTCCCATTTAAGGACCTATTAGACGTCGTCAACAACGACGTACTGCGAAGTATCCTATGTTAGACTTTTTGAGGGAACGCAGAGATGCAGAACTACGAGTACGCGACAGAGAATTAGAAATTGAAGAACGAAAACTGAAACTGGAGGAGGCAAAACTTGAAATGGAGAAAAGAGATAGAGAGGAGAAGCGAAAGCTGGACACGGAAGAATTGAAGTTACGAGCCGAAACAGCTAGACAACAAGATAGCTTGATTCAAGTCTTGCTAAAAAACATCTTAGAAAAAAAACAGTAAAGCGCCTACGTATGTACAATAAGCATATTATATTAATATTATTGTAAATTGTTACGAATAACCTTTTGTATTTTTCTTAGAAATTACATTTTTATTTTTTCTTGCACAATACAGTATTTAATTATAAACATAAGTATTGTTCTAGTGTTGGGGGCGTAATCTGAAAATATTTTGCTGTTTGGTTGCCATACAAGCAGGTGTGGCAGTTGTTTAAGATGGTGGCTGAAGTATACATCAGGGTAATATCTTGCAATAGTAATTTTTGATTTTTTTTTAAAATCCAGAAAAGCAAATTCTTGGATCAGTTTACCAAATGCCCATTCAACACTTTGGCGTACCGATTTCATTGCATTGTTAAACAACTGCTGTCGTTCTGTAAGATTTCGACTGCCATAAGGACAGAGCAATCGATCACTTATTCCATATGCTTGATCACCATATAACACATAATTGTCACCATCTGGAAATACTGTACATTGTTGCAATTCGCGGTAAAAGCCTGACTCTCTAAACATGCCAGCATCATGCCTTCTGCCGGGAAATAGTCCTTTTAGGCTTATAATAATTCCATCTGGAGCAGCAACTGCCTGGTATTTGACACAATGGAATCTTTTGTGGCCGGAAAAGTACTCTTGTTGATTTACTGATGGGCGACATACTGCCCGAGCGGTCCCATCGATAAATCCCCAACAGTTTTCTAACGGTGCCCCTTTGGTTGCAACAGCCTATAGATACACGTAGATTTAACTTTACTAATATGGTACTATACTATAGAAACCATATTATTACCTGTGCATATTGTTTTAATTTCTTTTGATTTAGCCATTGTAGGTTTCGTAGATTAGACAGGAGATGGCTAGTGTTCTCGTGGATTATTGTAAATACTTGGTTTGCAATACATGAAAGAGATTGTGCAGATAGTCCGAAGAGTGGCTCCAAATCCATTAGCCGATTGGGATACACTAAACGTCGAAGTGCTATACATAACCCTTCGACATCTGTAAATAAAGTGAATTGTTGTTACATGTCTCACAATTACTAATTTGGATATATGACTCAATACTTACCACTAGCTCTATGTCTATATTTTGTTAAAATTGGATTAGGAATTTTTAATGCTCTTGCTAACAATTGTAAATCTTCTTTGTCAAACCGAAAGTAGTGTCTAGCTTCCTCAGGTGTTAAATCTTCTAACGATAGTCGTCCATATTGTTCTTTTCTCTTAATAATAGATATTTTTTGACAATCATACAGGAAAGCATCTTCCACGTCATTCCATTTTAAATTTTCACACATTGCTACTTGCAGTAAATCTTCCATATTTGTAGACATTGCAAATTACATTATCCTAACCTGTCAGAGCGTTTGCATAAAGGTAAATATTGCTTTTAGCGTTAAGGTTAACGTGAATATACATGCGGTAAACATTGAAATTGACAGTCCCTTATTTTTAAAATAAGGTGATTTTTACATAACGTTAGCGTTTACGTTCTTTCATCTTAGAAATTGCAATAACTCCCTAATAATCTGCAATGCAACCCATACATAATAGGGTGCCCTCTAGGTCATCAACTAGACTCGTCCATAAAACCTAAATTTATGTACTTATATATTATATAGCTATTATTAATTTTCGAAACATGAGAGCACTCTATTTACACATTACAAAATTTTCCGTTGGTTGTTTCATTTGACATTTAGTTTGTTGTTTTCACATTTCGTCTTCATTATACCATGTCTAATAGAATTCTGTTATTGCAGATGTATATGCTAATCCGCTTTACGAAGTTGAACTTATTTTACAAACGATATCGGCGTTATGTATAACATTTACACTTCTGTTTACAACTAGCATCTTCATCCATATTGTTTTGAATACATGTGGACAATTTAAACTTATTCAAGTAAGTAATTTGTTTAAAGATAATATTTTACTATTTTTACGATGTGTGTGTGTGTGCGTGTGTGTGTGTGTGCGTGTGTGTGTGTGTGTGTGCGTGTGTGCATGCGCGAGCGCGGGTGCGTGTGTATGTGTAACAAAATTTTCGTCTACGATAACTCTAATACAACAGTTCCAAAATAAAAATGTGGGAGTGGGCGTGTGCGTGCGTGCGTGCGTGTGAGCGTGTGTACGCGTGTGCGTGTGTGTGTGCGTGTGCGTGAGCGTGTGTGTGCGTGCGTGCGTGCACATGCGCGGGTGCGTGTGCGTATGTGTAACAAAATTTTCGTCTACGATAACTCTAATACAACAGTTGCAAAAATAATGTGGGCGTGTGCGTGCGTGCGTGTGTACACGTGTGCGTGTGGGTGTGTGTGCGTGCGTTCGTATGTGTGTGTGTATGTGTGTGTGTATTCTCATTTGAATATTTTAACAGTTTTTCTTGAAAAACCCATGTTAAATATCATTTTTTCACATTTATTGTTATTATAAATATTAAAGAACATAAAAACATACATGTATGTATGTATGTATGTATGTATGTATGTATGTATGTATGTATGTATGTATGTATGTATGTATGTAAACAACATTATATTCTCTATACTCTATACGATATGACTGCATTTTATACTTTATATTAAATGGATATAGTTATAAAATTATAAAAAAATTATATATCATAAATTAGCTACCTATGCTAGAAACAGCTACTATATTAAGAAAATTCTGATTGAAAGATATCAGTGTCAATTGACTTTTTCGTAGTATATTTGTGTTATAATTTTATTCGAAATATAAGATATTTTTGCTCGAAACTTTCTGTATGGAATTTGTATAAAATACATACAACTGTCGAAAGGTAATGTACATACAAGAAATTTAAAATCTTTTGCAAGAAACTTTCTGTATAGATTTTATAGAAAATATATAGGCATTTACGAAAATTCTACCGGTAGATACCGCATCTACTGACTGTGTTCGAAAACACGAGTGGTAAAAAGTTACCGTGTTCGAAAATTGTATAATATCTACCAGATAAATCTACCGGATTCATGAAGAATCTAATCTCAAAAAAAGGTAGTGATGCAAAGTGAAGCGCGCGCGTTATATGTTTGTTAACTATATCAAATTTCTAACTTGTTTCAAATTTTCAATTTTTTTTTATACGTTATGGATCTAGTCTTTACCATTTGCGTTCTTAAACTATCGATTCCGGTAGCTATAACTGTTTACCAGTAACAGTTCACCGGTAGAACTTTCGTAAATGCCTCATATAATTGACGGAAGGTAACGTGCTGGCCACATCAGATTTTTTATGGATGAAATAACGGAACAATTTACTTTTCTTGTATCAATAAAGGTTTATATTTTACAGGTACGGTTAGAAAATTTTAAGACCTCATATAACGGAACTAAATCTGATATCAACTCACAAAAACTACATCAAATTATTAAACATCATCAGTATTTACTGAAGTAAGAAAGAAATAAATAGAAAAATAATTTATTAATGCAATTTGTTTTAGTTTGTGTGCCACAATAGAAACATGTTTCACACTTCCATTATTTTCGGAATGTTTGATCGACACTCTGTTTCTGTGCTTCGCTGAGTTCACAACAATAATGGTAATTTTTCCCAGAACAAAATTTTCGCTATCTATAAGCGTTAACATATTATCGGCTGTAGCATAGCACATCGCTTATATTAAACAACGTAGTTAAATATTTTGATAAATAGAAACAAATGTAACAAGTGACGTTACGTTAGCTACGTCATTTAATATAAGCGATATGCTACATGATACACCCGTATGGCAATACAAAATGAAATCTAGTGTAGCGTAACAAATTTATATCTAAGGGGCGGGTTTTCAATGTACTGGCAAGTGTCTGTTAAGTCTGTAAAATTAATCTTCATGGTAAGCACCTATTTCAGTTTTTAACAGTCCTGTTAGCATTAACAACAGTACGACAAATTTACCGGTTAACAATCGAACATCTAATACGCGATTTATTCAACAAAATTGCCATATTGAAAGCGGTAACATTTTCTTTTTTTATTTGAATATAAAAGTTCATCATCACTATGCCTCGAAAATTTAAAACAAAATAGTTATTTTTTCAAACGTCGTAGAAATGGCATTTTTTGTGACTTGATTCACAAGGTAGAAGTTTCATTTCTACTCCGCTGGAAATTTCTACGCCGGCGGCATAGAAATAGCTAATTTCTACGCCGCCGGAGTAGAAATAAAATAAATAAGTATCCATAGAAACTACATAGAATTAGCGAATAAAAAGAAAAGTAGTATGTTTTAAAAAAAAATTTAATGTGTCATTCGGAATAAAAGTGTCTTTGTGTGCCTCGCATGCAATTGTCCGACTCGCTTCGCTCGTCGTGCAAACTTCCATGCTCGCCACACAAAGTATCACTTTTACTCCTAATAACACAATATACTATTTCAAATTAAAATTTAAATTTTATATTTCTTATTTTAATACAAATATTGCATTGTTGCTATGGAAACAACAAAAACAAATAACAGCAAACATCTACTGTGATTGGTAATTCCATTGTGGGATTTTCATAATTACACGTCTTCATTACCTACTCCGCGTAGTGTATAAACTTCCTTCTCACAAAATAAAATCACTTTTAACACATCTATCATACACAATTTTTTTACAAACACTGTTTTTTCATTTAAATTTGCATTCCTAATAATTTTTTGACATGTGTCAAAACTGTGGATTGTTGTTCCATTCGTCATTACCAAGGTAACTAATTCACTTTTGGTATCATAAAATACCATTTTTAACCCGAAAAACAAACATTAAAAAGCCACCTTTTATGCCCGATGTCATAAAAAATTAATCATTGATTAAATATTACTTTCAAAGTAAATTTAATTGTATGAATTATATGTATTCAAATCATGTTCTTATGACATTAAATTCATTGGTGTCAAAAAATCACGTTGCATTTGTTCAATTTATACCACCCGCTACTCTTGGTAACGGAGGTATAGGACTTGTGCTAAAAATTTCATATCGAAATTTTGGTAAATGTGCGTGTGCGTGCGTGTGTGTGTATTTTGTTCACGCTCTTACTCAAATACTATCATTCAGAAAATTTTGAAGCCTTGTAATTCTACCTTATTCTAATATGGAAAAAAGCCACAAGATTTTGATGTAAATCAGATAATCAGAAATAGCATTTTACTTGAAGCTCAAAGTTATTTTCCGAGATTTGTTAATATAAAAATTAAAGATTATTAAAATTTCTGTAGGTTTTCATTAACACTTTTTCTATATATTTTATGGGTATATTTATAAAATTATCTATATTTTAAATCACATGCGCTTTAAACAAACACAATTCCTTGGTTAGACAGTTCATATCTCAAATGCATAGATTAAGGAAAATATATAAATTTACCCATCTAGGTAGTTAAAAGACACTTCAACAAACCATTGAAAAACCGGCTTTAAGATATTTTATTTAATTAGATTATATAATTTAAAATATAGATAAACTTGATGAGACTTTAAAATATAAATTAGTGGTCGTTGAAACTGCATCACCAAAAATTAGTTAAAGTTAATGAAAGAAATTCAGTGTGGTAAGTAAAAGCTTATTATGCGTAGTGTAAATTATAAAATTTTCGAACCACCATTAAAATATTCTCCAGAATATATTAAATTTAGTTCAAGTTTGATATCTGTCGTTTTAATACGTCTCGCCGAAGATAATAACGTGTATATGAGCAAGTTAAAAAATTTGCGAGAGGCTGTGGCCGTATTGTGGATAGGCGCAGGCAGCAACAAGATAATAATTCTCTCAGAGTACAACGCATTAGTCATAGCTTGGGGTTGGGGTTAGAAGTGATTTAGAATCAACCGTTGTTTATTTAAATATCGTATCCGAAATTGTTTAATTTTTTAAAATAAGCTAATGTACTATAAACTGCAAGTGTTATATTTACATTTTGCATAACATAAAGATAAAAAATAGTTGGATACAATTATAACCTGAAAACAACAAAACCTCTTGCAAAACCTATTACAAATGAGTATAGGGCATGGACACTCATTTCTTTCCGGTAACCTTGCGATTAGATGTCCTAGATTTACAAACAGTGGCGACAATAGTTGTCTTACTCTTGATTGGTTTTGTAGATCACGTGGCAAAATCCGCCATGTTGAGGCAAACTTTGTGTTAGCGTACATTATATTGCATTGAATTTACTTTTATATCCACGAGTTTTGTTTATTTTATTGGCTTAGAATAGTGTAGAGCAATTTTATATAAACTTTAGTGAATGTGTTCATGAGCGTTATATTGTTTCGCACGAATCAGTTAGTAGCACAAGTAAGTATTTTCTTATATTTCTTTCATTATTTGTAAAACTTGTTGCAGATTAATAAACTAGTATCCCCTAAATGTGTGCCAAAATGAACGATTATTTAACAAAGTACAATATATTATTTTTTTCACTACTAGCCTACAAACATACCATTATTGACCTTAGCAACGCTTAACAACGGTCAATAATGAATTATTATTGACCATGGTTAATTATGCGAACTGTCACTTTTTAAAGAAATTCAAGCTTCTGAATTTATTTAACTTATTAAACGCAAATAAAACATTATATTTAAATTTGCCGCCTAATTTCAAGTTGACAATAGTTAAATTTCAGATTAAAAATCTTAATATTCTACGATCTTATTTCTTATCAAATTTTTCGTGCGTTGACATTATATTTACAATGCGAAATGTTAATTTAGGTATTTATTTATTGTTAAATCTATGAAAAGGTAAGTGTTTATTGTAATATTATTTCAATTATCTTACATTGTACATTTTTTTAGGGTTATAATTACATTTCTATGTAAAAACACAAAACAGGTAACATTTATTTGCTATTTATAGTTGAAATTGATAGTGCAATTGTGACAAGTCAAATTTATTGCTGCAGAACCCGTATTCAATGAGGTTTGAGTGTTTCCTATATTTATTGTCGCATTTTGAATTTCTGGCATCATTGATTGAGGTATGGGGCTTGGACAGTAAGTTGTTGAAGGGCTCGTAGTCTCACATTCACTGGCTATAGGAACAATCGTTTCTGATGGGACTGAAGGGAGTGATGCCCCTTGTACCATTCCAGCAATCCTCATTTTATCAGCGAGGGGCTCTTCAATGTAGCCTTCCGCTACCGTGGCAGACCTCCACCCGCCATGATGTTTTAGAGATAATATGTCACCACCATTTTGAGCCAAAATGGTAGCGGAAGTACGTCTCAATGAATGCCCCGTGTAAGTTTCAGAATTTTCTAATTTCAAGAATGTTGCAACTATTTTTGGCACCTTGCTGATTGTATTGTGTCCTATATTTTGTCTCGTAGGTTTGCCATGTCGGAAAGTAATGAACACCTTTGCCATGTCAGGAGTGGGCCTCTTACTTAGATATTTTTTAACTATTTCAACCCAAAAAGTTTCTAGCAAGATAAATTTTCTCGAGGATCCATTTTTGCTTTTCGTTATATTTATGACGATGATGTCATCCCGAACGTCGACATCTCTCATGTGCATATTGCAAAGCTCATCGGTTCTACAAGCGCCAGCCACTCCGATCTCAAAAATAGCCTAAGAAAGTATGAATTAGTAAGTTTTTGGAATTTTATTACCACAACAGGATACCTTCGTTGATAGGAAGACTTCATCCGGCGCTTCTATGAGAAATTTATTAATTTCTTTAGAAAATACAGATGACTTTTTTGGCTTATA
Organism: Harpalus rubripes; assembly: GCA_963082715.1. NCBI lineage: Eukaryota > Metazoa > Arthropoda > Insecta > Coleoptera > Carabidae > Harpalus > Harpalus rubripes. Next base: position 10,752,895 of record OY720466.1, on the reverse strand, counting down.
TGTAGCATTTTGGCGCTTTAAAAATGCAAGTAACTTAAAATATTTTGAAATGTCTATATTTTCTTTTAATGAAATAGTCGATTTCAGCATGGAAAATATGGCCCATTAACTTGAAGCCTTTTTATTGTGTGCTTGCTCCTGGAAATATACTAGGAGTACATTTTCCGAGATTTTAGTCACCTTCTTTGTTAGACACCATTCTTTAAAACTTGTATACACTTTCATATATATATATATATATATATATATATATATATATATATATATATATATATATATATATATATATATATATATCGGTTTAGATTTTTCCGGCAGCAATGTATCAAACTGCACATTTTGTGCCGCTTCTTTAATTTCCGGAGGAGTATAATTTTCCGTATTACTTTCTTCAAACATGTTTACTTATTTTTACCAAAATGAAATGTCAGATATTAAAAACAATATTAAAAACAAAAGAATTTTATTTCTGCCTACTTAGTTTTTATAGATATTAATAAATATTAATGTCAAAATTCTTATGTTATTATTAGTATAAAATTCGTTAAATAGAATTTAGGAGCTAGTAGTGAAAAAAATAGTATATAAACCACGGTTGAGAAGATCATTATTGACCAGGCGCCTTGTATCAATCTTGGCGCTGGGTCAATAATGATTATCTTCGCAACCTTGGCGTATAATATACTATTATTTAATTTTGCCTTATAAAGTCATCTTTATTTCCTTGGATACGGGCCATTAAAGTTGTTGTTTTTAAACAATTTTATTTCGCTAGCGTTTTAAAGGATTTTATTTCACTAGCGGTTTTAAAATGTCAACCAACATTGTTGGAATAAATCCAAATATTCAACGTATACGCGCTGTTCCGGAGCCTCCGAGATACTACGAGCCTACAACTGGCGCGCGTGACGTCACACTAGTGGCCCAACTTTTGTACAGTGTTTAATGGGAGATACACAGTTTTTTCAAAGTATTGCGAAACCTGTGGCAGATATGAAAAAATGTATAGAAACAATATTATAGATCATAAAATTGTTTATCAAAATGCGTTAACAGAACATATTTATGTTCTGTAGTTTAGCTGTAGGAAGCGTATAAAATAACAAGGTAGGATGACACATCTTAACTTTTTTCAAAATTTTGCGAAAACTGTGACAGATATAAAAGAATGTATATAAACAATATTATAGAACATAAAATTCTCTAACAAAGTGTGTTAATATAAAATATTAATGTTAAGTCATTTAGCCGTAGGAAGCGCATAAAATAATATATGTAAAGATACATATTGATCTTTGTTTTCCCACTTAGAAATTTGAAAAAATTCTGCCTGTTTCGGTGCTTTCCTTAATTATTTCCTAGTCTATATATGAAATATTTTCTATGTATTTCAAATTTAATTATGTATTGTACCAGTTTTATATTTATAAACTTTTCTATTTTTTACTGTTTCTCGCAGTTTTCTATTATTAAGTAGGTAATATTTCTAAAAAATGACATTATATTTGTATTTATTTATAAATGTTTAATGTTTGTAATTATCATTGTTCAGAACATACATTTATTTTGTTTTCTAGTTTAATATTAGTGTTTTATTTTATATAATTATGCATTATATTTTAATCAAGTCAAAATTGTAACTTATTTCTAATTTTCAAGTTCCCTGTGGCTTATTTTGGTAAAAATAAATGTTTTTCAATTATTTACGTTTATTTTTATTTTGTAAGTACATTCTAGCACCGAAACAGGCAGAATTTTAAAAATTTCTAAGTGGGAAAACAAAGAGTCAATATGTATCTTTAAATATATTATTTTATGCGCATCCTACGGCTAAATGACTTAACATAAATATTTTATATTAACACACTTTGTTAGAGAATTTTATGTTCTATAATATTGTTTATATACATTTTTTTATATCTGTCACAGTTTTCGCAAAATTTTGAAAAAAGTTAAGATGTGTCATCTGACCTTGTTATTTTATATGCTTCCTACAGCTAAACTACAGAACATAAATATGTTCTGTTAACGCATTTTGATAAATAATTTTATGATCTATAATATTGTTTATATACACTTTTTCATATCTGCCACAGTTTTCGCAATACTTTGAAAAAACTGTGTATCTCCCATTAAACACTGTACAAAAGTTGGGCCACTAGTGTGACGTCACGCGCGCCAGTTGTAGGCTCGTAGTATCTCGGATGCTCCGGCTGTTCCGTCAAGAAGAAGAAGAATGTTATAATTTTGTGTATTGGTGTAACGTATGTCTGATTTGATTCATTTCTTTGTCATATGACTCATATAGAAATTCGTAATATCCTAATCTCTAAAACAGTATCAAAATTATTTATTTCAGTCTATTATAATAAAGGGTTTATATTCATAAACAAATTTATTAAATAATTAAACAATAATTTACAAATATTGAACAATTTAAGAATTTATTTTTAGGAGGTACGTATATCATTTTTTCATCAACAAAGTCAATTCTTGTAGTTGCACGGCTTCGTTTATGAAGAAAATGTTAGTTTTGAACACTTCCACTTTGAAAATGTACAGTTTTAGTAGCACTAATTCGTTGTTTACGACTTCATATATCCACATTTTCAAAAATAATGAGACAAGCTTTGAACATCGAACAATAACTTCACAGTGACGACGGCTTTATTCTTGGAATTTTCGGAAATGTAATTCAAAATAACAGCTTCGGTAACATCACTTGAATTTTTTTCTATTCTCCAGGTGCAAAATTTTTGGTAAGTTTTTTTGTATATTTCTTTTGATTTCTTGGGTAGTAAGTTCTCCATTATTGTATCTTCTTCTTCCATTTTCAATTTCTACACAGATATTCGAGTACACTGTATAAACTTGTAGAGAATTTACTGTCGTTCTCTACGTTCCAATTTATTTATTTTTTTCCTGTAAACAATTCAACCCTTGGCAACCACAGAACACTATGGCAACGCATAATAAAAAAACACAGTTAGCGACTAGATGGACTAGATACCCATAAGCGATTAGCGACATTTCAAGCTTCTGATTTCATTTATAAAAATCTTACACTCAAATCGGAGAAGTTTATTATGGCAAAATTAAATAAACAGTTTTATTACACTCGCGGTTAAAATGAATGTTTAACTCGCGGCATTAAATGTACCGCTCATTAAACATTCGTTTAATCCGCATGTATAATAAATAACTATTTATTATGTTTATTTCAGATATTAGCTTAACTTTATTTGATTTTTTTCCCTTTTTATTTTCCAGCTCGTATTATTTATTTATAACATTTTCTTGTTAATTATTTCACTTGAAGAATGTCAAAACATGCCCAACATGTATAAATGCTGCAGGGTCTAAAATACCTGAGCCGGTTTCACATTATTTAAAAAAGTATTTTAAATTAAAGTTTATGCAATATTTTTCATAGTATTATAAAAAATAATACATTATTGTTATTTTCGCAAATAATTAAATAAAAAGATTGGCGCCAGAAATAGTAATGAAAAACAACACCTTACTCCTGTGACGTCGAAGCACATACAGTATGTCATTCATAGCCAGTAGGAAAACAGGTTACGTTATTTATATAAATAAAAGTAGGTGATAATTTGTCATAAGTTAAACTGCAGGTGCTTTTTCACAAATTTCAATTTTTAATTGTAAAATATCTAATGGATATTTCGTGATATTTTCAAATTTGCGGCTCTTTAAAGAACAATATCTTTTAAAATTTACTACTTAGAAGTCATATAAAAATTATTGCAACAGCCCTATTAAACGTTTTTGAGAAAATTCTTCAGAAAATTTATTGAATTTTTGGAAATGGAAATCATTTTTATAAAGTTTTTGTGAATTGTTTCTTTGCAGAATATAAATTTAAAAGAATTTTATTTTAACGATATTAATGCATTAAATATACCAAATTGTCACAAAGTAAAAGAAAAAAATATTAATAGATATATTGATATAGAAATTTCAAAAAAAATTGCAAGCAAATCTATAGCTGCCACTGCTTTATAGTGAGAAATGATGTATCAAATATAAATAGCTTTAAGAGTAAATAAATAAATAAATTGATATCCTTGTAATTATTTAGTATTTTTAGCTCCCGCTACCCTTGCTAAGGGAGGAGGGATCGTGGTAAAAATCGCATATCGAGATTTTGGTAAATGACCACGTTTTAAGGTCCCTAGAATCCAATTTTGACATTTTCACGATGATGTGTGTGTTTGTGTGTGTGGATTCTCCACTCTAACTCAAATTCTATTATTCAGAAAATTTTGAAATCTTGTATTTCGAACTTTTTCTGTATTGGAAAGAGCCCATTAGATTTTGGTGAAAATTGGATAACCGGCAATGGCACTTTACTAGAAACTCAAAATAATTTTTCTTCGAAAAATACCTTTAAATGTTATTTTTTCGAGATTAAAGATTATTAAATTTTCTATAGATTTGCATTAATATTTTTCTATATATTTTATTAGTGATGCACGCGAGGCGAGACGAGACGAGAAATATAAAATATCGATCTCGTCTCGTTTTCGGATCTGTAATCTCGCTCTCGTTCTCGCACAAAAATTTTTGGGTGTCGTCTCGTTCTCGCACGAGAGTCTCGCTGTAGAAATAAGCGCTTGCGCACTACGTATTTACGTAACAGTTTAACTACAAGAGACAAGTTTGCACCAATCTTCCGTGTATTTGCAGTCGTATAGTATAAGTATCAATATAATAAAGGAACGAAACACTAAATTCTGGTCACGAAAGTATTTCAATACGAATATAATGTTTATTCATTAACGGTCACCAGAAAATGTGAAAAGTTGGTAAATAATTTAATTTACCTGTAAAATATCCAATTTGTCACCAAATTGTGATCTCTAAACTATTTCAATACAAACATCTGTTAATACATTCTGTCATCGGTAAAACGAATTAAAACATTAAACAATTCTTTTTTGTAACTTTGTAAATCACCGGCAACCAATCACTCCGCTTCTCTCCGTTTTGGCTCCCATCGACGCTTAATATAGCATCCTTTCCTTTTTAGGGGCGGCAAGAAAATGTTAACTGTGGTTTTAATTGTTGTGGATTAGGGACTGAAATATTAGAGAAAACTAGTTCTATTGAATGCAAAACAGATTTTGTTTTTATTTTGCATTTCCTCGTTCTGGGACCGATACCGATCGACCCTAAATAGACTCAATAATATAGTGAATTCATATAATTTTCACAGTAACGTATTCTATGCATGAATTAGCGTTGACTCCACTCCTTGTACGGTGCATGTTTCATTGAATTTATGAAACAAAGCTATAATGTTACAAATACTTTTTATTGCGAGACTCTCGGGAGAATCTCGCGAGATTTCTCGCTTCTCGCAGTTGTTGTATCGATCTCGCCTCGAATTTTAAACTTTAATCTCGCCCTTGTTCTCGTCTCGCATAATGCTACACGAGACGAGACGAGATGCGAAAGTACTCTCGCCTCGTCGTGCATCACTATATTTTATCGATTATGGATAAATTTATAAAATTATCTATGATTTAAATCCCGGATCCTACGCTTTAAACAAACAAAACGCAGTTATTCAAATGTATGTAACTGACAGATAAATGTCACTATCAAAGAACTAATCATTTCAAAATAATATTAGTAACGTTTTAAAAAGAAAAATGTAAATAGAACGATAGAAAAGGAATTCAATACAGTTTCCAGCATAAGTAAATATGTAGGTATGTATTTAGATTAATAAAAATTAACGATTCACAAAAATATTTAAGCCAATCCTCATTTTTGGATTAGTGAATTCTATGCTATCCCGGTATTAAAAATGTAATCTTCATCTTATTATAGCTCCGGTGGCTCAATGGTTAGAGCTACACCTCATGTCATAAGTGCCCTCGGGGCTCTGGGTTCGATTCCCACTAAGGCATGGATGTGTGTGAATGTGAACCCACTCTGTAATTGGGATTAAATCCTGTTGCGGGGTTTAAAAAAGGTAGTTACTTGGATTAGATTAGACTATATTTTAAGAAATAAACTGTTAAAATTAGAGTAAAATTTGCTAATCCAAAAAACTTGATCTTTTTTGTGACTCGGGCTGTAAATGACGGGAGGTATTGTGTTGGCCACACCAGATTTTTTCATGTATATCATTAATATAAATATCCATAACCATTTTTATTTCAATAAAATACTCTATACATGCATATAATTCTTATTTAAATTTGCCTCACCATGGCGGGTGGGCGGAGTTTAGGCTGCTTTGTCGCCATTGTTTGTAAATCTAGGCACTGTACTGACACCCTGATAACAGCGCCATTTTGTCTGCCATAGTTTACCTTGGCGCTAATTCAAAAGCTGGAATCAGTTTGCTGTCTTACATTGAGGTCTAAACAACAAACATTTATTTTGTGCGTAAAGTTTCATTATAAATTGTTTATGAAAATGTCAGCTTATTTTAGATTATTAACTATACAATTCTAAGTAAAAATACCAAAAAAATATGCCAAAAGTAAAACATCAAATGCTACGAAAGAACCAGAGCCGTAAAATATCAAACTTCGTAGAATTTACAGGCTGTCCCAAAACGTACCAGCAATATTTCAAAAATTTATTTTTGAACTTATTTAGAGTCGATAAGTCCTTATAAACATTATGTCCTAAACATAATCGTTAACAAGTTGTTTATTTCACAGTTTACGAGTACGTGGCCAAAATTTTGGTTCCATGAATTTTGTGACATAAATCTTTTTTTAATGTAAAAGTACCAAATATGCGATAGTGAGTTTTCAATAAATAAACACGACAGGGTGATTCATCGGTCTGTCCTCTCTTTATAACTCTTTTATTTTAAGTCAGATAGAAAAACTCTTCAAATATAATTTATATGACACATTATTATCTATCTACGTACCATATCCATTTATATACAGGCTGCTCCATTTAAGCGCAACAATATGTAACTTTATATTTCTTAATGGAACACCCTATATTTATTTATTTATTTTAATAGTAAATTAGATTCCCTTTTAAAAAGTATTAAGTAATAAGGGGTCTAAAATTATAAATTAAGAAGTTATTTACCTTTATTCGTTGAATGATATGTTTCTATCATGTTATTATTAACAAAGTAAGCTATGGATAATTTGATCAATTGTTTCGAATTTAAACAAACAAGTTGTACAAATACTCTTAGTTTATCATTGTTGATGTTGATGTGAAAATGAATAATTCAAATTTTAGTAGATGAGATGGTTAATATAATATTTATAATAGAAAAATCTATTGAAATTGAAGGACAAGTTTTCGAGCATTTATTATAATTTTGCATTATTTAGTCTGTCACTAAATTTTAATAGCTTCTTTGGAATTAGTGTAATGTTTAAAATAAGTATTAATAAAAAAGGATCAAAATTTTGTATTATATTATGGGTTTTTCCACTCTGAACTACTATTTTTTATGAACGTAAATAACTTCTTAATTTATAATTTTAGACCCCTTATTATTTAATACTTTTTTAAAGGGAATCTAATTTACTATCAAAATAAATAAATAAATATAGGGTGTTCCATTAAGAAATATAAAGTTACATATTGTTGCACATAAACGGAGCACGCTGTATACAAATGCATATGGTACGTAGATAGACAATAATATATCATATAATTTATATTAGAAGAGTTTTTCTATCTGACTTAAAATAAAAGAGTTATAGAGAGAGGACAGACCGATGAATCACCCTGTATATATATATATATATATATATATATATATATATATATATATATATATATATATATATATATATATATATATACTGTCCCCGTTGTTATTCCTGATAGTACTGGATGTAATACTCACTGAAACGACAAAAGACAAAATTAGAGGAATTCGGTGTGGCCTAACGGATGTCTTAAGAGGACGTAGATTACGTCGACGACGTCTGCCTAATAACTTCTACACCACGCAACATGCAACATAAACTAAACGATCTTGTTGAAGAATCCAGAAAAGCCGGACTCGAGATAAACATACAAAAAACCAAAAACCTAGCCATCAAGTGCGATACAAACAACGCGCTAATGATTAACAACACAAAAATTGAACCCGTGACAGAATTCCTATACCTCGGAAGTATAGGTACGACAGAAGGAGGCACGTCCACAGATATACAGAACAGAATAAACAAAGCGAGAAGTACATTTGGAAGGATGAATGATATATGGCGATCAAACAAGTTAAAATTGGCAACCAAACTAAAAGTATACAACGCCACAATAAAACCAGTACTACTTTATGGCTATGAAACATGGACGTTAACCGATGCACTAAAGAAAAAACTTGAAACCCTTACAAACAGATGCCTAAGGAACATACTTGGAATCTGGTGGCGAAACTACATATCAAATGAAGAACTATGGCAAAGAACTGGCCAGGGAAATATACACAAAGAAATAAAAAAAAAGAAATACGGTAGGCTAGGACACACCTTGAGGAAACCTAAAACTACACCAAGCCATGCTGTATTAGAATGGAACCCACAAGGAAAGAGATCAAGAGGCAGGCAGGCCCCGAGCAACATGGAGAAGAACCGTCTTTGATGAAACGAAGAAAACTATACCACAACTTAGACGGATCGCACAGGACCGGGAAGGCTGGAAAAAATATCCAGACACAATATAATCATACAACTGTATGTAATGAAATGAAATGTATTTTTCTTACCCTATGTCCCGCAAGGGAATAATGGGTCTTAATAATAATAAAACTATAATTCCAAAGTAGGTAATGGTTATTTAAAATATATAATATGCGTACTTATGTATGTCATTCATTTTTAGTTTCATTATTATCATTTTCATATTATATTCAATGTTATATTATTTTCAGTTGTTAGCTCCAGATCAAAAGATTTAATAATGTTATTATTTTTTTTATTATTTCTTCTATTATTTAAACAACAATAAATATTTTAAAGTATATTTAGGCCATTTATAATTCGTTTTTTATTTAATTTGTTTAGTTATGCCTATAAAATAGTTATTATATAATATTTAAACAGTTATTTACGAGTTGTATATCTTTATAAATCACATTTTACAATCCTATTTGTTTTCAATTCCGTATTTCCTACGCTTATACTGCTGTCGTTCGAGGCTTGGTGTGACAGCAAGAGGCTAGCTGTAACGTCACGAATTAAGTATTCAGGCCTGTATTCTCGTGTGGCCTCGGTTTAACGCATTTGTTTGCACAAATTTTTGGTGACGCAATTTTTGCGACCACTAGTGCATTTCACATTAGTTTTTCTAAATTATAACAAATATTAGGACTAATGAAGTGATGTAAGGATATTGTCGAATTACATGCCAATAGTATAACACTGTATGTCATAATTTATTTATAGTTCATTAACCTTAATTTTTTATAGATTCCAAGTCCATTTATTTATCTACTCGCTGTTCTTAGCTTTTGCGCAGGTGTTTTTGAATTAATGTTTCATAGTCTCCCTCCAACAATGTTGACGACTGAGGTAATTATGTTTATAAAGTAAAACTAAGTATCTGATTTTATCAGTACATAAACTCCCGCCATTACAATTCTTATTTTACGAGCAAAGTAAAATGTTAACCTTATAAATGCTCTAATAAATGTACTATGACGTACCCGTTTAAATGAGTTCTTTTCACGATTTTTGCATAAATCTGCGAAACTATAGGTTCTAGCGAAGAACACTATATTCAAATTAAAGCAGATAAAATGGTCTTATTTATTTTTTGTAGGATTAATAGTTTCAAAGGTTCAAGGCGGGCAAAATATTTTTTTTGCAAATTTATTTATTGAAAATTTTTCGTCATAATACACAACAAATGGCTTGGCGAATAATACTTTTTACTAAATAGTTGCTATATTTATGTTTATAACCCGGGTTTAACACGAAAAGTGAGCCATAAGCGTTTAACATGGGAAAACAGATTTTCTTTGCGCAAAAGTGGCGCATGAATTTTAGACAATAAAGCTAGATTTATAATGAAGTAACGCAAAACTTAACGTAGTTGCAGTAAAGTTGAAAGTAAAGCAAGCGAGATAGCTGATTTATACTACACGCAGAAGGTCCTACTGCCAACCAATCAGAATATACAAAAATTTCGGCATCTTTCGTTCAACTTCGATATATCTTGTCTGAGCTTCGGCCCTAGTTGGCAATATTATAAGCTTTTTATAGGTTTTTGTTGAGCATATAGAAAAAAAACTGATGTGGCCAGCACATTACCTTCCGTCACTTATATGAGGCATTTACGAAAATTCTACCTATGAACTGTTACCAGTAAACAGCTGTTTATCAGGTTATAGCTACCGGAATCGATATATTAAGAACGCAAGTGATAAACAGGATCCATAACCATAACCTATAAAAAAGTTGAAAATTTTAAACAGGTTAGAAATTTGATGTAGTTAACAAACTGAGCAGAGTCATACTTTGAACACATTTCCACTTTTAACGCGTGCGCTTCGCTTTGCCTCACTACCTTTTTTGAGATTAGATTCTTCATGAATCCGGTAGATGGATCTGGTAGATATTATATAATTTTCGAACAGGTAACTTTTTACCATAGGAGAGGAAGCTTTGAGCCATATAATAGTATACGAGTTGGTTTTCTATTGTTAAAAGTAAAGAGCAGTAAAAAAGTATCAAAATATGCATGCAATATGCATGGAAAAATCATAAAAATATGCACCATATATGAGGGGTGTAGAAACAAACGTAACAATCTCATATTTTCATGAAAATGAGTTCTACACATCATTGTAATCGTCTGTTCATGCTCTACAACCTTAATATAAGTCTTCCTAGCTAAAACTACGATATCCCCGTGAAATTCAAGCCGAAAAATGTGTGTAAGTAACAAACATCACAATCTCCAAATAGCAATTTCTAACAAAAGTAACAATCTCCAGTTCAACCAATCAAATGAAAGATTTGCGTTTATGTGATGTCTGTTTAGTTGCTGTTTTTCTTGTTTGATGTTTACTGCTGAATTTTTGATACATTGAAAGTATTTAATTAATAATTAATATTGTACACAATTAACGCTTCAAAACAGATGAGGTTAGTTCTCATTTAAAAAAAATTCTTGTCTGAAAATAAATAATAGTGACGTAATACCATTAAAAATTAATTGTAGATAGGTACTCCAGAAAACATTTACCGATCTTCCCAGAATGTAATTACCAAAATACGGCCTTCCAATCTAACAACATCCGTGGTTCAGAACCAAAGTAACAATCTTCAAACTTTTTATTTAAATATCTCTCATATTATTAACTTTCCCAAGCAATATGTTTAAAAAATATAATTCTAATGCCAAGATATAACTTAAACTAACAAAAATAGTTTTTTCTTGTTTACTCGAAACTTGTCAAAGTGGAGATCGTTACCTTTCTTTCTACACCTCTCATATACAATAGAAACTGTAAATATGCATATTTTTACAAAAACATGCACAAATTTAGTAGCTTCTGAATATTGTACTCATATTTTCGATAATTTTAACTTATTTTCATTTTTATATGTATTTTTTAATTTAGAACATTAGGTAGGCACAAAGTATAAAAATATATCTCAAGGTAATATAAAATAATATATTAAAATAAAAATAAAAAATCTGATGTGGCCAACACAGTACGTCCCGCCATGTACCGCCCGGGTGACAAAAAACATTAAGCTAATCCTAATCCTTATTTTTGGATTAACGAATTTTACTCTAATTTTGGCAGTTTATTTCTTACAATATAGTCTAATCTAATCCAAGTAACTACCTTTTTTGATAATAAAATGAAGATTAAATTTTAAATACCTGGAAAAAATAGTATTCACTAATCCAAAAATGAGAATTAGCTTGAACTTTTTTGCGAATCGTTAATTTTTATTAATCTAAATTCATACCTAGTTATATACATATGCTGCACTGATTTCCTTTCCTATTGTTCTAGTTCTATTTACTTTTTTCTTTTTAAAACGTTACTATTATGCCCAGTTTTATAAACATCGAATAAACTGCTGAGTTATTACTTTAAAAGTAAATTTAATCGACGAGTAAATAAAAATATCTGTTTTATAGAACTAGTTACATAGTAAAATAACTACTAGCAGAGTAAATATTTTTACCGGTTTCAGGATGTTATTCCATTGTTTACATGTACAAAAGTAGGCTGGTAACTAAGTAATAACTGTATCTGTATGGTAATATTATTACCATACTGACTTGTCAACAATGGTCTACAAAATGAAAATAAAATAAAATAAAAATATAATGCTCTTCATTAATATATACAGATAATGTTAGCATATCGTTCTAAATACGGTGTACTTTATTCTGAAGCAATAAACATGAGGAATAAAGCACATAATTTGAATATTTGTCATAATGACATATGTCAAAATAATTGTTCTGATAACCATAGCCATCTGAAAGTAGCATTAATTAGAGAATTTCAAAAAATTATATTTCTCAATAATGTCCTAATTTTCTGAAACCGATAAACTATTGAACAAACCACGGATGTTATTAATCATAACAAGCCTTAAATGTCTTAAAATCCTCGCTCTACGAGCTCGGATTTCAAACTGACATCTGCGGCAGTTATGATGTGCATAACATTCCTAGGTATGTTAGTAGCTACATCCTGGTGATTTACCGACAGAGACATGACATCTGTCATTATTTTGTGATTTTTGCGTATAAATATTTTCTATAATTATATACATTTAATATTGTTTTTCACTATATTAAGAACCTATAGGCCAGAGTGGTAATAGCATTTTCTTTTATTATGAATTTGCAACTACAATTTTAACTGGGGACAAGGAAAACAGCCTCCATGAAAAGTGTGTGAATACCGTAGTACACTCTGGCTACAGTTTCTTATACCGGCTATTCTTACCACTACTAGAGCATAAGATAAATTGATGAAACCAGGACAAAACATTACTAGACGGTAACCCTTAAAACCACTACTGACGATAATGTTAATTTCCAAATGAAGAGGATCTATTCCAAGAAATGTGCCGCAGAATTTTTTAATAATATTGTATTCTATATGTTCCTGACGCGAAATAAATCCAAAAGTCAAAATAGAAAATAAACTGTCATAATGTGCCAGGTGTCAACTAAAATCGAAAAAATCTGATGTGGCCAGCACATTACCTTCCGTCAGTTATACGAAAATTCTACCGGTGAACTGTTACTGGTAAACAGCTATATTTTAAGAACGCAAAATTTGAAACAGGTTAGAAATTTGATATAGTTAACAAACTTTTAACGCGTGCGCTTCGCTTTGCATCACTACCTTTTTTTGAGATTAGATTCTTCATGACTCCTGTAGATGGATCTGGTAGATATTGTACAATTTTTGAACACGGTAACTTCTTACTACTCGTGTTTTCGAACACAGTCAGTCGATGCGGTACCTACCGGTAGAATTTTCGTAAATGCCTTTGTATTTTCTATAAAATCCATACAGAAAGTTCCTTGCAAAAGATTCTCAATTTCTTGTACGTACATTACCTTTCGACAGTTATATGTATTTTACACAAATTCCATACAGAAAGTTTCGAGCTAAAATATCATACATTTCGAGGTTTCGAGTAAAATTATTATTATATATTAACACAAATATACTACGAATATGTCAATTGACACTGACATCTTTCAATCAAAATTTTCTTAATATAGTAGCTGTTTCTAGCATAGCTAGCTAATTTAATTTCTTTATAATTTTATAACTCTATATCTATTTAATATGCAGTATAAAATGCAGTCAAATCGTATAGAGAATAAAATGTTCTTTAATATTTATAAAAACATTAAATGTAAAAAAATGACATTTAACATCGTTTTTTCAAGAAAAACTGTTAAAATCTTCAAATGAAGGTACTTCCAGTTGACCAATTATAACCAAAATCTAATCAGCTCTTCATATGGATGCAACGAAGAGGAATACGAAAGAATTATAATTTTTGGAATTGTAGTATTAGAGTTATCGCAGACGAAAATTTTGTTACATTCACACACACACACGGACACACATACATACATACACACACACACACACACACATACACACACTCACACTCACACTCACACTCACACTCACACTCATACTCACACTCACACTCACACTCACACTCACACTCCACTCACACTCACACTCACACTCGCACTCGCACTCGCACTCGCACTCGCACTCACACTCACACTCACACTTACACTCACACTCACACTCACACACACACTCACGCACACGCACACACACACACGCACACGCACACACACACACACACACACACACACACACACACAACACACACATCATCGTAAAAATAGTAAAATCGTATTCTAGGGATCTTAAAACGTGCTTATTCATTCAAAACTCACCACCGAATTTTTTGACCAAAGACAATACCTTTCTTACCTAAAGGTGACGGAAGGTAAAAAGAAAGAACGGGGAAATAATTACACAGAAATAGGCAAAGCAAATATATTGGATATAAATAAATAAATGTAAAAATAATGCAAGAGATGAAATTTATAATGAATTTAATTTAATTAATGTTGGTGTGTCAAATTTATTCTACAGAATAAAATTTACGTCCTCGAAAACCGGTGGAGTAATTTATTCTGTAGATTTACTTAGCTAGTATTTTTATTCTTGCTTTATAAAACGAAAATCCCTGGAATAAACTATTTTACTTTAAGAGTAAATTTTACTTTGCTAGTAATTTACTTATCCATCTTTTATAAAACTGGGCATTAGTAATTTGAATTGATTAATTCTTTGACAGCGACAATTATCTGTCAGTTACATATATACCTACCACGTTTTAAGGTCCCTAGAATCCAGTTTTAACATTTTCACGATGTTGTCTGTGTGTATGTGTGTGTGGATCCTCCACTCTAACTCAAATACTATCATTCAGAAAATTTTGAAACCTTGTTTTTCGAACTTTTTCTGTAATGG
Organism: Harpalus rubripes; assembly: GCA_963082715.1. Lineage (NCBI taxonomy): Eukaryota > Metazoa > Arthropoda > Insecta > Coleoptera > Carabidae > Harpalus > Harpalus rubripes. The sequence goes on along the minus strand of OY720466.1, from coordinate 10,737,867 downwards.
AAAGAGCTCATTAGATTTCGGTGAAAATCGGATAACCGGCAATGGCACTTTACTAGAAGCTCGAAATAGTTTTTCTTCGAAAAATACCTTTAAATGTTATTTTTCTCGAGATTAATGTTATTATAAAAATTAAAGATTATTAAATTTTCTATAGATTTGCATTAATACTTTTTCTGTATATTTTATGGATAAATTTATAAAATTATTTATAATTTAAATCCCAGAACCTACGCTTTAAACAAACAAAACGCAGTTAGTCAAATGTATGTAACTGACACATAAATGTCACTATCAAAGAACTAATCATTTCAAAATAATATTAGTAACGTTTGAAAAAGTAAAAATTAAATAGAACTATAGAGAAGGCATTCAATACAGTTTCCAATATAAGTAAATATGTAGGTATGTATTTAGATTAATAAAAATTAACGATTCATAAAAATGTTTAAGCTAATCCTCATTTTTGGATTAGTGAATTCTATTCTATCCCGGTATTTAAAATTTAATCTTCATTTTATTATAGCTCCGGTGGCGCAATAGTTAGAGCAACGCCTCGGGGCTCTGGGTTCGGATCCCACTAAGGCATGGATGTGTGTGAATGTGAATCCACTCTGTAATTGGGATTTAATCCTGTTGAGGGGGTTAAAAAAGGTAGTTACTTGGATTAGATTAGACTATATTTCAAGAAATAAACTGTCAAAATTACAGTAAAATTCGCTAATCCAAAAATAAAGATTAACTTTATCTTTTTTGTGACTCGGGCTGTAAATGGCGGGAGGTATTGTGTTGGCCACAACAGATTTTTCTGGTTTCGTTGTTTTATCTCATTGAAGAAAGTGTGCACTATCGTGTAATTTTGATTTTTATACTACCATGGCTGATAACAAGGTGCCCTGTACTTCCAAAGGTACAAAGAAAAATCCGAAGGGAAAACTTTTAAAAATTTGACAAAAGGTAATGGCCTACAACAGTTATTTAGCCTATAAAAGTAAGGATGCAACAAAATCTAAAGCTGTGGCACTCACTGCAGCAGCTGTTGGAATCTCTGAAAGATCTATGTACAAAATTGTTGCGGAAATGAATAAAACAGGACAAGTTACATCACCACAGAAGAAAAGAATGCGCGAAGATTTGTATTCAAAATTATCGGAAGATTATTATGGAGATTGTGCCACAAGGATGATTTTCATGTAACAAATTGTTAAAAACTGTTGACAAACAATTTACTGTGTTGTTTTAAGCTTCGCTTTTTTACATTCTCTACTGTTATCACGATAATTGTAAATTATTTAAATTAAATGATTTACAAACATTTGTTACTTTCTTCAAATTTTAAATAAATCCATTTTAATTGTATAAGATAATTCTTTTATTATTATCATCTTTGCAAAACTATTACTTTTTTAAATGCAGTTTTATGTAATAAATTTAAATATGTTTTAAATTTAAACATATGTTTTCATTATGCATTTTAAATAATTATAACTTATTCAACTTTTCATTTTAAATTACTAATTTAAAAAGTTAGTTTGATATTTTTTTTCATTTTGCTGTAATATTTTAAAAATTACAATTACCAAATTACCAATTTAATATTCAAATGTAATTACATAACTGTTATTATTTCAAGTAACTATATTTGAATTTAGCGCCAAATTTTATAACTAGATTGACCATTTGTCGTAGTGTAAATCAGGTTTCTAGTTACTGCATTCTTAAAAAAAATAACTATAGTCGACAGTAATCAAGTCAATCAGCCGAGTTCCTTCGGACTGTGATTCGCAATCTAAATGATAAAAGTGATCATGATGTCATCGTTAGCCAATGCGCACAATTTCAGGTTGGGTGTTTGTGTGAGATACACTTATGCAGCAATGATATTTCCATTTCACAGTGTTGGCTTCAAGAAAAGCATAGGATCAGCAATATATTAGTTAAGCAGGTATATGGCTACTACTAGGCCCACAGCGCCGTTAACTGATTCTGCGAGTCCCATTCGAATTTTAGAACTTTTTTGGATATACTTCATGACTATATAAGTTTTAATTCTTTTGTAGAGTTTAAACATAGCACAAGCTGCCTACAATAGTAACTGGCAAAATATGGATGTTGAAATACAAAAACAAATTTTATTTATCATTGCTCGAGCACAGAAACCAATTTATTTAACAGCTGGGAAACTTACACCCGTGTCCGTAACAACATTTGAGAAGGTCAAGTATATATGTTTTTTATTATTATCAGTAATAAATATAATTAATTTTGTTATATTATTTTAGATAATGCGATCAAGCGCATCTTATTTTTGCATGCTCAAATCTTTTAAAAATTCAGAATAATATTTGACACATTTTTAATATAAACGTTTCATCACGAATTAAAATAATCTAATGAATGCACAGATGGTTAGTAAATCGGAATAATTAAAGCAAATAAAATTACTATTGTCTATGTATACTCAGAAAAGAGTGCTACGTTGCATAGTAGGGGCCAACCGTTATGAATCTTGCAGAAGCATTTTTAAGTCAACAAAAATATTGACGCTACCATCTCTGTATATTTTAGAAATCGGTACACTTATTTTTGACAAGAAGGACTCACTCCCAGATAATAAAAGTGTACATCATTTTAACACTCGAAATAAAAATGAATTGAGACAACCCTTCACTAAATTAAACACTGGCAAAATATCACCTGGTGTTTTAGGAATAAAAATTTTCAACCATCTACCTACACATATAAAGCAATGCGCGACAAGAAACCGGTTCAAAATTAAATTGAAAGAATTTTTATTGGAAAAGGGCTTCTATGATCTGGATGAATATTTTAATACAAAATAATAAACCACTTTGTACTCTATGCTATTTTAGTATTTTATGTATGTATGGTACTTTACTTAATTTATTTTATATGACGCTTCCCATAAGATGTAACATATCTTCAGCATGGAATAAAGCTTTATTATTATTATTATTATTATTAAATGCATTTAATTAAAACGTTTATTCTTAATAATTGACGTAGTGTAAATCAGTGGCGGCTCGTGATATTTGTCGAAGAGGAAGCTCACTCAGGGGAAGGGGGGAGGAAATTGAAATTGTTTAAAAATATCCTTTATATAACCTACTGAACATATACATCAGGGACAACTATCTAAAGAGAGATTGAAAACTCAATGCTTTTGTATCGTCATAAAGTTCGCCATCTATCAACATATGCAACATGCAGCTAACTAGACCACGGTAACTAGATCTTTATAATGTTGACCGTGTGTTTTTTTAGGGTCCCTAGAATATGATTTTATTATTTTGACGATGATGTCTGAATGTATGTATGTATGTATGTATATATATATATATATATATATATATATATATATATATATATATATATATATATATGTGTGTGTGTGTGTGTGTGTGTGTGTGTGTGTGTGTGTGTGTGTGTGTGTGTGTGTGTGTGTGTGTGTCTGTGTGTGTGTGTGTGTGTGTGTGTGTGTGTGTGTGTGTGTGTGTGTGTGTGTGTGTGTGTGTGTGTCTGTGTGTGACAAAATTTTCTAATGCGATAACTCTAATACTAGAATTCAAAAAATTATAATTCTTTCGTATTCCTCTTCGTTACATCCATGTGAAGAGCTGATTAGACTTTAGTTAGAATTGGTCAACCGGAAGTACCCTCATTTGAAGATTTTAATAGTTTTTCTTTAAAAAACTATGTTAAATATCATTTTTCACATTTAATGTTATTATAAATATTAAAGAATATTTTATTCTCTATACCATTTGAATGCATTTTATACTTCATATTAAATGGATATAGAGTTAAAAAATTATAAAGAAATTAAATATCATATATTAGCCAGCTATGCTATAACTCTGGAAACAGCTGCTATATTAAGAAAATTCTGGTTGAAAGGTGTCAGTGTCAAGTGCAGTTTACAGTATGTTTGTGTTATAATTTTACTGGAAATATAGGATCTTTTGCTTTCTGTATGGAATTTGTATAAAATGCATACAACTGCCTTAAGGTAATGTACAAGAAATATAATCTTTTGCAAGGAACTTTCTGTATGACATTTATACAAAATACATAGAACTGACGGAAGGTAATGTGCTGGCCACATCAGATTTTTAATATTTGAAAGAAAAAGAAAAACTCATATTGATATGTATTATAAATATTTATTTAAGATATATAGTGTACAAATTTTAAATTGCAAAAGAACAATTAATTAGTAGGTACATAAATAATATTAATAAGAGAGTTTAATATCATTTATCCAGTTAATTCTTTTGGGGAATAGAGAAAAATATAAATGTATGTGTATATACAAGTTTGTATATTTTTTTCAATTTCCTCACCTCTTCGTGAAATTTAATTTCTGATTATTTGAGTCGTATTTTTACTTCTATGTATGTGATGTAAACTAAAACTTGTAACCAACACAATCGGATATATGTATTCATCGTTGTATTAGTACTATTTTTTTGAAAGAAATTTTAAATCTTATTTAAAGATGTGATGAAAAGGGACATACGTAGGTGAAAAAAAAAGAAACGAAAATTGGGAGCTAAGGAATATCAACCTCCAACATCTTTATAGTTCTTCACATAACTCATATAGTCGTAGCGTCTATTTGGATATCTGTCTTGGTATTCTTTGGACGCTTAACGGGCATTACCATTACATAATCCATTAATAAAAATCATATCTGCATTTTCAGCAGTACTATAACCATCCATTATGAAACAAAAATACAATCAAAAGTACAACAATTTTTAATTAAGACAATTAATTAATACAAATAAGGTATCACTTTTCAATATACCTCTTGTTTTCCGAAAGTACCTTGATTACAAAAATTAAAAAAATTCGTGTTATTTATAGAACTTCAACCTCTTGTATTTTGGTAACTAGAAGGAATAGGACCTATGTTCATGACATTTTTGGCTCAAAATGACCTCAGGAATAAGCTGTTAAAGTTTGTTACACTACTCCTGAAACACCCTTTATAACAAAAATTTATAAATATTTTTATATAAAAAGTAATTATTGTTCATAAGATACCTTACGAGTTGTCTGTATATTTTACACATATAAAAATTCTATACCTTGTTCCATTTAAGCTGTTCAGTATTGCGGAGCATAGGGAATTGTTTTGACCTCTCTGATTGGCTGAAATTAGAGACAAGAGGCAAGTTTACCCAATGTAATTTCGGCTACTTCAGATTTGCGCTGTTGCCAGTGCCATCTACTAAATGGCTTAAATGGAACAGAAAATAATAATGTGGAATTAAATATTATGTATGTCATGTCAGCTTTAAAAATGTTCAGTTTGACGTTTAAATTTTCTATTATATTTGTTTGCATTGCCTTCTATGTTAAGTCTTTGTCATTTTTGTGATTTTGCTGCCCTCTGAAGAAATATGCAAGGAACTATTTTCCCCGCGCTCCGTTTACCCCAGAGACAACTATCTAGAGAGATTGGACAGACTTATGGGTGGCCTTGTAACAAAGTGTTTGGTGATGAGGGGTAAACGGAGAACGGGGAAAATAGTTCCTTGCATATTTCTTCAGAGGGCAGCAAAATCACAAAAATGACGAAGAATTAACATAGAAGGCAATGCAAAAAATTGTAATGGAAAATTTAAACGTCAAACTGAAAAATTTAAAAGCTGACATGACATACATAATTTTTGAACACACATAATTTGAATTTTTATATGTTTAAAACTCGTAAGGTATCTTATGAACATTATTTACTTTTTATATAATATTTATAAATTTTTCTTACATATGCTTCTGAAGAATTTCATGGAGAACATATTCTTAATGCTTGTATATCAAATATCCATAACACAGGTGGTTTAGAACTTCCCGAAACTTACAAATTAGGAGATAAATATCCTTTTGAACATTCATCAAATGAACTTGATCATTTGCAATTCTTCGGAAGAATTCTATATGAAAAAAGAAAGGAACCAACGCAAAAAGAACTAAAAATCCACAGTAGTTTGCAAAAGCTGACAATATCGTTTATAAAGTTACGACTAAATGAGTTTTGTAAAGAACTATGAAGATGTTGGAAGTTGATATTCCTTGCTCCCAATATTTTTTCTTTTCTTTCACATACATACGTCGCTTTTCAACACATCTTTAAATAAGATTTAAAATTCTTCAAAAAACTAATGCTAATACAACGATGTACAGTGTACATTTCCGATTATATTGCTTACAAGTTTTAGTTTACATCACATATGTACATAGATGTAAAAATATGGCTCAGACAGTATACAAATTAGAAATTGAATCTCACGAAGAGGTCAGGAAATTACAAAAAAATATATAAACTTGTATATACACATACATTAATATTTTTCACTATTCCTAAAATAATTATCTGGATAAATACTATTAAACTCTCTTATTAATATTATTTATATACCTACTAATTGCTCTTTTGCAATTTAAAATTTGTACACTATATATTTTAAATAAATATTCATAATATATATCAATACGAGTTTTTCTTTTTCTTTCAAATATAAAAAAAAAACAATTTTTAAAAACACACACGGTCATCATTTTAAAGATCTAGATACCGTGGTTTAGTTAGTTGCATATGTTAAAAGATGGCGAACTTTATGACGATACAAAAGCATTGTTTCCAATCTCTCTTTAGATAGTTGTCTCTGGTTTACCCCTCATCGCAAAACACTTTGTTACAAGGCTATCCATAAGTCTGTCCAATATCTCCACACTGTACTGTAGTACCTATATAGTTGTATGAAACGATATATGAAACTAACTTATGCAGAGTTTACAACCTTTTATGGAGGGTTAGCTTAGCAGTCCAGACTCATAAATTATTCGAATTTGAAGGCATCAAGAAATGGACCGTATTAAAAAACTTCATACTGAATTTTTGTATAAATGTTGTAAACTGAAAATGTATAATAAGAAATAAGACGCAGTAAATATAAAATTTTAAATTATTAACTGCGAACAAATAATTACCCATTACAAAAGAACAACATATAGTAAAATAGATTTAGTACAGAATACGCAAATTTCTGGTACGCTCCATGACAGAAAAACCTACCTGGCTCAACGAACCTTTACAGTAAGTCCCATAAAATTTTATAACGGGCAATTGGCAGATTCTGTAATAGGTTTCATGGACAGAGCTGGGCAAAATACCGGAAAGTAGTACTTAAAGTGCAAGTACCAAGTATCTTTTGGGTGCAAGTACCTACTTTTTCAGATAATTGATATTTTTCTGCTTATAGGGACCTTAAAAGGTGATTATTGACAAAGATTACAATATGCGATATTTATTGGGTTATTGAAAACAATAGTTCCTCGTTGGGACTGCCGTATCACATAGCGATCGCATGACGTAAAATTGACGTCACATAATCGCCAAGCGATACGAGAAGCTGTACCGAGATATTAAAATGACGTCATTTTTACGTCATGCGATCACCAGGCGATACGGCAAAGTCCCAGCACTGTAGTTAGGTAATATGCAGATTAGGATTAGTTTATTTATACCAAAAAATTTGCAAATATATCTTTACTTTCATATTATTGCTGAAAATATATTTATTAATGAAATTCACATAATTAGGCACTACAGGAATAACACCACACCACTGCAAAAGAAACACTGATAGACAAACAATTCTCATAACATTGTTAACTTTTAAATTAGTCATCGCACTTTAAGTGTATTTAAAGTAATTCAAGTACATTTAAAATACTTCAATTACATTTAAAATACTTCAAGTACATTTAAAGTACTTCAAGTATTTAAAAATACTTCACGTACTTTTCATTGTACTTCAAGTATTTTTCCAAGTATGTAGTACCACATACATGTGAATAGACTTATTTTGACTAAGGGAAGGCAGTCTCCTGTGCTAACCTCTACGCTGGTTTAATGTGGCTTGATTCACGTACCGTGTATGCAGCACGAGTGTGGAGTGTGTCTTTAAGAACTATACTTTTAAGGTGCAGAGAAGCTTAGCCTCCGTTGTGTGTACAACGGTCTAATAAATAGGTGTAACATGATTAGTACAGAATAATTATGCATTAAGACCATTTTACTCCTACGAAACTAATAATTAATGAAAATAAAAAAAGAATAAACATGAAAGAAAATGTTTAGAAAAAGTTTTTAACCTGATAAGTTATGAGGAGGCTTAGCCTCCCTTGCCTCCCCTGACGAGCCGCCACTGAGTGTAGATTGTTTTTAAATGCTACAGCACCGTATACACTTTATAGATTTTGAATTAAATGCTTACTAAAAAAAATGTCAAATAATGCTATGTCGACATGGGTTTCCCGTGCGACCACCATTGTTATGTTTTGCACCGCTAGGAGTCAACACTTCCACCGCAAGTTCTCTATTACTCACACCATCCAGTATACAACACTTAATGTAGTTAATGGGTCTGTTCGATGAGTATAAAGTGCAATGTATTGTAATGAAGTGTGCTGGGAACAATGACAGGCAATATGTATGTTCTGACATGGAACGAAAAACGTCAGTTTTTAATTGTAAAAATATATTAAATACTTGGTACCACCTGTATTCTCTTGGTTATTGTATATAAATAAACCCCTTCCTTAAAAACATTACAGATATCTCCGACGAATTCATTCTGGGACTAAATATTATAAGCCAGTATGGATTCGTAGTCGATGTAGAAAGTCGTCTCTTGAATTGAACGTGTGATAATGGTAAATTTGAACTTCATTGAAAATACAGGACTTGTCATTGCAAGAACATTAGTTAAGTATGAATCAACATGTTCCTGTCCGAATAGCGAATTTACAAGGACACGCGAAGACGATAAAAATTGCAACCAAAATTGGTCAATGCGAACCAGCTACTTGATTGGCAAGTGAAAACAAAGTATTTGTCAACAGATTAAATAATGAATGTCAACTACCTGAAATTCTTCAAGCAATGGTAGAATCTGCGAGTAAACATCTGGGTGCAGCGGAAACTAAAATGTTGCAACATCAGTTGCTAGTCCGGTTAAAATACAAGTTAGTTTACCTCAAGGCAGTGGCGCCGACTCTGTGGGTGGTCCAGGGCTCGAGCACCCGACAAACACCCGACAGGTCACGCGATAGATAGCGATATATACGAATATACCTATTAAACTATATACCGCTAAAAGGCATACAGGAAATGCCCGGAACATTATATATTTGCGTAGACATGGCCCCTTGTGCGCATGTGCCAACTACATTTCATTCGCTATTCGCCTACCGGCTGATCGCGCATGTGCTTGTAGACGCGTGTCCGAGCGATAACAAGAATGGAGATATAATGTCATTTTCCACTTATACAAGAGAGGGGTTCAGCGGTATATAGTTCAATAGGTACATTTATATACGACATGAAACAGAGAGATATACAGAGAGTATCCCATGCATGCTTCAAATGCAAAATGCAATGAGCGCGTAAACAACGCCGCGCAGTGACAAATTTTGTAAGTAGGTTCACGACATCTACTGTACATTGTTGCAAGCCAGATTAAATGTTTAGGGTGTAATGTGTAACTCGCCAAGTTTATTTTAACATCCTGTTTAAATTTTTCAATACTAATAATAGTAGACACTGGATAAAATAATTTAATTTGTTTCTGGTGGCTACAAATTTTAATAGGCTGTAAAAATTAACATGGTACGATGCAGAATACATAAGTGCATGTTGCATTCGAACATTGAACATAAAAAAATCTGTCTAGCACTTTATTGTAATGTAACATAGGCCCTGTAGTCACGCCACATTGTGTTGTGTTGAGACAGTTTATCCAGATAAGTCAACAATCCGTTAAATATATTCCCTTTTCTAAAATGTTCTGTGATGTGGCAATTTATTTTTGTACATGAAAGGGGAAAAACAAACAGCTTCACATCCCTTGAAAAAATGTAACTTTCAATTATAAGGCATTTTTCCTTGGATACCTTGCATCACCAAAGTTTTGGTGCACGAGGCGCCATTATATAAAATATTAATTTTAGGTGTCGAGCACCCGACAGAAATATAAAAAGTCGGCGCCACTGCCTCAAGGTACAATTTTGGCCCCTATCTTATTCACTTTTTACATTAATGACTTGATTATAGTGTTTTCTGATGACTGCACTCCCGTTCTTTATGCCGATGACACAACTTTAGTTATCTCATAGAGATACTCACCTTCTCACTGAGAAGTGTAACCAAAATATAAGTTCCATCATGGGCTGGTTTCATGCCAATAATCTATACTTAAATGACGCTAAAACAAAAATTCTTCGCTTCCAAACTCATCAAAATTCCAATGTAGTAGATATGGAAATCAACTTTGGATATAATGTGCTGCATACTGACACTTGCACTAAAGTACCTACTAGGTATGTACATTAACAAAAACTTGAACTGGTATGCTCATTGTGAGAATATTATATGAGGAATATATGCGTAAGAAAATAACTTTTCAACAGATCTTCTACTAATATGAAAATTCTTTTAGGTATACATATTTTCTCACTGCAAAAGATGCTAATCTTATGAATAAAATTCCAATAATAGTCGTCTGATTGCAATAATGAATTATATAAAAATGTGTTTCTTAAGTTAATATTTGAACAAAATATAATATAAGAAGCACAAAATTGTCATAAAATTGTAAATACTTGCAGTTGTATGAAATAGAAGTCTATTTTTGATATAATTCGTCTATTTATTATAGATTTTGTACATGTAATGTTAATTTTAAAGTTAGAAATTCACATGGTTCGTATTTTTCGTGTATTTTCTTTTCCGAGCTAGTGCAACTGATTCCACTTAGAGCCTGGTATATTTTCAATGAAGAATCTTTTTCATTTATTGCGAATATAAAAGAAAGATGCTAACATTATACACTGATATCGTGATATGTAAAAATATTCTTCTTTCCAATCATTCAAGTTTTCCTACTTTTTAAACTCAATTTCCATATATTGTGCATCTTGTAATATTCAACTCTTATTATAAATTATAATATAAATTTAAATATGATAAAATGGTTTACAGAAATCACACATACGAGAAAAATTATATTTTCTGTCACAGTACATTCGCTGGTATTTTTCAGAAACCTAAATCACAGTATAAAACCTATAAGGCTATAGGCTTTATACTGTGCCTAAACTTTGACAGGAGGTGGTAAAAGTGCATTGACCTCTATATATTTGTATATTATTAATGTAAGTGGCCCTTAGCAGGCTATGGATTTGATTTAAACGTCAACGCCACTGGGTAAATATTAGCACAGAGGGCAGTGTAGTAGACAGGCTATGGAAACTTAAATGGTTGACATTTGGACCGTATTGCAATGCCATCTCTTGACTGCTTCCGGAAGTTTCGTAAATAGAAATGGTTAAATGTGCTGTGCTTACATTTATATTTTTTTATAAGTTGTCAAAATCCTGTGAGTATTCTAATCAATTTTCAAGAATTTTAATTTTCTTGGAAGGAGTTCGATTATTTGAATTGTTGAGATATATTACATAGTGTCTAATATTTTCTATTACGTATGTGTATGTGTGATATAAGTTTCTACTATTATATTTGTATTAACGCTATAGGAAAAATGTTCATACAATATGTTTTACAATACAAACGCTTTTTGAATTCGTTATCGTCATTAATGACATCAATATCCTTCTATACAGGTAAAGCATAAAAAATTGTACTATTTATTTATACCGAGACTGATTACTTCTAGTTTAATCAAAGATTCAACCTGTATAAAAAACACTACAAAAGCGTTTATATTTTCTTATAATTGTTTATGAATATTACATATATAAAATAATTATTTTTATTATTGTAAAAAAATATATGAACCATATATGTTTTATAAATGTTGGTTTTCATTGTCTACTTTATTAATAAATAACATAAATATGAAGCACAGGGAAGCAATGCGGATTGCATATTTACATGTTATGGAGTTGCCTACATACTCAAAATAGTTCCGGTAGCAACCAAAGACTGGCGCTGAAGATGGTCCCATCAGATAACTTAACCATTTCCAATCTATCATCAAACAAAACATATTTCTAATCTGTGGCCCTTAAGCCTCATTCACACCACGAAATTAATGGTTAATATTAGTAGTTACGATTAGCACAGAAAGCTTAGCATATGTAGCTATAGTTTACCGTTCACAATAACGAAATTAGCGCAGCCCAGGTCCGCGCTAAATTCAGTGAGCGCAATAGTTTGTAAGCTCCAAACTTATGGTGAGTGGTTAACAAAGTAACCAATCACAGAACAGAGAAAAGAAAGATGTGACATTTGTTGAGTTTGACAGTTGTTTTAAAAGAAATAAATTATATTTTTGTTGAATTGAATTAGAATTTGAAAGGTATTGGCTTTATTATTCTGTTATAAACAAACATTTTTAAAATGTGTGTTTTATAAAAAATATCACTTTTGTAGGTTGAAGGCAATAAAACCTTATTCTGTTGAACTTTTTTTTATATACAAAAAGAGAAAGATACAAAAATATTAAATAATAGTCAAATCTACTAAACAAGAAGTATTAAATTAAACCAGCTCTTAAAAACTTTAAATCAAATGTACTATTTTGCCAAGAAAACTTGTTATTCGTAGTCGTTAATTTCATGTATTGTGAACGCTGTTTACCGATCTTTAACTACTAATTATAAACACTAACCATAACTAGTAACACTAACTACTAATTTCGTATTATGAATGAGGCTTTAGTCAAGATTGACGAGCAAAGAGTAACTACATAATAAAATTTTTGTAGTAGGCGGATAATGAGATACGTATTGTTATGTTTAGATTTCAACTATTTTTATCAATTTATTGTTTTTACACAGCATTGTGATGCAATGAATTTAGATATATAGGTTATTTGATAATTCTTTATTTTGCTAATGGCAATAGCGTCATCACAAAAATCAGATGTAAGAATAAAATAATTTGTTGGGCCACAGAAATAGTCGCAAATGAAATTAGCGCTTGTTGCTAATGCGATGGGAATACGGAGATTCGTGTTACATTTGAAAAGACTGAATTGGTCGCGGAGCTGGAAGACGCAGTTGAAGATGTACTCTTTTTTGTCCCATCCTGGATCGTCAAACGGTACTAGTGAAACTTGTGACGTAACTTTTCCCTAAAGGGTTAGATGAGTCACGGATACTCCACAGGGATGTTCTGTTGGGAGGCCACCAGTTTTTAAACAGTGGAGACGGGCAGGGTTGAAAACCATAGGAATGGTTATAAAAAGGAATAAGGGCGCCACGTAATTTTTAACCTCAAAATTACGAAAAGGACGGTACTAAACAAAATACTAAACGAGATCTTACGTACCGTAACGTTGTTGCCTGTAAACGACTGAGGTTTGTGAAATAAAAGAAATAATTGTTAAAACAGAATTTAATAAAGCGCAAGTTACTGCGTGCTTAAGGCACGACATGAAAAAGTGTAAAGATTGTAAATGTACAACAAAAAAATGGATATAAGTTGTAAAAAAATAATAAGATCAAAAATACACTATTGTTGAACCCTAAACCCATAACCCAGTTTCGGGCGCGGCGTATATACAGTTACAGGTATTCGAAGTGATATCATTTCAAACGTGGGTTACATGCCAGATGATACGCGTGTTCTTGCTGAATTATAAGTTGCAACAATTGGGCAACATGTAATCATATATAAAAATATCAAAAAAGTGCTATACACAAAATACTACTATACAAAATAAATCTCATAGATAATCAACGATACTGAGCTGAAAGCTCCAATGTCATATTCACAATAATCATTTTCAAAAAAATTACAAATACAAAAGTGTCAAAATGAAATTTGCAACGAGGACACTGTAGCACAGTCCTCTACGGCAACACACAACTTTAAAATAAAATTTCAGTTCTTCCACGCAAAAACTATGAAACGGAAGAACGATCTTGAAGGACGGTAATGTACTTAGCTCATATATGACGTGTGCAGGGCAGAAAGGGCTACACAGATGGGCGATGTTGGCGGATGGACTCAAGCTGGCTGATGTCCCAACAAACGAAGATGCGGTTGTAGAGCGGCCAAATCCTCCCTCGGAGATTAACTGCCAGAACGAAAATGTAATGCCCATGAATCCACAATGGCGCATCACCGAAAAACCAACACTGGACAGTCAAAAAGGCACTTCGACGTTATCAAAATCCGCACAATGGCGAGACCAAAGAAATATTGGTTCAAAACGACAACGAACGAAACACTCCACTTTTGCATCGACACAATAACTACACAAAAAAAATCTACGCCGAACAATGGCCATGTGCCACAAATACGATGGTCAAAAACACGTCCTTCCTGCATCACATTAGGAACTAAAGTCCATGAGGTCGGAAACTTTCACACAAACAATCAAAATGGTGGCCGGAAACATACAAAGCCACAGTAAAACAAAAAATAACATGAAGGAGAAATACAATAAAACGAACGCGCGCGCCATTGTAGTATTAGACCGTATTAAACCTGCCAAAAATGCCAACAAAACTTCAGAAGGTCGCTACAAAATGAATGTTTGGATGAAGTTCTAAATAAAATAGAAATAGGGCGAAAATAATCAACATGGAATACAGGTAAGTTACTAAATAGAAGTGAAACATATTTTACTGAGAGATACACAATTTAGGAACCAATGAAACACTAAACACAAACAATAAAAAGGAGACATGAAGTTGCAAAGAAGATTTATTGGACAAAAGACTAATTAAAGAAGTTATAACAATTGAAAAACACAAGGAATATAAGGGATTGACAGAATAACAGTAAACATTCGACGAAGGAAATCCAGATTTAAGATAAACTAAAGGTACGTAAAAGATAGAGATATGAATCTAGAGCAAGAAATGGTATATGGCAAAATTAGACCGTAAAAAACTGTTGCAATACTACCACTGTGTTTGAGCCATTCTGACGACTATAGTAACCAGGACCAGGATACCCTCAGTAAGGCTGTCTGATCGCCGACTTGTTCTAGTTCATTTAGCGTTACCCAGGCTGCAAAATGATTAGGTGAAATAGCTCTAAAACCCAATTTATTTATTTATTTATTTATTTATTTATTTATTTATTTATTTATGAACGGACTTACGTCCACTATACATATGAAGTACAAAGATTAGTAATAAGAAAATAATACATAAATAGGTATAGTAACAATTAAATTCAAAAATGTATATAAAAACATTGTGATAGTTACAAGAAAAATTTTCTACATTATATAAACAGTGTGATAGTTGTAAGAAAAATTTTCTACATAAGTCTTAGTTTTGACTTATACACATGCAGAGACATATTATTTAAATCAACATCAATTTGACAATCATTAAATTCTCTCATCATTCTATTTAAAGGAGAATAATAAATATAATTTTTATCTGAGAAACATATATAAAATAAAAATTTCTTCCTCGCAGTAGAATAACGCACGTTAAAGTTAATGAAGGAAAGTAGTAAAGGGCAATCAATCAGGTTATTAATTAATCGGTAGAGAAAAACTAAGTCAAAATAAATACGGCGCTGTTGCAAAGTTGTGATGTTTAAAAATTTTAAGATTGTATCGTAGGATGCATGGGAAAATATGTACGTAAATTTATATCTAATAGTTCTAAGAAATTTATTTTGTACATTTTCAAGGGTAGCCTTATGTACATCATAATACGGTGACCAAACTGTTGTACAATAATCCAAAATAGGTCGTACTAATGTAATATATAAAAGTTTTAAGGAGTTAATGTTTTTGAAATCACGAGTAGATCTGCAAATAAAACCTAAAATTTTCATTGCTTTCGCCTTGACAAATTCAACATGATTATTGCACCCAAGATCAGGACTCAAGATAACACCCAAATCTTTAACAACGGTTATTCTAGGTAGCAACTGATTGTTCAGAGAGTAATTAACTTGAAAAGGATTTTTCACTCGATGATAGGTCATATAGTTACATTTTTTGATGTTTAAGTTCATTTGATTTTCCTCACACCATTGAAATAAATTGTTTAAAGAATTTTGAATGAGTTGGCAGTCGTTAGGGGACGTAATTTCCAAAAAGATTTTTAAGTCATCGGCGAACAGTAAGTAATTTACATTGTGCAAAAATTTCCCTACATCATTAATAAAAATAAGAAAAAGCAGGGGTCCCAAATGAGAGTCCTGAGGCACGTCAGAGAGAACTGCAAAATTATTTGACAGTGATGAGTTAATTTTAACAATTTGTGTTCTATTTGACAAGTAGCTTTTAAACCAAAGTAGAATTGGCCCACCAATCCCATAATAAGATAACTTACTTAATAGAATTTCGTGATTAACCGTATCGAAAGCTTTCGAGAAATCGGCATAAATCGTATCTACTTGACAATTTTTTTCAAAAGCTTTAATAACATATTGATAAAAAGACAATAAATTAGTGTCAGTAGATCTACCTTTTAGAAATCCATGTTGTTCGGGTATTATTATATTTTTTAGAAGAGGTGTCAAATTGTCGCATACTATGCTTTCCATTATTTTGGCTAAGGTTGATTGTATACTAATCGGCCTATAGTTTTCGACATTATTTTTATCGCCAGACTTATGGATTGGTATTACATAACTGGGTTTTAGGAAAATAGGAAAATGGCCCATTTGAAAAGATTTATTAAATAAAATATAAAGAGGATAACATAATGATGAAGAACATTTTTTTATAAAACCGGGAGGAATTTCATCAGGACCACATCCTTTACACTCATCTAAACCAGTTAATTTTTGAAAAATCTCATCTACTGATACAGTTAAATTACAAAAATTTACTGTATCATAAGTTTCAGAAGTGTTCGAAAATGAAGTTGCATTTGTTGGTGGAATATAAACAGAGGAAAAATGCGTAGCAAATAAGTTAGCTATATCTTGACTGTTATCTGCGCTTGCTTCATTAAGATAAAGATTATTGGGTAATCTATTCTTTTTGTTAATATTATTGACAAAAGACCAAAAGTTCTTAATATTATTTGTTGATAAACTTGATTCGGTATTCTTAATATACAGGTCATAACAATGTTTACTTAATTTTTTACAATCAGATCTAATTTTAGCGAATTTATTGTAATCTAGCAGTGAGCCAGATTGTTTGTACTGTCTATGGTAATAATGTTTTGATTTTATTAATAATTTGAGTTCATTTGAATACCAACAAGGAAATTGACTTGTAACATATTTTACAGGTGTATGTGAACTTATTACAGAGTACAAAAAACTATAAAAGTAAGTAAATGCATCATCTATTGCCATGTTGTTTAACATCGCCCAATTTACTTCATTTAAAATTTCATTTACAGCAGTGTAATCACAGTTTCTAAAATCGTATTTAACCATACAATGAATACCTACATACATTTATTTAAGTTTTTAATTTTAGGTTTTGCTGGTGGCAGAAAAGAAGAACTTCACATACATAACATAGCATCCTAATACTAAAAGATTAGATTCACTATCTACAGTTATATATATATATATATATATATATATATATATATATATATATATATATATATATATATATATAGGTAGTTTGAGTGGGCAGTTTTGGTGAGCATGCTGCGTGAGCAGTTTGGGTGAGCATGTAGCTGGGACTGTTTGGGTGGCCAGGTTTCAGGGGCAAGAGAGAAAAAAAAGGTTTTACAATGTGCGTAGACGGGTTGGATGCACGTAAAGACTACTATAATACACTACCGGCGGAGCTAGTCCTAATACTAAAAGCTTAGATTCACTATCTATAGTTATATCTATATCTATATCTATATATATATATATATTGTAATATCAAAGCATGTCGTAACGATCATTTAATGAATCAAGTATTACATGAATCACTTATAATCTTTTAATTGTATTGTCGTAATCGAAACGTCAAGCATTCTAGGCTATAATGCTTGGATGGAATCAGTGTGTAGCGGTGCTCAGGGAGTGAGTGCAGGTCCGCCTCGCTGAGATCATCACGTTTATATTATCGCTGTGGTTCTGAAATAGTGTTGGTCGACATAGAGTTTGCCAGTGATACTACCCCGCGACATCAGAAGTGGGATTCGCCTGCGATCCACAATATTGTAGTGGGTTTTTGTTCTGTTGGTGAATTATAAAGTGAAGTGTAGGGCCAAGCAGGTTAAGATGGAAAGGCCGTCTAACAATTTTTGCAGGTTTTCATCCTAGGGCATTGACCAGTAACAAGGATTCCGTCTGTGTCCCACCCGGAGAGTGGTGACGTAATTACAAGAGCTGGTTAAGTAGAACCGTGAGTAATGAGTACTGAATTTATTTTAAGCGGTCTTCCAATACTGGTAAGAGATTTTATTACAAAGCTCAAGATATCGTTGTGAGCTATGTTGGTGGCAATTGGGTTGCTGTTGTAATAAAAGCAATTCGGTCAGTTGCTTGTTGAGAAACGAGAGACGAAGTCGAGTTTGTTGTTTATGATATTGTGATGGCCGATGATCCGGATTACCGATCTCCATATATGTTATTTAAGATATTATTTATTACAGTAGGTGTTCATGGCAGTTGTTATATTTTGATTGATGTTTTGTCATTGAGCTTGTATGACGTAATAAGTATTTCATTTTTGGTAGCTTGATTCTACTCCTTTACATCGTCTGCGACGTGACAATATTATTAAACTGAATGTAGGTCAAGTAGTCACAGATCGGGAGTATCAACCAGTTTGCGATTTAGTTAGTTATTTGTGAAATAACAAACGAACTAATACAAATTCCTTAAAGTGTTTCGGTATGTCAAGAAAGATTGTAAAATGTTTTCATTGTACAAGTTTCGCAAACTAACAGACACGTTGAGTAGGTACACTGCAACCTTGAGGCACTTGATATATCGTTACTTACTTTTTATCCAGATATGACCGATGCGGGTGCAGAACCATGGTGTACCGAAATATAAATTATAACATTAGAATTTCACTGGGGATCTTCAGTGAAGATAGTTAATGGTGGAAATATGTTGGAAAACTATGCTAAAGATTAATATTTTATTAAATGCAGATAAAGTTTACTGAGCTACAAATTGTTATTATCATTATAAGGTTGAGGGCTTTAAGCGCTGGTGACTTTTGTCACCACGACCAGTAAGATCTGCTGTAGCATGTTTTGACTGAATGTCTGGAAGCCACTTCAAAATTTTGATGAACTGAAATTTGGTATATTATAGAACAATGACTAGTAAAGATACTTGTCATAATTCAAAGTCCCTTTTGTTAAGAGCTGATAACTCTTTAACGTTCATCGTCAAGGGTGAAATGAATATCTCCAGGCTATGAATTATGGCTTTTCAAGTATCCACAGGAAATGCCTAAGACTCACTTATACTACGGTACCCATTTTAGCTTTGATTCACAAGTGAAAGCAGCTTGGTTATCTGACGTTATGTAGATTGCTTCTCCTTTGAGAGCTTGTTTAAGTTTATTGAGCACACAGATTTATTGCTTGAGATATAATGAAACCGTTGTGTATGGATTCCTTTATTTGGCAGCACGGACCAAATAAAATCGATCCAGTTTCTGCTGACTCTAGTTTAGAAATATCCGTAAACCAGGACAGAGAATCTATTTGGAAGAGTGGCCTTACTACTGTCCACCGAAGGCGATTACCTAAAACTCTCTTGTGTAGCTTTTGTTTCAGAAATTATGAGTGGCCTACAAGATCTTCAAGCTTGAAGTGTTTTGTCTTGCACAGTGCAAAGACTTTGGCCCCAGAATAAATTCCATTACTGCACTTGGACAGGTATTCATAGCGCCTGTGGTATGTGATACAAACAAAAACTATCGTTGCGCTTCCGCAAAGACGCTTGTGCTGTGTTTTGTTACATCTTTGCCGCCATACTAATATGCATGAGTGATCATTGGTCCAAATACGGTGATGTATGGCCAGTGGTTCGTTTCTGTCTGCAATCTCTAGTTTTTGCTAGAAGGACAGCGGCTTGTGTTCGAGGCTGCTACGGGATTTGTTTTGATGATTTTGTTAATGTATAAATTGCATGTGGACTTTTGAGTATTCAGGTTTCAGGTATCTGCGTTGACATTAAGGGTAATGTGATTGAAGTGAGAGATCGATGCATTCGATCAGTTACCATACGATGATGCTATTTGGGAAAAATATTGTTGACAGTGGCGGGAGAGCTGTAATTATGGACGAAGTCTGTACCAGTCTGTCTCGAAATAATAAGCCAATATCTACGAATGAGGCGATGTGTAGCACTGATAGTGAGAGAATGTATTGGATGTACCGTGTTAGCGTGAATAATATAGCGCTGTGCAGACAGTTCAAATCTGAGTGAACTTTTATCAATTGTTCATGGTATAATTTGCATGAAGTTATTCAAGTTCCTGCACGTCCATGTTCCAAAACCCTGAGTCATTACGGATGGAACTTTCATGAATATTGAAATTTAGGTACAAATATGGTAGTGGTTTGAAATAGTCCTTGAGTGTATTCCCAGAACATACTATATGACTTTATTGAATTTCCGGTGAGCATGGTCGTAGCTACAAAACTTGGCGTTTTGGTTTTGATGGGGCTGTGGCCGATCAGGCTCCGCGTGACCGATTTCGGGGTGACCATTCCAGTTTTGTCAAATTGTGAATTTGTTGAATGTTTAAATTGTGGCAAGCTAGATCAGCCGCAGAGGAGTTGCACAGGATAGCTGGTGCCCGGACTGCAGCCTGCTACGGTTGCGAAGCAGACTGTTTTACCTGAAAAACAATTGAGCAATAGAAATCTGTCAGCCATTGGAAGCAGACAAGTCTGACAAGACGGGACTTGCTTTTCAAATGTTTGTCTTAATGTTTGTGACGCCTAAGTGCAGCGTGCTGGACGCTGGAACAAATTGCTTTAAAATATTTTGATCGTATCCAAGGATAAATTTAATTGAAGAAAGTTCATCGGATGATGGATATAAAGGAAGATAAAAAAAATTGTTTCTACATCTCCTCTTGCAAACGTTTCGGTATATTATTTTACCTTCATCAAGTGCTACAATAAAAATATTTGACATAAATCAACAACAATCGTTTTCCAGAGTATAATCAAACAATAATAAACAACAAGTTTAAATAAAAATAAAAAAAATACCTGTGAGATATGTAGGCCAAACGAGAAACATAATGAACAGCATCACCTGTGACAGTGTAAGATCAACTGACTAAAACTTACTAACCTCCAATAAGGGCAAAAACCAACTTGTCAAAAAATTAAACTAAAAAACACTAAGCCAAAACATAGTTAGAAAAACGAAAAGAAGAACTATCTGTTTGAATTATTTAACAAATTTAGAACATTTTGATAGCTCTAAGTATTATTTACATAACACATGAATCCATGTTCTAATTTTTAAGTAGAGCGGTTCACGCGTACAATAATGAACCTTCTGGAGGTTGAGACCACAATTTAGTTAGGCTAATCGAGTGGATCGTTGAAAATCCACAGGGGTGACTAAAACTTTGAAGAGCCGACAAACTTTTATAACAAAAGTGGCTAAGGAGTAATTGAGGCGTTGGTCTGGAGATTGGTTATTTTCGTTAAATTCTTTAGAATTATTAACCGTGATGGAAGATGACCTGCTACTGGATGCCTCTGTCATGGTGTTTCGGTATGCTACTCTGATACCTCTGCCGAAGGTAACATGCTAACTAGGTGCCTCTGTCATGTGTGTTTTCCAGTAAATGAATTGGGAAGCGTGGCCTAAGACGACGAGCTAAGTTTTCGATTTGCCATAGGATTTCTGATTTAGGACCTGAATGTTAGCAAACTAGTAATAATTTGTTTTGTATGTTGCCCATGACTCTAATCGCACTTATAAATACGCACATGACCAAATTAGAAAAATGTCAGATAATAATGATATTTCTTCCCTAGGAACTGACGAAGAGCCAGGTTCTACACAAAATAATTAAAACTAGAATTGTCTATATTACAATGAGGGTGTTCCATTGCTAGGTAAGCAATGACGGTGTGGTTTTCCTGAGCTGGATAAGCGATGACGGAATAGTGTTCCATTTCTGGGTAAGCAATGACGGTGTGGTTTTCCCGAGCTGGTTAAGCGATGACGGAAGGGTGTTCCATTGCTGGGTAAGCAATGACGGTATGGTTTTCTTGCGCTGGTTAAGCGAAGATGGAATAGCGATCGATTGCTGGTTAAGCAATGATGGTCTGTCGCTGTTGGACGTGCTATAACAATGCTTGAATACTGATATTGGTAGTCATGTATTTACTGGTGAAATGTATTGTCACAGAATTATGTTTTGTTTGACGTCTTGTAAAAAAAAGGCGTCCATTAAATAATTTAGTGTACTATAGCTAAATTTTGAGCTTGATATAAATGTGAACAAAGTTGTAACTATTTGAGCACTTATTGGTCAGAGATAGCCGAGCGAAAATACTGTGGATAAATTCTTTGTTTTCAGATAGTTCACACGAGGACGTGTGAAACGTCAGAATGACCGTGTCGGAGATTGTAATATCAAAGCATGTCGTAACGATCATTTAATGAATCAAGTATTACATGAATCACTTATAATCGTTTAATTGTATTGTCGTAATCGAAACGTCAAGCATTCTAGGCTATAATGCTTGGATGGAATCAGTGTGTAGCGGTGCTCAGGGAGTGAGTGCAGGTCCGCCTCGCTGAGATCATCACGTTTATATTATCGCTGTGGTTCTGAAATAGTGTTGGTCGACATAGAGTTTGCCAGTGATACTACCCCGCGACATATATATATATATATATATATATATATATATATATATATATATATATATATATATATATATATATATTTGAATTCATCACGACGATCGCCATCCTTTGAACACCTCTACAGCCTGAATGGTGTGAGTGATTTTCGTGAAATTTGCACCAAGTTGTAGGAAATGATTGTCTCGATTGTAATAAGTAATATTTCTGTAGGATGCATAGCTTTTGAGTAAAAAATTAATAAAGATTGAAAATTGGGATAAAAACAATAAAGGTCACAGTAACGATCACAGTTTTCCTTGAAAATTTAAGACGATAAACGCTGTCATGTCATTTGGCATGTCAATGATGAAAAATTATTGGTTTTCATCCTTTTAAATGAAAAAAAAAAAAAATGTTTCAATAATATCTAACATTAAAGAAAAGGTGATGAAATTAACGAGGTAGGTATATGTAATGATTTTAAGCCATGTTTATTATGTTATATATTTTATTATGTAAATAGAATTTTGGAAAATGTATAAGGAAACACGTCGAAAAGGATCAGAAAGGCAGACATCTGTCACATTTGATATGTTAATGACAAATCATGCATGTCGTATCGGTTGTCCTTTTCAATGCTAAAAAAATTTCAATATTATGTAAAATTGTAGAAAAGGACGTATGAATTAAACGAGGTAGGTATATGTCAAAAAAGCATTGAAATCGTGGAAGTAAAAGTGCAAAAATATGGGTATATCTATGGAAGATCAAACAATTTACACCTTATGCTTTGCAGATGATCAAATACATATTGCACAAGACTATTACGATAGTCTAGAAGTAAACATGCATAACAGAATATATGGGTATAAATTGAAACCAACAAGATTTGGTTCTAAACACAGGAAAAAAGATTAAACACTACGGAATATAAATAATTGGGATTAAAAATAACGAATGACGGCACCATAAAGAAATTGTGTACACAGGGCAGAAAGAAAGGAGGGAGACCTAGAAGAAATTGGGTAGCAGGAGTCCAAGAAGGAATAAGAGAGAGACGATTAAATGAAGATCTATGGCAAGATAGAGAGCAGTGGAGAATTGACATCGGAAGACATCGTAGAACGTAATAAATCGACTGTATACAAAGGTATATGTAATGATTTTAAAACATGTTTATTGTTAATTCATATATTTTATTTTGTTAATAGATTTAATAATGTCAGGCTGAGAAAGACATAATGAATATCACAATCGACAAAGAGTATATGAACACTATCTAATATGTATTTAGAGGAAAGCATAAACATTAAATCCTACAAGAAAATAATGTCTTACAGTCTGGAACAGGACAATTCAATAATTTAAAATGGTATGTTTTAGTCTGTTCTTTCTGTTCAATTAATTTTCTTATATTACGTTTAAAACAATTTCAGATTATACATAATTCGATATCTATCTTAAAACGGTACAGAATTTAATCTGCATTTAATTTTCTTATATTACGTTTCAAATTATCTATATTAAAATTATTTGATTGCCAAATATTGTATCGTACTAATAAAAAATCTTTTAAATTACATAATCATACAGCATGAGCCAGAAAAATCATCTTGTATACCTATGATTTTTGCATTCTTCCCCCTTAATAACAATCCAAACTTTGTTGATATACAGGGTATTTCAAAAATAATGTAAAAAAAATTAAGGGCATATAGTACTGACCGAAATGAGTAAAAAAAGTATAATCATGCTTATCCGATCTATTTATTTATTAATTTATTAGTTTATGAATTTATGAATTTATGAATTTATAAATTTATAAATTTATAAATTTATAAATTTATAAATTTATAAATTTATAAATTTATAAATTTATAAATTTATAAATTTATAAATTTATAAATTTATAAATTTATAAATTTATGAATTTATAAATTTATAAATTTATAAATTTATGAATTTATGAATTTATGAATTTATGAATTTATGAATTTATGAATTTATGAATTTATGAATTTATGAATTTATGAATTTATGAATTTATGAATTTATGAATTTATGAATTTATGAATTTATGAATTTATGAATTTATGAATTTATGAATTTATGAATTTATGAATTTATGAATTTATGAATTTATGAATTTATGAATTTATGAATTTATGAATTTATGAATTTATGAATTTATGAATTTATGAATTTATGAATTTATGAATTTATGAATTTATGAATTTATGAATTTATGAATTTATGAATTTATGAATTTATGAATTTATGAATTTATGAATTTATGAATTTATGAATTTATGAATTTATGAATTTATGAATTTATGAATTTATGAATTTATGAATTTATGAATTTATGAATTTATGAATTTATGAATTTATGAATTTATGAATTTATGAATTTATGAATTTATGAATTTATGAATTTATGAATTTATGAATTTATGAATTTATGAATTTATGAATTTATGAATTTATGAATTTATGAATTTATGAATTTATGAATTTATGAATTTATGAATTTATGAATTTATGAATTTATGAATTTATGAATTTATGAATTTATGAATTTATGAATTTATGAATTTATGAATTTATGAATTTATGAATTTATGAATTTATGAATTTATGAATTTATGAATTTATGAATTTATGAATTTATGAATTTATGAATTTATGAATTTATGAATTTATGAATTTATGAATTTATGAATTTATGAATTTATGAATTTATGAATTTATGAATTTATGAATTTATGAATTTATGAATTTATGAATTTATGAATTTATGAATTTATGAATTTATGAATTTATGAATTTATGAATTTATGAATTTATGAATTTATGAATTTATGAATTTATGAATTTATGAATTTATGAATTTATGAATTTATGAATTTATGAATTTATGAATTTATGAATTTATGAATTTATGAATTTATGAATTTATGAATTTATGAATTTATGAATTTATGAATTTATGAATTTATGAATTTATGAATTTATGAATTTATGAATTTATGAATTTAT
>OY720466.1:10435572-10680572 GCA_963082715.1 Harpalus rubripes | reverse complement strand
TTATAGTTACAAGCAGGGGGCGTATTATTATTATTATTTGAAAAGACTGATTGGAAATAATCAGCGAACATATTACTTATTTCATGGCCATCACTGGAGCTGCAATCGTTATATGACATATTTGATGGAATACTGTCTTTTTTTACAGAGGAAACATAACTCCAAAACTTTTTTATATTGCCAGGGATTTCTTGTTCTATGTTTTTTAAATAATTATTGTAGCATGTTGTGGATAAATATTTCACTTGTCTCCTAAGCGAAGAAAAGGTTATATAATCCGAGGCATTGTGGAACCTTTTAAATTTGCAATGAGCTTTGTGTTTCTTTTTAATTAAATTTATGAGTTCCGAGGAGAACCAAGAAGGGTATGTATTTTTAGGAATTAGTTTTTTGGGGACATATGATTCAATAGTTTTATTCAAAATGTCATAAAATTTATTAACTGAATGCTCTGAATTCAAACCATGAAATTCTTCAGCCCAGTTTATTTTTGAGAAGTGATCATTTATAACGTTGTAATCAGCCTTTTTAAATAATAACACCTCCCTGTTGTTATGTTCCAATGTCGATTGCAATTCACAATGATAATGAGTAACTAGCGGTGGATGATGCAGATCTACTTTTGTGAGAGGTGTACTACACTGAATAGTGTTCATGCAATCGACATTAGACAAAACTAAATCTAAACATCGATTATTTTGATTCAAAATGCCGTTAAATTGTTTTAAATTACAATAAGATATATTATCTATGAAATCTGATGATAATGTGTTGTAGATATTGTCGGCTACATAACTATTTTTACATAATCGCCATTGTAAAAGGGGCAAGTTGAAATCTCCACATATTATAAATTTATCATTCGGCGCAGAATCTATCAGTTGAATTAAATTGTTCATAAAAATGTATAGATGTTCAGGACAATCAGGGGGAATATAAACACAACATATGTTTAATTTAGCTGTTTTTAAATAAACCGATACCCAAACATCCTCAACACTAGTACACCATTCGGTTTTATGTTTGTATTTGATATTATTTTTAACACCAATAAGTACTCCACCACCATCACATTTCACTGAAGAGGAGGATTGTCGGTCACGTCGCACTAAGGAGTAATTATCACCAATAACTTCATGATCGTAAACAGACGTGTTTAAAAATGTTTCAGTTAAACACAAAATGTCAAAATCACACGTAGTGGAATTTATTTTTATATCATGTGTTTTAGTTCTTAAACCACGAACGTTTTGATAATAGAGACTCAGAGACATAAGGGATGTAAAAGATACGAGTATTTAATATACCGAAGTGGAGATATTATTACTGTAGTTTATTAACATCCGCTTCAGATGAAATTGTAACAGTTTTTGAGGTGTCAGATTTACGCGCAAGAATTTTTCCATTCTTTGTCCACACGTATTTAAAGTTCTTCGCACGGAGTTGATCACGAGCTAATTTAAATAGAGCAGCATTTTCTTTGGTGAGATGTTCATTTATATAAATTTTAACGTCATTCTCATAACCTAAAGTTTTAGTGGTGACGTTACTTGATTTTACTGCAGTCATGAACATATCCCTCATGCCCCGCGAGATGAATTTTATAATTATGTTCTTCGGATGATTAACGTTAACTCTATTTAAATGTGAAACGCGATGGGCGACATCAAGATCAGTAAGTTTTACATCAATTTTCGTAGATGTAGCTAAATTTAAAACTATATCATTTATGTTTTCGTTTTTGATTTCTGGAATATTTTGTATTACCACGTTATTAATTCTGGAATATTGTTCCAGATCATTAATTTTTTTATTTAGTAAAGCTACATTTATTTTTAATTCTGAGTTTACTTTGTTGTTTATGATTTTAAGTTCTTTTTGAAAGTCGGTAATTTTATCACAGCAAAAATTTATCGATTTCATGATAGTATCGAACTTAGAGTCAATGGCTGTTAATAGCTCGGTTTTCATTGTCTTTATCATTTCCTGCAAATCTCTGTTGGGTGTGGGAGGTATACCTAAATCGGCACCAGCTGCCATGTTGCCATCTTGAGGTCTGCATGACGGACACAGCCAGGCGTAGCAGCGCTGGTCTGCAAGTTGATTATTTTCGCCATCAGCGCACGCACTATGGAACACGCGCGTACATTTGAAGCAGCGGACATACGGGTATTTATTGTTTACGTTGCGACTGCACTTGCTGCACGTTGGCATGGTAACGGATTAATAAACCATTCCCAACACAAAAATTATAGTAAAAATGACCAAAAACACGTGCAGGCGATACACGAGATGAAGATATGAAATTATTAAAATAAATCAACTTCACTTATGTTCACCAGCACTTCAGAAACACCACTGCAAATTAGGCTTTTATTACAATCACTTGTGAAAATTTGGTAAAAATATAATAAGTTTTACCACACAAAATTAAGAGAAATCTACAGAGTAGAAAAAACAATGCGAACACTTCAACTTTCAATATATAATGTTGTGTATTATTTATACTTTAATTTGATTTCTTATGGTGACTTTCTCTAGGCCAAAGAAAGAGCATTACATACTTACATCTAGAAAAGAAACGGCTGACTTGCGCAAAGGCAAGGGATACCTGGACAATTCAAGAATGGAATAATATTATTTTCAGGGATGAGTCCAAGTTTGATTTCAGTGTGGGAGATTATCGCAGACGATTTATAAAATCTAAAACGGCGGCATGTCATAAAGGTTGTAAGAAACATACAATTAAATATTGCAATGAGTAATAGTTTGGGGCTGAATGTCAGCAAAAGGACTTGGAAAAGTATACTTCATAGATAGAACCGTTAATACTGAGAAATATCCAAGAATTTTGGAAACAAATTTGTTGCCTTCCATCCAAGAATTGAATTCCAAAATAGTACATTAAGATACAAATTTCATAAGACATGATTTTAGCGCACGCGTCATTCTTAGAAACGAGCGGGTTGCCGCGAGTTTTCTAAGAGGACAATTGCGCTGAAATGTCTTATGAAACGTGTATTTTATACTATTTTGGTCATTTTTTAAAAAAATTTACGATATTTCATGTCCAGGAATTTCAGTTTCGGTTTTTTAATATGTACTTTATGAAACTCATTTGGAGTCATAAAGAAGTACTTTATGACATCCAAATGGGTTTCATAAAGTACATATTAAAGAACCAAAATAAAAAAAACAATTTTATTTTTCCATAAGATGGCGCTTCTTCTCATAATACCATAACAATTAAAAAATGATTTGAAAATTATGATATTAATGTACTAGAACTAGACTACTCTTCACGCAGTCTTGATCTCAATATTATTGAAACAGTATGACATAAGCTGAAACAGTTCCTGATGTTCCATCCACAATTCCTAAATTCCGTGTAAAACTACTAGATATATGGGATACATTTGCATTTGATTAATGTCAAAAGCTTGTTTTTAATATGCTTGTAAGAAATCAGGCAGTCATAATAGCAAAATAATCTGTTACTGTTATCCTTATAAAATTGCTGAAAAACTGTTGGTGTCCGAACATATAGTTGTCAGTTGATTTTGAAGTTTTTTGTTACAAATTAGTCTATAATTTAATTGTGTTAATAAATTTATTATACCTTTTCTAAAATAGCTTCATTGCAAATGTATATTTAGATATATGTAACAACAATTGATATAGAATAATGTCATTACTAATATGAACGGCTATTTATAATAAATCATCGAGTGTTGTTGGGCTCGTAGAAAAGCTCTAGAATGTTCGAACACATAATAACAATGAACACAAATGGTTCAGGCGACCAGAAGTAATTAAACACGTCTCGTCGCGACCTGCTTGCTTACGTGGCTCGGCCGGTTAGCGCGATTGCGTCATCGGTTTAAATAGACACTCGCTCATTGCTGCGGCGACGGCGGGTGTTCCACATTAAATTTCCAATAAAATCCTAAATATGTGTATATTCCTCCTGTTTTGTTTGCATATAAATTCGAGCTTTATTCTTCATATACATATATTCTACATCGCGGTGTAATTCACACAATAAATTATGTATATCAAATAATAAATATGTTATATATTACAGGGTAACTATACTATACTGAACTTTATTTTCCATTAAATCTACCACTTAAGAATCTTCTGTTACAGTTCATATTTTCTGTCAAAGAAATAAATTTCTATTTTCCGTATTTAAGCTTTCTACATTTATATAGAGTTGATTAAATTTTGGGTAAAATTAAACAACCGGAAGTAGTACTTTACTTGAAGCCCATAACAGTTTATAATAAATTATACTAAAATATAATCCAAAACTTTTCAATTTTAGTATTTAAGACTTTCATGTCAAGAAGAATAACATATTAGATTTGGCTAAAATTAATAAACCAAAAGTGAAACTTTACTTCAAACTCTAAATAGATTCTCGTAAAAAATATATTATGATATATTCAAAAACTTTTTAAATTTAGTATTTAAGACTTTTATATGAAAGGGAACATCATATTAGATTTTGACTAAATTTGATAAACCGGAAGTGATACATTACTTGAAGCTCTGAACAGATTTTCGTAAAAAATATGATATATTCCAAAACTTGTCAAATTTGGTATTTGAGACTTTTATATTAGTCGAGTCAATCGGGAATATCGTTAAAACTTCTAAACTCACTAAAACAGATCCGATTTTAATGATTTATTTTTTTAAATGTTTATTATATTCAATTATTCAAAATCAGAAACATTTCAGCTGGGGGAAGGTCCGGATTTCGAAAGCCCCCATTGAGATCTCGGAAATTATAAGAGATACGACTTCAGTTATATGGAACATGTGGTGCACCTTTGGGAGGCCATCTTAGATGTGCTTTTGTTTTGCGAAATATTCCCATAGGTTACTTGATAATAGGGGAATACTGAAGTTGGTCGATTTTTTTCATTTCGAAATTATTTATAAACTATCAGTAATCGAGAAAAGTGTTTCAAATAGAAAAGTTAGATAATTTCATTGTCTATCCAGTGACGTAAGAAAATAATTTTACTGTCGGCAAATTTTCTAGATATAACACAAAATT
The DNA here is from genome assembly GCA_963082715.1 of Harpalus rubripes. Classification (NCBI taxonomy): domain Eukaryota; kingdom Metazoa; phylum Arthropoda; class Insecta; order Coleoptera; family Carabidae; genus Harpalus; species Harpalus rubripes. The sequence goes on along the minus strand of OY720466.1, from coordinate 10,675,504 downwards.
ATTATTTTTAATGGAAGTCATATTTGATTATTACTTTAAGAAAATAATTATTTTTTATTTCTTTCGATTGGTATAAAGGTTATTGGTATTTTTAATATGTTTCACCCATCAAACCTTAATTTTTTTGTAATATTGTATTGCTAAGTAATATAAAATATAACGAAGTAAAATGATTTTTGCAGTATGTTTGCAGTATATACTCAGATCTGGGTACAAAAATTTGTTTTCTTTCATAATATGCTAAAGTTTGGTCTAATATAGTCGAGTCAGTGAAGCGGAATTTAACATTAAATCTTTTAAACCCTCAAAAATAGATCCGATTTTAATGAATTATTTTTTTAAATGTTTGTTATATTTAATTATTCAAAATCAGAAACATTTCACTGGGGCGCTCAATTATTTATACAGGTTGTCTGGATTTCGAAAGCCACCATTCGGATCTCGGGAACTGAGATACGACTTCAGTTATATAGGACATGTGGTGCGCCTTTAGGGATCCCTCTTAGATGTGCTTTTGTTTTGCCAAAATTTCTCAAAGGTTACTAGACCATGTTTTTAAAGAAACTATAGACAGCACTAGACGAAGTTACATTTACACCGCTAAAAGTCACTAGATTTATTTGGCGGGGGGATTGAAATGTTAAAATGAAGGTCACGTCAGCATTTATACTTTCCAGGTTATATTTTCATTAACAAAACTGTTATAGATAATCTACTTAATTTATTCATATAAAATCTAAAATACATAACTTTTAATTATAAATTAATTAGTTGCCTTATTTTTTTGTAATTCCCTGATGAAAAATTTATATATTTTTAAAAATACTGTTAACTCTTGGTTTTATGCATTGCATCACATGTAAATAAATAAATATTTATTAAATATACCTAACCGATCAATTTCGCCTTTTTAGGGCATTTTAAGGATACTTAAAAAAACCTATAAAATACAAAAAAAAAAACATTATTAATATATTTATATGTACTTCAATACATATAATTTTCTAATGTGCAAGCAGTGTCATAATATGCGTTTAAAATTGTACATACAAAATATTATTAATTATTTATACAAATTATCTTCGTCATTCAAACTTCCTGGGAAAGTAAATAATGTTACAAAAACTGTAGAATGTCAGAATCAAATATGTCCTATTGTAATGTGCAGCGCCCGCCGTCGCCGCCACTGTCGCAGCGATGAGCGAGTGTCTATTTTTAGCGATGACGCAACAGACTTGTCCGAACCTGCTTAATTACTCGGTTGATATAACCTATTGTGTTTGAGTTTATATCTGGAATAGTCTTCTAGAAATTTCTCGAATACAAATGCCGGAGTATATAAGCACTGTCAGCGAAGGCATTGGACAGTCTGATATAAATAAGCGTCGCGTGTTAAGTAGTTGGCTTAGTAGTTGGTGATAGTTGACAAGTGGTAAACATAAATACATATAATTATATAAATAAATAATCTTATTGTTTAAGTGTTTTATAATTAGTATTAATTAATGTTTAATATTTGTTTAATCGTAGTGTTAGTTAAATTTATTCTTTTGATTATATTTTAATATCTATTTATCGTTATAATAAATTTTTATTTTAATTAATAATAATTGTCTAATATTTACACTTCATCCAGATAAATAAAAACGTTACACTATAGTATTACATTTCATTAACATTATACTAAAATCAATATTTATCTCATCACTTTGTCCTGAATAAACAAAATCAAAATATGAATACAAAATTACAGAAACAATTCAATGAATTCTAAATATTATATTCTTTACGTGAACATCTCAAAAAAAAAAAACCAAGAAAATGTACATTGTGAAAATATATTTTTAAAAATGTTTAAATCACATTTGTTTATCAGTAGATACGTTTACGTGGTCCAAGACAAGTATTGTTTAATGAGTGCTCCGTACAATGTCCAGTTGGATGTTGAATGGACTTTTCTTCACTGCAGACCTGCACCATTATAAATGCAACTAAAAAGAAATGTCAATAAAAAATTATTCCAGTCCTTGTCTTCATCGGTATTGTCTGATGAACTAATGTCACTACTTTCATCGCCAAGTGAAATAATAAAAGGTTCAATTAAATTATCCACTATTCCATCTAATTTACACATTTTTTCTTCTTCTTTAATGACGTGGGCAATACAGTTTTGCCAATCAGCACTTGTTACATATTGGCGACTAAAATTAACGTGAATCCCTCAAGCGGACGATATATGCAACTCTTGAAAATGGTATTCTGTTATTCAACTATACAGTAAATATATATAGTGCATTGGATTCCTTGCCGATTTCTTGTTTGTCTTTTTGTTTTAAAGTACATATAGATTACTTTGCAACGAGCAAAGAACGAAAAAATATTAACGTCAATTGCTGCGTTTATGGCTGTCATTCTCGGGGTAGGAAGAAATTACCAGTCCTAAAAATTGGCGAAAGGAAGAGTGATATTCAAAATAAATTTGGTAAAATGGAGTCTATCGACAAAAGAGAGGGCTGGATTAGGAAAATACGAACTGGAAAACAAGTGACGAATCATAAGAGGATAACAAAAATGAAAAGTATTGTATTATTTCCTGACCAATTCATGAGTAAAATAATACACGTTTCACTTTATGTGTAGCATGCAATATATTTCTTACACTTGTAATTAAAATAACTTGAAAGATATTTGTTTCATTTTAATTTTCTTAACTAAGTAAAGTAAATACATATTTATTTAACATCCATAAATAATATATGGTACTATTTTACTATCTTGTACAAAATATAAAGACAGCTGTAATGTGTTTGCACTGGCCACTATGCCCAGCTATACAAGAGCATTTTGTAAATAATCGTAAATTTAAAGTTCTTCTAATCTCATGAGGATGTAGCATTATGTTCATTAACGCCGCATAATAATAACACACGATTCAACAATTCTCCCCCTTCTATTAAATTTCGAGAATAATTTGTTGCCTCCAAATAAGTAAACATTTCCTTAGAAATAAGTCTAAGATAACTTTCTTCGAATGTTATTATAATTTAAGTACGTACACAAATTATTACTAACACTATTTATAAAAAGTTTAATGAATTTGTTAGTATACTTCAAAACGAATGTTGGTTATACAATGTTTCTGTATGCGATCTTATAGCACAATACCATTTTCAGAGCACGTGTATGCTACAACACTAGCGCCGCCATCGGTAGTTTTAGTCGCCAATTGAACTGCCTGTAAAAAAAATTGTTTCACATCCTGCAACTTGAAAGTAGTGTTCTTTGTTGTCACTTCATTTTTCAGCTTTGCCTAAATCATTTCAATTAGATTTAATTCGCAATGATATGGTGGTAATCTGAAAACAATTTTATTCTCTTTCTTTGCCATTTCATCCGTTACATATAAGTTAAATTTATCTTTATGAAGCTGAATTAAATAAAGTAACTCCACTCGAACCATGTCGTCATCAAAATTTACATTTTTTGAACGTAACCATTCCTGCATCTCAGTTTTCCTTGACGACGACGTAGGGATTTTTTATAATTTTCTGTTGTGGTACGACGCATTATCCATTACAAGTACAGCATTTTCTGGTAATTTATGTAAAAGTTTAGCGAACCATTCTTCGAACACTGCACTATTCATTTCTTCATGATAGTCTCCAGTTTTTTTACTTCATCAACAAAACCAAACTCAGAACCAACATGCAAAACAATGAGGTTCCTTTTCCTGAAGGATTTTTTAAACCAGTTGAAAGACTTTCATTGAATGCTTCTCTTCGGCTTTGGACATTGGTATCAAACCACACTTTTTCTTTTGTATGCCCTTCATTGACCCACGTTTCATCAAGGTAATATATATTCCTACCTTCATTTCGAAATTGCTTCATACTTCTCAAATATTTTCGTTTCCACTGAATAATATCGCCATCACGATCTGTCTGGATACTTTTTCGGTTTCGTCTCAACAACCTATAAAATCATGAAAATATTATTGTTTCTGTTTCATTTTTATTAATCTATGAACTTGAAATTAAGTTGTTTCAACAATTTATACAATGATGAACGGCTCAGAGATGGCAAATCTGGATGTTGTTGTATTTCATTTAAAATTTTATTTAAATTTGGTATTTCATTTTTGAAATAGAAACTATGTACTATTCGACGCACAGCATTTTTATTAGATTCACTGTACGTGGAAATTAGGGTTGCCAGATCTCCTATTTTTAATATGAGTCTCATATATTTTCAGTTTATCTCATATCTCATATTAAAAAGTTCAATATGAGACAAATTCTCATATATTTTTAAGATAATACATAATAATATTTATAACAGCTAATTCAACATAAAATTTGAAATATCCCGCCTATTTCATATAAGCCAGAGAGCGCCACGGATAAGAGTGGTAGGTGGTCGCTGTCGCATAGTCCCAGTCCCAGTCGCATTCAGTTCCTTGCAGCTTGCAGAAAGTAATGTATCTGTCTGTAGTGCAGTACGTAATTAACCTTTTAGGATAGTTAAAATTTTGTATGTGTACATTTTAACGCTATTAATATGTCAAAAAATACTAAAAACAAGAAAAAACGTTATGAGTGTACTTATAAAACAGAGTGGGAACAAAATTTCAAATGGATTAAACCGGTGTTAGGTGATAGAACCAAAGCAAGCTGTGTTTTCTGTAAGAAGGAATTTTCTATAAATAATCAAGGATTGCACCAGGTACATTATTTCAATTATTATTTTTAATATTGCTTTTTTACTTATATAATTTTTAAGGTTAAACAACATAACGAAAGTGAAGGACACAAACTTAAAACAAGAATACATTCCAATAATACATTACTTGACGCCTTCTGCAAAAGCAACAACCTGACTTCGGAGGATAATAAAATAACAGCTCAAGAAATTAGTCTGGTTTATCACAACGGTCACAACGTGAAACATAACCTTTCTTATAATAGTTTAGATTGCAATATTAAGCTATTAAAACATATATTGCCGGATGCAACTAAGAAAATTAGTTTAGGTAGAACAAAGGCTGAGGCTCTAGTTATAAATGTTTTGGGTAAAAAAGCCGTATATGATGTACAGAATTTGCGTGAAAATAATACTTTTTTTGCAATTCAAATCGACGCATCGAACGTTAAAAATCGAAAATTTTTCCCAATAACTGTACAGTTTTTTGATAAGGAAAAAGGAATATTAAATAAAATTATTAATTTTATAGAGAACCCTGATGAAACAGCTTATGGCATGCATAATACTATTGATAAAACAGTAAATGAACTGGGATTATCGTACGATAATGTAAGTTCTTTAAGTGCAGATAATTGTAACGCAAATTTTGGAACAAAACATTCTTTATTTACGGTACTACAACAAAATTGTACCAGTTTAATGAAAGCCAATTGTAGTGCATGCGCATAATACGGTTAGAAAAATTATTAGTAGTCTTGATTATGATGCAGAAGGTTTAATTTTAAAAATATATTCTCATTTTTCTTTTATCAGCAAAAAGACGAGAATTATTAAAGGAATTTTCAGAATTTAGCTGTGTAGACATGTAGTAACACGGTGGCTATCATTAAATAAAGCAATTGAAAAAATCCTTATTCTATGGAAACCATTATTGTCATATTTTCGAAGCTGTAGAGACTGTCCCGTACAAATTCAGAAATTATTGTATATTCGCGATAATGAATTTGAAGATGTTCCTGACAATGATATCCCGGAGATTTACCTGCTATATTTAAATTCTTTTTTAAAAATATTTGAAGATACTATTCTGTCTCTAGAGCGTAACAAAACTTGTATTACAGAACTTTACCATATTTTGTCTAAGTTACTTGAGAAAATTAATCAGCGGCTAGAACAAGAGTTTTTTGGTTACGTGGTCATGCAAAAGTTAAAAAATCTAGATTCTTACAGGTCGAATCAAATTAAAAATGATTTCGTACAAGCATACAAAGCGGCAAAATCATACCTAATACAATGGTTTGATTTTTCTGAAAATAGTTTTGCATTTGCAGCGTCTAATTTAAAATTGGATCATGAAATTAGTTTTATAGAAATAGAAACTTGCTTAAATAAAATACAAAATAAACGTCTTGCTGACTCAATTAATTTTGATGAAGTTTTTGATGAGCTTCATATATTGCATAAAATATATAACATGTTCACAAAAGATGAAAATTTTATATCATCTTCTGAAAGTGATAAATGGGTGTATATTTTAAACAAAACTGACGAATTACCCAATATTTCAAAAATTATTTATTTTTTACTTAGTATTCCATGTACAACAGCCTATGTGGAACGATTTTTTTCAATTATGTCCAACAAGTGGACCGATACCAGAAATAGAGCCTCTGTTCTCTTAATAAAAAGTGAACTGTGTATAACTTTGAATTTTGACTTAAAGTGTAACGACTTTTACAATTGCGCTTTGGCAGACAAAAATTTATTGTGTGAATGTCAAAGTCATTTAAAATATAAATGTAATTAAATGTATAAGTATTTATTTCGCTACGAAATGTACCTTTGTTTTGTTTTATGCTGTAAATGAATAAATCTTCATTTGTAAAAGCGTTTTTCATTATAGAAAAAAATCTCATATATTTTTATACAGTCTCATATATTTTTTTCACAGGTTACCCTATTTTAAGAAGAAATATATCTGGCAACCCTAGTGGAAATTGTTGAAGGTCTTCCACCGTGTCGCTGGGATACCGTAACATTTCAAGTTTTTCTGTATTCTCTTATAATACGGTAAACTGAAGACTCTGAAATACCTGAAAAAATATGATTTTAACATATCATATTAATTTTAAAAAATCTGATTACCTTCCGTCAGTTCTATATATTTTGTATAAATGTCATACAGAAAGTTCCTTGCAAAAGATTATATTTTTTGTACATTACCTTAAGGCAGTTGTATGTATTTTATACAAATTCCATACAGAAAGTTTCTAACAAAAGATTCTATATTTCCAGTAAAATTATAACATAAACATACTGAATAATGGTGCGATTATGGTCAATAAATTTAAAAATTTAGAGCTGGAAGTACCAAGGTAACATAATTTAAATCTCAAAGTTATTATGGTCACAATTTAAAATTAAATTTTACTGTAAATTCCTCTGTAACTTTACATCCCCAAAATGTTCGCCGTAACACTAAATTTGAGGTTATATTAAATGTTTACTTCAGTCAAAAAATTGTTCTAATATGAAATTCATACCAATAATTATACAAATGATTGGCGAAGAAAATGATATTTGATAATTTTACCGCGGGGTATTTGAAAATCAAATTTTTCAAAGGTCAATCAAAGATAAAATGGCTTTTTTAAAACTCTTTATTCAGTTAAAGGTTATTTTTCTATATAGTTTCAAGTTTCCCTGAACATCTAAGCCACTGCGCCATCGAATTGACAGCTTTTTAATTCTCATATAAAAAAAAAATGTTGTCACTAGTACAATGTCTCTCAGTCTCTAAACATTTTCATTTTATGTTACATGGGATTTTGAGATTTAATGACCGCCGAAGTATTAGGCAGCTTACACATTTCCTACGGCTGGCAAATTAAGAAGGGCGTCAAAATTTGATAACTAAAATACATACAGAATTATTTATGTTATTAGTCATTTTTATGTATTCAATTTTGTTTTATTGTAATCAATAATTTTTTTGTTGTAATCAAATTTTTCGTTCTATAACATGAGCTATAAGATATAACTTCTACCTTAACATTTTAAAGAACACAAAAATATTGAAGTACAATAATTTGATTTTGGAGTAAATAAATATGAATTGTTTACAAATCGCAGGACTTAGTGCGGCTGCACCTGCCTGAACTCGGCCCTGTATATTTAAAAGTAATCATTCATTTATAGAAATATAAACTGACTTGTTCACATTTATCAGTTGTTAATTCCTCCCATTTTTTGTCTACGTAACCATTTGAAAGTGTAAGATTTATAATTCCTGCTCTAAAGACAAAATATTTTTCAATGAATTAAACATATTCTTCATTTTGTTCATTTGATATATTGGCGGCTCGGCGTTTTTTGGATGCAATACCAGTTCTACATGAAAATTAATATTAAATAAATAACACAACAATTTATTTTATTTATATGAAAACTTACACAAATGTTATTTCATTCGTGTCTCCGTGTTATAAAAAATTCTAACATAACAAAACATTTAAATTTTTGATAGTTTGTAAATAGTGAAGTTAGTTGCATAGCTACCTTCCGTTATTTAAATAAACTTTTTAAATTTGTTTGACCATAATAACACAAAGATAAATAATTTAAGTTTCAAATTTAAAGAGCTATTTAAATTTAAATTTAGCAGTATTTACAGAAGTGATCATAATCGCACCATATACAGAATGAGTCTGGGAAGACGACCCCCCCTCTTTAACTTTTTATTACAAGTAATAGAAAAAAATGGCTCATATAAAAGTTTTATTATTTTACATATACTATTTGATGGCAGATGTAGATATTTTTTATAAAGTCAGGTTTACAAGATACGACTATCAACTTTTATTTTTCAAATGGCAACCTGTAATTATTTTAATAAAATAGAAACTGCCATTTTGTTCTCTTTTCAACGATGTATTATTTTTTATTAATGTAGTTGAAAAATTTCGAGAAAAATGAGATAATTTAGAATTATTAGAAATAATTTTTAAACAAATATTATAGGTGGCTATGTGAAAATAAACAAAACGTAACAAAAGCACGCGGAATCAAAAATACTGAACTTGTAAAATGAAAGTCACAAAGAAAAAGAAACCGTGATAAATAATATAAAAATACAGAGTGTTAATGAAATACTAGTAGTTTTACCAAGAACTGTTTTTATTCGTGAAATATCACAAAAAGAGCAATGAAACAAAAAAAACGTGCAAATTCAACAAGTGATTTGACAACTACTGAGAGTTTGACGTTTCAATTACGTTTGAAAGTAAACTTGAAATTTCGTCTGGTTAAATGCGGATTCACGAAATAGCGCAGCAGCCAATCACAGGCTTTGATTTTCTCACTAGAATTTCTAGTTACTGTCTATAGTTTAAAAACAGATTATAGGGACCTTAAAACGTGGTCATTTACCGAAATCTCGATATGCGATTTTTAGCACGGTCCCTACACCTCCCTACCCTTATCAAGGGAGCGGGAGGTAAAACAATAAATGAAGGTTGTAATTAAAAAAATAATGTAATTTTAAATAATTTGCTTAATTAAAAAAATTCCTAAATGCCAAATTTTATTTTTGTAAATACATAATTTCACTTATTATTGCATTATTTTAATTGGCTTATTTTGTAACTAAAATTGTATATAATTACGAGTGTATTCAACAAATATATAAGAATCTAATATATTGAATGGAGTAGGTGAATCTTGATCGCCTTCGACTCCATAAAATTCCATTTTGTTTTTGAAAATAACGCATATTGTCGCCTAAATGGCAATGCCAGCACCGGCTATCTCATTTTTTGGGCAGTGTTGACAACCACTTCTTATTGATAATTTCGCGAGAAAACAATTTTAGATTGCCATTATGGTTGACAACTCGTTTTGTCCAAAAAATAAGATAGCCGTTGTTGCCACTTATGGAACGATATGCTATTTTATCTGCTTCCGGCAAAAAAACTGGCTCCCAAAAAAATAGTTATTTCTGTTAATCAAGGTACTGAAGTTTTACTTTTTATCACGAATGTGAAATTTAGTTGCCGAGGCCGTAGGGCCGAAGAAATTAAACCATATGTGTGTAAAAATGAACTTCAATGCCGAGGCGTATATATTCAATTTTATTTTAATTCAAAAATTTGTGAAAATAAAAGGAATATTTATTTTAATAAGTTGATAAACTGTCAGTTGTTGTTCGTACACGCGATAATTGGGATGAGGTCTTTGAGGAAACCGCTCAGCAGAAAGACGCGCGATTAAACGCGCATTTTGTCTTGCTTCCCCATACATTAACACTATGTCCACCAACTCACTATCACTGTACTCGTAGGGCATTTTTTAATTAATCTCACGATTAACACCAAACGAAAGAAACAATCGAACTGCGGCAATGGGCATCACAGACATTTAATTAATTTGATTAAATACAATATTAGGTAAGTTATTGCTTGTATTATTTTTAAATTTATATCATTACTGTCATATCACACAACAGTAAATAAACCAGTGGCACTAAAAATGCACCCTCCATTATAAGCGCAACTAATTTTTTGAATTTTCAAAAAATTCCTTTTGATTCGTGATCAGCACAGCGTGTAGTATCTTCCATTTTATTTTGATCCAGAAGTTGTGAAACACCTGTATATATATATATATATATATATATATATATATATATATATATATATATATATATATATATATATATATATATATATATATATATATATATGTCGGAGATTGTAATATCAAAGCATGTCGTAACGATCATTTAATGAATCAAGTATTACATGAATCAGTTATAATCTTTTAATTGTATTGTCGTAATCGAAACGTCAAGCATTCTTGGTTACAATGCTTGGATGGAATCAGTGTGTAGCGGCGCTCAGGTGTGAGTGCAGGTCCGCCTCGCTGAGATCATCACGTTTATATTATCGCTGTGATTTGAATAGTGTTGGTCGACATAGAGTTTGCCAGTGATACTACCCCGCGACATCAGAAGTGGGATTCGCCTGCGATCCACAATATTGTATGTGGGTTTGTGTTCTGTTGGTGAATTATAAAGTGAAGTGTAGGGCCAAGCAGATTAAGATGGAAAGGCCGTCTAGCAATTTTTGCAGGTTTTCATCCTAGGGTATTGACCAGTAACAAGGATTCCGTCTGTGTCCCACCCGGAGAGTGGTGACGTAATTACAAGGGCTGGTTAAGTAGAACCGTGAGTAATGAGTACTGAATTTATGTCTTCCAATACTGGTAAGAGATTTTATTACAAAGCTCAAGATATCGTTGTGAGCTATGTTGGTGTCAATTGGGTTGCTGTTGTAATAAAAGCAATTCGGTCAGTTGCTTGCTGAGAAACGAGAGACGAAGTCGAGTTTGTTGTTTATGATATTGTGATGGCCGATGATCCGGATTGCCGATCTCCATATATGTTATTTAAGATATTATTCATTACAGTAGGTGTTCATGGCAGTTGTTATATTTTGATTGATGTTTTGTCATTGAGCTTGTATGACGTAATAAGTATTTCATTTTTGGTAGCTAGATTCTACTCCTTTACATCGTCTGCGACGTGACAATATTATTAAACTGAATGTAGGTCAAGTAGTCACAGATCGGGGGTATCAACCAGTTTGCGATTGAGTTAGTTATTTGTGAAATAACAAACGAACTAATACAAATTCCTTAAAGCGTTTCGGTATGTCAAGAAAGATTGTAAAATGTTTTCATTGTATAAGTTTCGCAAACTAACAGACACGTTGAGTAGGTACACTGCAACCTTGAGGCACCTGATATATCGTTACTTACTTTTTATCCAGATATGACCGATGCGGGTGCAGAACCATGATGTACCGAAATAGAAACTATAACATGAAAATTTCACTGGAGATCTTCAGGGAAGATTGTTAATGGTGGAAATATGTTGGAAAACTATGCTAAAGATTAATATTTTATTAACTGCAGATAAAGTTTACTGAGCTACAAATTGTAGATAGATGATATTGTTATTATCATTATTAGATTGAGGGCTTTAAACGCTGGTGACTTTTGTCACCGCGACCAGTAAGATCTGCTGTAGCGTGTTTTGACTGAATGTCTGGAAGCCACTTCAAAATTTTGATGAACTGAAATTTGGTATATTATAGAACAATGACTAGTAAAGATACTTGTCATAATTCAAAATACCTTTTGTTAAGAGCTGATAACTCTTTAACGTTCATCGTCGAGGGTGAAATGAATATCTCCAGGCTATGTATTATGGCTTTTCAAGTATCCACAGGAAATGCCTAAGACTCACTTATACTACGGTACCCATTTTAGCTTTGATTCACAAGTGAAAGCAGCCTGGTTATCTGACGTTATGTAGATTGCTTCTCCTTTGAGAGCTTGTTTAAGTTTATTGAGCACACAGATTTATTGCTTGAGATATAATGAAACCGTTATGTATGGATTCCTTTATTTGGCAGCACGGACCAAATAAAATCGATCCAGTTTCTGCTGACTCTAGTTTAGAAATATCCGTAAACCAGGACAGAGAGTCTATTTGGAAGAGTGGCCTTACTACTGTCCACCGAAGGCGATTACCAAAAACTCTCTTGTGTAGCTTTTTGTTTTAGAAATTATGAGTGGCCTACGAGATCTCCAAACTTAAAGTGTTTTGTCTTGCAGAGTGCAAAGACGTTGGCCCCAGTATCAATTCCATTACTGCACTTGGACAGGTATTCATAGCGCCTGTGGTATGTGATACAAAGAAAAACTATCGTTGCGCTTCCGCAAAGACGCTTGTGCTGTGTTTTATTACATTTTGGCCGCCATACTAACGATACATGAGTGATCATTGGTTCAAATACGGCGATGTATGGCCAGTGGTTCGTTTCTGCCTGCAATCTCTAGTTTTTGCTAGAAGGACATCGGCTAGTGTCCGAGGCTGCTACGGGATTTGTTTTGATGATTTTGTTAATGTACAAATTGTGCATGTGAACTTTTGAGTATTCAGGTTTCAGGTATCTGCGTTGACATTAAGGGTAATGTGATTGAAGTGAGAGATCGATGCATTCGATCAGTTACCGTACGATGATGCTATTTGGGAAAAATATTGTTGACAGTGGCGGGAGAGCTGTAATTATGGACGAAGTCTGTACCAGTCTGTCTCGAAATAATAAGCCAGAATTGGCGAGCATCCTGCCCAAGATCTACGAATGAGGCGATGTGTAGCACTGATAGTGAGAGAATGTATTGGATGTACCGTGTTAGCGTGAATAATATAGCGCTGTGCAGACAGTTCAAATCTGAGTGTACTTTTATTAATTGTTCATGATATAATTTGTATGAAGTTATTCAAGTTCCTGCACGTCCATGTTTCAAAACCCTGAGTCGTTACGGATGGAACTTTCATGAATATTGAAATTTAGGTACAAATATGGTAGTGGTTTGAAATAGTCCCTGAGTCTATTCCCAGAACATACTATATGACTTTATTGAATTTCCGGTGAGCATGGTCGTAGCTATAAAACTTGGCGTTTTGGTTTTGATGGGACTGTGGCCGATCAGGCTCCTCGTGGCCGTTTTCGGGGTGACCATTCCAGTTTTGTCAAATTGTGAATTTGTTGAATGTTTAAATTGTGGCAAGCTAGATCATCCGCAGAGGAGTTGCACAGGATAGCTGGTGCCCGGACTGGAGCCTGACACGGTTGCGAAGCAGACTGTTTTACCTGAAAAACAATTGAGCAACAGAAATCTGTCAGCCATTGGAAGCAGAGAAGTCTGACAAGACGGGACTTGCTTTTCAAATGTTTGTCTTAATGTTTGGGACGCCTAAGTGCAGCGTGATGGACGCTGGGACAAATTGCTTTAAAATGTTATGATCGTATCCAAGGATAAATTTAATTGAAGAAAGTTCATCGGATGATGGATATAAAGGAAGATAAAAAAAAATTGTTTCTACATCTCCTCTTGCAAACGTTTCGGTATATTATTTTACCTTCATCAAGTGCTACAATAAAAATATTTGAAATCAACAACAATCGTTTTCCAGAGTATAATCAAACAATAATAAACAACAAGTTTAAATAAAAATAAAAAAAATACCTGTGAGATATGCAGGCCAAACGAGAAACATTATAATGGACAGCATCACCTGTGACAGTGTAAGATCAACTGACTAAAACTTACTAACCTCCAATAAGAGCAAAAACCAACTTGTCAAAAAATTAAACTAAAAAACACTAAGCCAGAATACAGTTAGGAAAACGAAAAGAAGAACTATCTGTTTGAATTATTTAACAAATTTAGAACATTTTGATAGCTCTAAGTATTATTTACATAACACATGAATCCATGTTCTAATTTTTAAGTAGAGCGGTTCATGCGTACAATAATGAACCTTCTGGAGGTTGAGACCACAATTTAGTTAGGCTAATCGAGTGGATAGTTGAAAATCCACAGGGGTGACTAAAACTTTGAAGAGCCGACAAACTTTTATAACAAAAGTGGCTAAGGAGTAATTGAGGCGTTGGTCTGGAGATTGGTTATTTTCGTTAAATTCTTTAGAATTATTAACCGTGATGGAAGATGACATGCTACTGGATGCCTCTGTCATGGTGTTTCGTTATGCTACTCTGATACCTCTGCCGAAGGTAACATGCTAACTAGGTGCCTCTGTCGTGTGTGTTTTCCAGTAAATGAATAGGGAAGCGTGGCCTAAGACGACGAGCTAAGTTTTCGATTTGCCATAGGATTTCTGATTTAGGACCTGAATGTTAGCAAACCAGTAATAATTTGTTTTGTATGTTCTAAAGGCCCATGACTCTAATCGCACTTATAAATACGCACATGACCAAATTAGAAAAATGTCAGATAATAATGATATTTCTTCCATAGGAACTGACGAAGAGCCAGGTTCTACACAAAATAATTAAAACTAGAATTGTCTATAGTACAATGAGGGTGTTCCATTGCTAGGTAAGCAATGACGGTGTGGTTTTCCTGAGCTGGATAAGCGATGACGGAATAGTGTTCCATTGCTGGGTAAGCAATGACGGTGTGGTTTTCCCGAGCTGGTTAAGCGATGACGGAAGGGTGTTCCATTGCTGGGTAAGCAATGACGGTATGGTTTTCTTGCGCTGGTTAAGCGAAGATGGAATAGCGATCGATTGCTGGTTAAGCAATGATGGTCTGTCGCTGTTGGACAAGCTATAACAATGCTTGAATACTGATATTGGTAGTCATGTATTTACTGGTGAAATGTATTGTCACAGAATTATGTTTTGTTTGACGTCTTGTAAAAAAGGCGTCCATTAAATAATTTAGTGTACTATAGCTAAATTTTGAGCTTAATATAAATGTGAACAAAGTTGTAACTATTTGAGCACTTATTGGTCAGAGATAGCCGAGCGAAAATACTGTGGATAAAATCTTTTCAGATAGTTCACACGAGGACGTGTGAAACGTCAGAATGGCCGTGTCGGAGATTGTAATATCAAAGCATGTCGTAACGATCATTTAATGAATCAAGTATTACATGAATCAGTTATAATCTTTTAATTGTATTGTCGTAATCGAAACGTCAAGCATTCTTGGTTACAATGCTTGGATGGAATCAGTGTGTAGCGGCGCTCAGGTGTGAGTGCAGGTCCGCCTCGCTGAGATCATCACGTTTATATTATCGCTGTGATTTGAATAGTGTTGGTCGACATAGAGTTTGCCAGTGATACTACCCCGCGACATATATATATATATATATATATATATATATATATATATATATATATATATATATATATATATATATATATATATATATATATATTTAAAAAATGTTTCCATACTTGGCTAAATTAACTAGAAACAGTATAAAAACACACACAATACCTCCCGCCATTTACAGCCCGAGACACAAAAAAGATTAAGTTAATCCTTATTTTTGGATTAGCAAATTTGACTCTAATTTCGACAATTAATTTCTTAAAATATAGTCTAATCTAATTCAAGTAACTACCTTTTTTTTAAACCCCTCAACAGGATTAAATCCCAATTACAGAGTGGGTTCACATTCACACACATCCATGCCTTAGTGGGATTCGAACCCAGAGCCCCGATGGCCCTCATAACATGAGGCGTTGCTCTAACAACCATTGAGCCACCAAAGCTTTAATAAAATTAAGATTAAATTTTAAATACCGGGATAGAATAGAATTCACTAATCCAAAAATGAGTGTTAGCTTAAACATTTTTGTCGATCGTTAATTTTTATTAATCTAAATACATACCTACATATTTAATTATGCTGGAAACTGTATTGAATTCATTTTCTATTGTTCTATTTACTTTTTTCTATTGAAAACTGTACTAATACATATTATTTTCAAACAATTAGTTCTTTGATAGTGACATTTATCTGTCAGTTACATATACAGGCTGAGTCTGGGAAGACGCCCCTCCCCTTTAACTTTTTTATTATAAGTAATAGAAAAAAATGGCTCATATAAGAGTTTTATTATTTTACATATACTATTTGATGGCAGATGTAGATATTTTTTATAAAGTCAGGTTTACAAGATACGACTATCAACTTTTATTTTTCAAATAGCAACCTATAATTATTTTAATAAAATAGAAACCGCCATTGTTTTCTCTTTTCAACGATGTATTATTTTTTATTAATGTACCTATTTGAAAAATTTCGAGAAAAATGAGATAATTTAGAAATATTAGAAATAATTTTTAAACAAATATTATAGGTGGCTATGTGAAAATAAACAAAACGTAACAGTGCTATACAACTTAGCAAACTAAAACAACAAATTTAGTAACAAAAACAACTTAAAACAAATGTTCAAAACCATAATTTCCGTTTCTTCATTTATTATAATATTAACTGTATTTCGTTTTGGTTTTTCAACTGAACCTGTTTCTCGAAATCGGGTAAAAATCCTTCTCAGTGTTCTTAAACTCGGTTGCCGACGTCTAGGAAACCGCTCCCGGTAAATTATTTTTGCTCTTCTTATGATTCCAGTCGATTCACCAATTATTAGAATCATATCAATTAATTCGTTCTTCGTAAACATTTCAAAATGTTTTTTTTTTTTTTTTTGTTTACAAAATAAGTTAAATTAAGTAATAAACAAATGTATACTTTTTTGACATTTATTTAATTGTTTTACATTGTTACGTTTTGTTTATTTTCTCATAGCCACCTATAATATTTGTTTAAAAATTATTTCTAATATTTCTAAATTATCTCATTTTTCTCGAAATTTTTCAAATAAAATAATAAAAAATAATACATCGTTGAAAAGAGAAAAAAATGGCGGTTTCTATTTTATTGAAATTATTATAGGTTGCCATTTGAAAAATAAAAGTTGATAGTCGTATCTTGTAAACCTGACTTTATAAAAAATATCTACATCTGCCATCAAATAGTACATGTAAAATAATAAAACTTTTATATGAGCCATTTTTTTCTATTATAATAAAAAAGTTAAAGGGGGGGGGGGCGTCTTCCCAGACTCACCCTGTATTTGAATAACTGCGTTTTGCTTGTTTAAAGCGTAGGCTCTGGGATTTAAATTGTAAATGAAATATATAGAAAAAGTATTTATGCAAATGTATAGTAAATTTAATAATCTTTAATTTTTATAATAACATTAATCTCGAAAAAATAACATTTAAAGGTATTTTTCGATGAAAAACTATTTTGAGCTTCTAGTAAAGTGCCATTTCCAGTTATACAATTTTCACCAAAATCTAATGGGCTCTTTCCATTACAGAAAAAGTTCGTAATACAAGGTTTCAAAATTTTCTGAATGATAGTATTTGAGT
This sequence comes from Harpalus rubripes, assembly GCA_963082715.1. Taxonomy (NCBI): domain Eukaryota; kingdom Metazoa; phylum Arthropoda; class Insecta; order Coleoptera; family Carabidae; genus Harpalus; species Harpalus rubripes. The sequence goes on along the minus strand of OY720466.1, from coordinate 10,657,975 downwards.
TAGAGTGGATGATCCACACACATACACACATACACACAGACATCATCGTGAAAATGTTAAAATTGGATTCTAGGGACCTTAAAACCTGGTCATTTACCAAAATCTCGATATGCGATTTTTAGCACGATCCCTATACCTCCCTTACCAAGGGTAGCGGGAGGTAAAAAAATATATTTCAACGTAAATAACTCGATTTTGAAAAGAGAGCAAATACTCTTTCCAATAAATAAATAAATAAGAAATATATGGTTCCATTTAAAAAATATATATTTTGTCCCATATTTTGGGAACCGCAAATACAATTTTTATTTTGTAGACATGCCCAATTTTCTAATATAAAATGGCACAATTTCACTCATTTAACCAACCTCGAGCTGTATAAACTTGGAAAAACATTAAATTATCAGAAGTAATATCACAGGACCTCCTGATTTTATCGATAAATTTTTATTTTGTACGAATTTGTTTGCTTAGCAACAAACACGAAAGTAAACTGCATGATAAATCCCGACTCCGAAGGTGGAGGAGTTTTACCTAATGTCAGTTTGCTTGAGTGGTTTTGCTTAAAAGCAAAAAGAATGAGTGCTTCAAATAAAAGTTTATCTGAGAAAATCAGAGAGGTCGTATAGTATTTGGTGAGATAAATTCCAAAGACAACGCAAAATGAAACAATTTAATTGTTATTTTATTTTTAAACTTGAAATATTAATTAACTGTCACACTGACAGTTATAAACATTAACAACTGTTTATTTACTTGGTAGCGGAAATTTATAGGGGTAACGGAGTTTTATCTGTACAATACTGTTCCCATTGGTTGAATTTGCAATTGGTTTCCATCATGATTGGTTAAAAACTAGTCGTTCGAATTTATCAGTGTAAATGAAAATGTATTTTCTAATAATAGATTGCAAGTTTATCGACATACTCATACTAAGTAAATATAACTGTATTTATAAACAAATAATTTTGTTTAAAATATTTTGTTCATATTTTACATATATTTTGCATATGTTAGATATATTGATTCAAATTTTGCAATAAAATCGTACATATGCGTATATTCCTCCTATTTTGTTTGCATATAAATCCAAGCTTTATACATCGTATTCGCAATCGAAATTACCGATAGAGGCGCTGATTTTTGAAACAAGATGGCCGCCATACGATGGGTTTGACATATGACAGTTCACATTATTCACTGTGTTTCGTTGACTGTCTATACAAACTGAGTTTAAAAACTTATTTATATGAAGGCGATAAGTTAAAATAAATTTGCGCCACTAGAGGGAATTTTTTTATCTACGATTGCGAAAACATATATTCTACATCGTGGTGTAATTCAAACAATAAATTATGTATATCGAATAATAAATATGTTATATATTACAGGGTAACTATACTATACTGAATTATACCCCCAATCCAATGAATTTTCCAGTAAATCTACCATTTAAGAATTTTTTGTTAGAGTTCTCATTTTTTGTCAAAGAAATACATATTAATGAGCTTAAATTCTATGTATATTTGGACAGAGATGCAGTTTTTCGAGAAACTTATGGCTAATTCTTCTATATTTAGCTGTAGATTATATTATGAACTGTATATTTTTAGCACAAAATAAAAAAAAATGTAATGGTTTTAAAATAAATAAACACAATAAGGAGTTGTAATTGAATGCTTCATTGTATTTTTTTTTTACCACACATCTTTCAAATCCTTAACAATGAACCATGTCCTCCTCTAACGGGGGGAGCTATGAACCTTCCGGCCGGCCATTTTCTAAAATTAGTGCTGCCTCTATCGGTCATTTTCGTTGCCAATAGTAAGAACAAATGAATTCCATGGCGTTTGTTTCTAAAAAAAAAATTAACCGTAAAATATAAGAAATGTCTCAGACAACTTTAAAAAACTTATTGAAAAAATCTGGTGTGGCCAACACAATAGCTCCCGCCATGTACCGCCCGAGTGACAAAAAAGATTAAGCTAATCATTATTTTTGGATCAGCGAATTTTACTCTAATTTTGGCAGTTTATTTCTTAAAATTTAGTCTAATCTAATCCAAGTAACTACCTTTTTTAATAATAAAATGAAGATTAAATTTTAAATACCGAGATAAAATAGAATTCACTAATCCAAAATAAGAATTAGCTTGAACTTTTTTGCGAATCGTTAATTTTTATTAACCTAAATACATACCTACATATTTACATATGCTGTATTAATTTCCTTTCCTATTGTTATATTTACTTTTTTCTGTTTAAAACGTTACTATTATTAATTTGAAATGATTAGTTCTTTGGCAGTGACATTTATCTGTCAGTTACATACATTTGAATAACTGCGCAACCAAGGAGTTTTGTTTGTGTAAAGCGTTGGCTCCGGGATTTAAATTATAGATAATTTTATAAATTTATCCATAAAATATATAGAAAAAGTACTAATGCATATCTGTAGAAAATTTAATAATCTTTAATTTTTATAATAACATTATTGTCGAAAAAATAACATTTAAAGGTATTTTTCGAAGAAAAACTATTTTGAGCTTCTAGTAAGGTGCCATTTCCGGTTATCCGATTTACACCAAAATCTAATGGGCTCCTTCCAATACAGAAAAAGTTCGAAATACAAGATTTCAAAATTTTCTGAATGATAGTATTTGAGTGGACGATCCACACACATACACACAGAATCGATGTGAAAACAGCAATGGCAACGGTCAAAAAAGTGTAGCATAGTGCAATCAGAGGTGTACCGCTACAATAACTCGTGTGCAGTCACACTATCCAGCAAGTGATCCAGCAACGGAAAATAGTATTGATAACACTTGTAATAAATTGACTATTTTCTATTATTTAAAGCACTAAATGTTAATCAATAAATTAATGTTAGGCTGTGACAATCCGTAGGGGATTAGAATTATATAACTGAGAGAATCCCAGAACAATTAACAATTAGTTTCATTGTTTAAATAAAGATATCGCTGCTTAATTTATTTACATTATTTAATGCACTAAAGAATGTTACTACATAAATTAAAGTTATGATGTGACAAGCCATAGGAGACGAGCCATATCTATTCATCTGAATAATATAACTGAGAGAAACCCATCGAAATTAACAATTATTTTGTTTAAATAAAGATGTCAGTCCTGAATTTTTTGTATTATTTAAAGAACTAACAAATGTTACTAAATAAATTAAAGTTAAGGTGTGACGAGCCGTAGGGGATGAGGAATTGAGGAATAACTATTCATCAGAATTATATAACTGAGAGAATCCCATCACATTAACAAATATTTTCATTGTTTAAATAAAGATGTCGCTCCTCAATTTTATTATATTATTTAAAACACTAACGAGTGTTACTAAATAAATTAAAGTTAGGCTGTGACAGGCCATAGGGGATGAGCTATATCTACTCATCTGAAATATATAACTGAGAGAATCTTATCCCAATTAACAATTATTTTCAATGTATAAATAAAGATGTCGGTCCTTAATTTTTTTACATTATTTAAAATACTAACGAATGTTACTAAATAAATTAAAATTAGAGTGTGACAAGCCGTAGGGGATGAGGCACATGTAAGTATCCAAAGTAAGTATAAGAACTTCGTAACAGAGCATGCCTATACAATTAACAATTATTTTCATTGTTTAATTTAAGATGTCGCTCCTCAATTTTTTATATTATTTAAAACACTAACGAGTGTTACTAAATAAATTAAAGGTGGGGTGTGACAGGCCATAGGGGATGAGCTATATCTACTCATTTGAAATATATAACTGAGAGAATCTTATCCGAATTAACAATTATTTTCAATGTATAAATAAAGATGTCGGTCCTTTATTTTTTTACATTATTTAAAACACTAACGAATGTTACCAAATAAATTAAAATTAGAGTGTGACATGCCGTAGGGAATGAGGCACATGTATGTATCCAAAGTAAGTATAAGAACTTCGTAACAGAGCATGCCTATTCAATTAACAATTATTTTAATAATAATAATAATAATAATCTTTATTGTATACAAACTTATTAAGTTATTACAATTTGATATAAATGGGGATGAGTCAATTTTTACATTATATATTTTTGTAACTTTCCAATTGTTCACGTTGCTTTGATGGAGATGAGATGATGAAAGGACAGTCAGAAACATCCAAACCCCTGGTGGGAATCGAACCCACGACCCCAGGATCCGAGCGGTGATGGTCGCTTTGAGCGCTGTTGTAACACGCTGCCTCAACTCACTCGGCCACCGAGGCGGCTATTAACATTTATTTTCAATATTTAAATAAAGATGTCGCCCCTCAATATTTTTATATTATTTAAAACACTAACGAATGTTACTAAATAAATTAAAATTAGGGTGTGACAAGCCGTAGGGGATGAGGCACATGTACTTACATAAATAAAGAGTTTATTACATACAGTACACTTATAGTCATTTATTTCACTATGCATTTCCATATGGACTGTTAAATGGAAGTTTGTTTTAAATGTACTATCACATGTAGTACACTTATATGCTCTTATTCCAATATGATTATTTATATGATATCTTAGACTATTTTCATGTGTAAATTGTTTATTGCATATTGTACACTCATAGTCTTTTATTTCACTATGAATTTTCATATGGGCTTTTAAATGGGAATTTCTTGTATATGTTTTGTTACATGTTTCACACTTATATGCTCTTTCTAAAGTATGAATTTTCATATGTTGGGATAGAGTACCACGTTGTGTACATAATTTGTTGCATATTGAACACTTGTAGTCCTTCACATCACTATGAATTTTCATATGCACTTTTAAATGGGAATTTGTGCTAAACAATTTGTTACAAGTCGCACATTCAAATAATTCAATTTCTTTATGTGTTTTCATATGCACTATTAGGGTTGACTTCCACCTAAAACTCTCATTACATACTTCGCAATAGAAACTGTTTGCATTTTTAGTTTTCGGAATATCATTATTTGGAGTAATAATTGGATCAACACATGCTTTCTCATTCTGGTTATCGCTATCAGTTGTGCATTCCTCCTTATTTACACTTTGCAACTCATTTTCAAACAATTCATTGTCCTGGGAAGATTCTTCAAGTGGTTCTACATTTATATAAACCTCTTCAACCTTTTGATAATTAATTGTTGAATGTACCATGATCTCCGTGTTGCTCTCCATGAATGCTTCTTGATATTAACGAGTGAAGACTGAAGATTCGTTTCACAAATGGAACAGATGCACACAAGAATTCTTTCCAACTTGATGTTTATCTGAAACGTACATTTTCATTTGTACAAGATATTTCTTTTCTATTTTGTTTTGAATGACTATACGATGTTATTTTTATTATTACCTATTATTTTGGTTTACAATATCTGTAGAGGTTAGAATTTATAATACAATCACAAACACTTGCAAACTAGCACACCACAGACTTCAAAGTCAAGAAAAAAACACTTTGTTGCTCAAAAATATTGAATTCAAGGAAACTATGAAAAAATGCCGTTTACCAATTTAACGAATCAATCCTTATATTACATGAAACTTATTAGATGTGGTTCAAGGTTCAACTCAAGGTTCAACTGTTGGTTTGTTCGTTGGTGAAACTATAAAATACAATTTGTATCATAGATGGCAGTGTAGCATAAAGCTTGATTTACATGTGTAGTGGTTTATGATTATGACGCGTTGGAAGTTTTTAGTGGGCTTTTTACGAAACAATGGCTCGTACCACGAGCACGGTTTTAACCACTAACTAAAACGCTGTTTTAAGAAATGTCAAATTTCATCATTTAATAATAATAATAAATAATCACATTAATTAAAATATGATTTTAAAGCAGATCATAGTATGTATTCAAACAAATATTTTTTTAAAAATCGTTCTTTAAACATAAGAGCGAAATTAAATATTGAAATCTGAATTTGACATGTCTTAAAACAGCGTTTTAGTTAAAACCGTGCTCGTGGTACGAGCCATTGACGCTACCGGTGCTTGAGCCAGAATGTGTCTGAACGAAACCGTAAAGTGTTATCAGAACTAAATAATCTTGGGTAGGTTCGGAAGTTGGGAAATTACTAGCGCTGTCAAGAACCGGAAAAATTTAGAACCGGGTACCAGGTTCCCAAGCTATCCGGGTACCCGGTTCCTAGAACCGATCTTCGGTTCCGAGTAGTGGAACCGATTTTCGGTTCCGGTTCTGGGTAGTGGAACCGATCTTCGGTTCCAGTTCCGGGTAGGGAAATCGAACTTCGGATCCGAGTTATGGAATAATCAATTATAATTTTAAATTAGCCACGTCATTCTTGAGAAATAAACATATTTTCTGAGAAATATTATTGAACGATATTAAAAACAATTATATGTAATTTAAATGAAAATATCTGTAATGATGTGTAAATATTATTACACCAAAGGCAAGAGGATGCTAAAAATGTAACCACATAATATAGTAAATAATTGCAGATTTCAGTTTCGTATTATATTTTCAATATTCATTGAATATGGTTTATTTCAATAACTTGACCTTGAGTTATATTTTCAAATAATGGTATCTACGTAATGGCAATAGCGGCCATAAAATTTAAGGGATAAAGCAATAGATATTTCCAAGAAATTCACTTATACCTACTTATACATTCTGTTCTAATCTTTACATTTTGATCTCCCAGTTATGTAATATAAATGAATATTTCTTATTTTCTGGATTTCATAACACCATTTAATAAATTTCGAAGTGAAAATAGCGTGCCCCATAATTTGTAAAAAAATTTGCTTATTAATTTAAAATGCCCAATTGAATTAACTTTAAGATTAAAAGAAACCGAAAGGGGCTACAAAGTACAAATCCTATAGAAATTTAAACAAAGACACCGGTCGTGCCGTCGGGGAAAAAGTACCTGATGCACACGGATTATGAATATAGAGATGATAGGGCCGTATGAAGATTTATTTGTAATTAATATTTGTCTTTTATAGATAACTCTGGATTTTGCTGCAATGAGTCTTGATGTCTGCTCGAAAAAAAGGTGTGGTCCTATTCAAGAAAATAGCATAATATTTCTTTTATTTATAGTCACACAAAACTTATGATAACAAAAATAATATTCTTGTGTTAGGAACTTAATATAATCCAAAGTGAATCGTGTTTATGATAAATACAACATGAAACACTTCTAGTGCAAACAACATTTTTATTATTTCTGTAAAATTTACAAAATTGCGTTTAAATATGACAAAAAAATGCCCTTCTGTTTACAGCGCTGCTCACCCGCGGCAAATTCAAAATACGAAAAACTATAATTGTGGATTTATTATATAACTTGTATGAAATTAATTTTATTTTATTATTAGTTAACATTTTGTCTACAGAAAGGGAAAATTTAAACATAAACATCTTGTTATAAAATTTTAACATATTGTAACATGAAAATTTTTAGAAATAGTTTGATTTTTTATAAACTGTCAAATATAAAATTTGACAGCTTTGACGCCTTTAAAGTTGCAGTTTGATCTCTTAAAAGCTGTCAAATTTGACAGTTTTGACCACTTTATAGTTTTATAATTTGACAAATAGACCAATTTGACAGTTTTACCATTTGACAAATTGGCCAATTTGACAGTTTTCACTGTTATAAGCTGTCAAAAACTAGATTTAGCTGATAAGACGCTTTTGCAGTTTTATAATTTGACAGATTTATTAATTTGACAGTTTAATCTTTTATAAGCTGTCAAATATTAGATTTGACAGCTATAACAGTTTGATTTTTATAAGCTGTCAAAAATAAAATTTGACAGCTATGACGCCTTTAAAGTTGCAGTTTGATCGGTTAAAAGCTGTCAAATTTGACAATTTTGATTACTTTATAGTTTTATAATTTGACAAATAGACCAATTTGACAGTTTTACCATTTGACAAATTGACCAATTTGACAGTTTTCCCTGATATAAGCTGTCAAAAACTAGATTTAGCAGAAGACGCTTTTGCTGTTTTATAATATGTCAGATTTATAAATTTGACAGTTTTATCTTTTATAAGCTGTCAAATATTAGATTTGACAGGTATGACAGTTTGACTTTTTATAAGCTGTCAAATATAAAATTTGACGACTTTGAAGTTTTGCTATTTGACAGCTTGATCAATTTGACATTTTGATTTTGTATAAGCCGTAATTTGACAATTGAATATTCTATAAACTGTCATATATAAAATCTTAGGTCACTCATTATTTACAGGTTGAGGTTACACCCAAACGAGGTTAGGTTAGGTTAATAATATCTAGGTTAGGTTAGGTTAAGTTGGATTAGGTTAGGTTGAGGTCACCCAAACGAGGTTAGGTTAGGTTAGCATGATCTAGGTTAGGTTAGGTTGAGGTCACACCCAAACGAGGTTAGGTTAATAATTTCTAGGTTAGGTTAGGTTGAGGTCACCCAAACGAGGTTAGGTTAGGTTTAGCATGATCTAGGTTAGGTTGAGGTCACACCCAAACGAGGTTAGGTTAGGTTTTGACATGATCCAGATCATCTGAATATAGTACAAGGTCACTCTTTATTTAAAGATTGAGGTCACACTCAAACGAGGATACATGATGTTAAATTGAGTTATTTTAACAGATTAAAGTACGACTGTATATTGCCACTAATTGTGTGAAATTCAGTGGTATCGTTTATTGTTATTTTCTTTTAAAAATATATGTTATTGTAAAATCATTCAAAATTCAAAACTAAGTCAACTGGTAAGCTTATTAGCAACAGAAAATAAAGTTATTCGTACGGCTATGAATCAAGGTAATATATCTGAATTAATAATAGTATATTACATAACGTGAATTGTAAAAAGCATATTACATGCGAGTGAAAAAGTTGCGCACGAGCCTTGGCGAGTGCAGTAATTTCACGAGCAATGTAATTGCGTTACAATTCGAGTTGTGTATTACATTTTATCTACGACCATAAGATAAATAACAAGTATGGGAAATATAAATTTTTATTTACGAACAACAATTACATGAAATTGAAAATATTACTGATAAATATCTTATTTTTGAATATAATTAATGGTAAAATGGTGACAGTTCTTAATAACAAAAGGTGGTCCAGTGTTTTCTACGGATGCTGTAAATACACTGCTGTCAGTGTTCGTTACTTCTGTGTTGTGTTCAATATCTATGTTTCCCAAATTCTGGTTGGATAGTGAGGTGTGCATAGAAATTTCAGTTTCTTTTTCAACATTATCTACGGATTGCAATATTTTATTTGCAGTCAGAGATTTATTACGTAACGAATTATCTGCACTAGATGACGATCGCCATCCACCATGTCTTTTTAGTGCCATTAAATCGCCTCCAGCATCGATGAGAATGGTAGCCGAAGTTCTTCGAAAACAATGGGAAGTGAATGCAGTTGCATCTACTAAGTTTAGATATTCAGCTACCTTCATTGGTACACTTCCTATTTTATTAATACCAACTACTTGTTTGGTACACTTTCCCTTTTGATAATTAACAAAAAACTGGGAAATATTTTGGTCTACAGCTTGTTGGCGTATTTCAATATATTGCTTGCAGATATTATAAAATGTACCGGTAACAACAAAAGATCTATGTATTTTGGTTTTTGTGTCCGGAATTTTAATGTGGAGTTTTTTCCACTATCTTCAATGTCAGACATTTTAAGGTTTTTTAACTCTTGTTTCCGGCAAGCACCACTTATCCCAATAATTAGCACAGTCTAAAATTAAAAATAACAATATTTTATAACATTACATCTAAAAACTTTAATAAATTCACATACCTTCATCCATAAATATTCTCTATCTGGGGCTTCTTTCAGAAATTTATTCACGTCGCTAGGAGTAAAATTTTTAGATGTTTCGCTTTTAAATCCATCCGATTGCCTTTTTAAATAAGCCCTTAACTTGGGGTATTCTGCAATATTAATATTGTGCTTAATATTAAGCACACTTCTAAGCATGGAATATGTTGCCCATAACGATGATGGCTTGAATTGTTGACTAATTTCTCCGAAATTTGCCATTAATACATTTTCAGAAAAGGAATGAACATTATTCTTTGAACGCCACTGCATAAATTTTTTGTAAATAATCTCATACCTCAATCGTGATTTTTCTGGTAAAAGGTTATTTGATGTGTTTGCAGCTTGTTCAATTATATCGGGAGGTGTATTCCCAAATTAATTTTCAGAGTCGCTCATTTTCACTTTGATAATTGTTTATTATGTTATAAACTAAAGATTTATATCGTCACTGAGCGTTTTTACTGGAATAGTTTAAAAAGGTTAGAATAACGGAACGGTACGTCAAACGTCAAACTACAGTGTTACCAACACGACATATTATAAACGAAAAATTTCTTGAGACAGTAACGTAATAATATATATTACATTACTGTTTACTGTACAGTAAATCCTTAGCAACCGTAATTAAGCATTTACTGTTCTTGCAAATTGTTTTTAATGGCCTACTTACACATATGGTCGTAGATAAATAAACTTACGTTACAGCGAAAGTATTGTCAACAACGAGCATCATTTTAAAAAGGAATGTCCTAACTTAATTCAAAAAATATGAATTTATGAGAGACAAACGTGTTATATCCATCCTAGTCATTGCAAATGAGAGAAATAAATGTATGCCAATTTGTTAAAGTCGTTCATGATATAGATGACCTTGATCAGACTTCTTTAAAAAATTTAGTGTACATACATACGTACATGCAATTAGATATACTAGAGTAAACAACATGAAGTCATATATATATATATATATATATATATATATATATATATATATATATATATATATATATATATGTAATAAGGTTAAAAAAAAAAAAAAAAAAAAAAAAAAAGAGTCCACAAAGATTTACTGTTATTCATTTCACACCATACATACACTTTATGAGTCAAAATTAATTCCTAAACAAAGTCTTAAGTGTTGCTTCACGTTACAAATAACGTATATTATTATAAACAAACAATCAAGATAAAAAAGGAACGTCACATCACCTCAGACAGTGGTTATTCAATGCCAAAATTTCACTGTACTACGCTCACTTCAGACATTCAGATTTTTAAACATTCTTAATAGGAAGTAATAAAATCTAATTTTTTATAAACAGAATGTAACATTTTGTTTTATGACCTTACAAACACAAATTTCATCTTAAAACACCTTGTTTCAGAAAATAACAAATTCTAGGAATATCCCCAAAACGTAAAAAACATTCTTTTAAAATTCTATTTTTATTTCAACAATTATATTACATCGTAATTGTAACTAAAATAAGAGTTTCATAATTTATTTCAATTTATTTTCATTCAACCTAAACATTTTATTATGAGTGTACCCGATCACCAACATATGGTTTTTGTTGTGTAACACCAACATCTGTCAGAAATATTTGCCGACTAAGGTTATTATTAAAATAGTTTATGTATGTACAATAAATTATTTAGGGTCGGTATTTCCATCTCCGGATAAAGTTCAGGATAACATAAATGATGTAATATTGAATGCCATTTTTTGATGCGATATTATTCATTTATCCGATAAATAAGTTATCCAGCACTTTATCCGAAGATGGAAATACCGGCCATAAATGTTGTAAATTATATGTATGTGTAACATTATGTATTTATAGGTATCTACATTGTTCAACACAATTTGTTCATTATAATTTGTAAAACATAATTTTCTGTCATTTGATTGTTCCGACGGGAACTTGAGCTTTGAAAAGTTCAAACGTGGTCCAGACGAATTATAAGGTATTAAGGCCAATTTTAAACAGTAAGTATTTCATTTATTTTATATAATATTGTAGTGACAAATTGTAAGAAACTAAGAAATTTTTACTTATAGGTACATTCAACACAGATTAAACTGTTACTGTTTATTGTATTGTAGTGACAGCTTGCAACAATCTTTAAGAAACACAAATTAACCAATTATTCACTGAAATTATTAAGAAAACGTAAAGACAATTCTATGAGATTTGTTCTAAATATCCTTTTTATCGAGTATGAACATGATTCTTATTAGCTTTTCAAGAAATGTATTGAAAACACCACTTTAACATTTATCATTGTTTCTAATGTTACAGAGATAAAAGAAGGATGGGTTATATTTTGATCCATGGTAGCTATTGTAAACCTACTGATAGCAAATAATAAATTGTCTTCATTTTACAATCATAAAACGGTGACGAACGAATCCACTAAAAAACCAACCTAAAATTGTAATACTTTCGAATATAAAAGGTAATGCATACATATACTCAATATTTTTATTAGTAAATTAAATAAAGAGTGCATATTTATAAAATAGTGTGAGCAACGAGTTCAAACCCTGCCAACGCCGCTGAAAGGAACCCGTTTTTTTAATCACGACGGCGGAGTCGTTTCCATTCCCAAACAGATGCTGCAAACAGTGGCAGAAGCAGTGGATAGAAGTGTATGCAGTCCCAAGGAGAGTACTTTGAATGGGTTTAATGTTTAAATCCCACAGGTAAATAACTTTAGTTTTCCCGGCCAATGATCCGATACTTTTTGTACACACCTTGTATATATCACTTAATAGTTAAATCAAATTTGTTAGTTACAATTATTTTTAGATAGATAAAAATTATATTATTTCGTCACTAAATAAGGGGTGTGCGACGTTATTTTTTTTTAATTTATAACATTAACAAATATTAATTAATCAAACAGGTTATCTGGCTAAAACCGTTTTACTTAACGCACTACACTTTTATTGTAGATTTTGTTGACATAATGGGATATCTTGAACTGGCTCACTTTGTTATATTGTAGCAAGTCTGTGTGAAAATTAACAAATTCGTACAGGAAATTCGAAAGCCATCTAACGGATACATTGTAAACTAAATAATATACATTCGTATATGTTTCATTATATAATAATGAGGACTATATGATAAATATCAAATTATCAAATTAATATTTATTTAGCAACAGTACCGAATTTTTTGGAATACTATCAATGAAATGGAAGTATCGTGTACAACGTTAGCATCAAATAAACCAAAAAATATATTCCGTATAGAAAATATCATGTAAAAAGTCGAGCGAGAAATGAGGACATAGGTTTGTGTCCTGTATTTGATACACTGTCCCCATTTCGCGCTTATGTCAACATACGTAAGTCTCCACTTTGATAGAAATACACACACACACACACACACACACACACACACACACACATACACATACACATACACATACACATACACATACACATACACATACACATACACATACACATACACATACACATACACATACACATACACATACACATACACATACACATACACATACACATACACATACACATACACATACACATACACATACACATACACATACACATACACATACACATACACATACACATACACATACACATACACATACACATACACATACACATACACATACACATACACATACACATACACCTACACATACACACACACACACACACCAAATTCAAAGTTGATGTGAACTAAGTTAAATAGATATGTTTTGAATAGGGAACTAAAGTGCAATTGAATTATTACGAAAAAATGTTGTAATTATATGCTTAATAATGAATATTAATAAAGAAATAAAACGATATAATTGAAATACTTCGGAAATAAGGGGGTTTTTATTATAGCAGCTCGTCACTCATATGAATTACATATACATTATTTTGATTGGCTACTCAAAGACGGACTATAAATATATAACGAATACCCAGTTAGGGGGAGGAGCCTACTACCAATGTAGGTAGAGCAATTCAAATAGCGGAGGTGTGGTTATCAGTCCAGTACTGCAATTCTCAAACAGTTTTTATTTGAATATAAATTTTTTGCATTAAACTTAATAATTTAAATACACTTCCAGTTATAAATCATGTAGACTTGTACAGTATAATAATATTCATTTATTTTTTATAAATATAATTTAGAAATAGCATATATTTCAAGAACAATTTAGTCCACGAAGAAAACAGTTTGATATAAAAAATTATATTCGTTACATCACATCTATATTTTCAAACTTCGGGGGACTATAACTCGCTTATTAATAGGAATTTTTCACCGGATTTTCACCGATAGTATTAGTTTTACTTGTATGTTCAGATGAAATTATATTAGAAAAATGGTAGAAACCCCTATTAATATATATATATATAAATGAATATATTGTCACGGCTTATTACCCATTGTTGGGTGTGCAAATCTGCTTTGTACGCAGATTTCGGTAATGATGATGACATATTTGCACCGTGCGGGCGCTTACCAGGCGTCACCTCACGGGCACTCATTGCTGGCGTGGAGAGTGTACCACAGGGGTCAATTTTGTGCCATTTAAAATTGAAAACACGTAGACAGTTATGAAATATAATGTTGTACGTCATACGACCGTGAAGTAGTATTACGGTACTTATTTCGAAATTCCTGATCCGGCTCATTCGTCACCTCGTCCGTAAACTTCTTATATGTACCGTAATAACTCACTTCCCAGCCTTATAACGTAAATAACTATTTTCGGAATTTTTATATTTAAATTTATTAAGAAACTGGTACGTAATTGGTCAGATTTACAGTCCCATAACTTTTACAACTTGACAGATTGTGGAGGATAAATTTCAGAATATAACTTCTTTCAGTTCTCATTTTCATACTACGAACACATTATTTATATAACATTCTGTATACCTTTAAAATTTGTGACATAGGTGTAGAAACCTATTATCAGAACTTTTTAAAAATTTGCCGGAAAATATAAACTTTATAAATTTAAATAAATGTACTTTGAAGTGTAGGCAGTCTTTGTAAATTACTAATGCCTGACACGACACATCCGCTAACCTTTATTTTAAATACGGGGGTCATACGCAAATAAACCAGTCTTTTTCAAAAACTCTTTATTCAGTTTAAATATTTATAATATTCCTACACGTTATTTCTTTATACATATGAAAGAATTTGTTAGACAAATTGCTGGTAATAATATTTATTTATGGTAACGTATTTAACAAAAGTTTTCAGAATTTTTTTTTTATTGATACGATGACATAAGGGATTGTTCCTATAGCCTAAGGAGATAAGAAATCTAATTTTACAACACTGCTAGGAACCATTATCTTCAATGCGACGCAGTTTTTTGATACCTTATCTCATTTGGCTTTAACAATATGCTTTCATTTCTGACTGCTTCGCAATTTAATTGTTTTCTTTGTGACGTACCTACCCCTGTGTAAGGTTTGCTGTTGCTGCTTCGGGCGCCATAGTGTGAACTGTCTGTTTAGGGGTAGTTTAGGGTTGCGGATAGCTAGTCGAAGGTCCAGCATTATAATTTATAAATCATTGCAAAATGTGTAAAACTTAAACTTTTATTGACACACACAATGTACAAAATAAATAAATGTAATTGGTTTCTGTGATTTTACTGACAACTGTAATCTGGCTCTAAAATTTAACTGTAAAATGAATTTAGACTCTGTGATGTTAAACTGTAATCTGACTATAATTTTATTGCAAATTGATCGTAGGCTCCGTGACGTTAAACTTTAAACTGACTGTATTTTTACTGTAAACTGAACTTAAATTCCGCGAAGTGAAATCTTATCCGGACTCTGTTTTCACTGCAAGCTACACTTCAGTGATGGTTTCGCTGTTGAGTTGGTCTACTTGGTGATTGTAAGCCGGTGACTCATCTCGAGTTTCTGAGCTAGGCCGGATGCACCTGTTGCTTAGAATCTGCCTTCTGGGCTCGGCGACGCGACTTTTATACCTGATTTTGGTTGAAACTCGCGCGGTTTTAAAAGGGACACTGTTATCGGTAATATTATTGGTTCGAAGGCGGAGTTGTATCGCGATGTCTGGTTGGCTGAAAACCTGGGTTGCAAAATGTTTATTTTGTGACTTTAAAATATAAACAATAGATGAATTTCCAGCGTTTCTGTGGCAATTATAACCATGTAAAATTATACAATATAAATAGTACAGGAATACAATAAATAATATTAAATGTATTTAAATTTTCCTTGAAGTCCGTGGCTGGCCATGGCGCTAGTGGAGCTCAGCAGCTCAGCTGTTATTGCGATTGTCTAATGGATTTCCCACAGATATAAAATAAATAGATAGCTAAAGTTTATGAAAATGACGTCAGATTTCGTGATTTCATGGAAAAAACTACACTAATTGCGCACGCATCACTCGCGCCACTTTTTTAAACCGATAACCAATCAGAATATGAACTTGTCACATCGCACGCAATTGTGTTCAGTCAATTCGGAAGTTCGGAAATTTTGTTTGTCTTGTGTTTGTTTGCAAACAACATATTTTGTTCGTGTTCAAAGTTCATACTACTTTGTATGCAAGTTGCTTAATACTTTGTATGATTTTGACTTTTGAGTGCAATTTAATTAATATTTTGTACATACTGGTAATTAAAGTGAAAAATATGTACTGCCTTGTAGTGCTGGAAAAAACGCAGTTAGCGTAGTTTGGCAGCCACAGCCGTCCATAAAATCACAAAGCTAGCATACGGGTTTAGCAATCTATTTATTTTATATCTGTGGGATTTCCCGGTGATCTGCTCCAAGCCCTGTGGGTGGGATCATGTTCTCAGACATATATGAAATGGAAATATTATTTCTGCATAAGTCTATCTCACACAAACACCCAACCTGGAATTATGCGCACGCTCGTAAATCTTGACTACTATTGGCTAACGCTGACAGCTGTAGCCGGCTGATGCAGCGGGCACATGGTTTGACGTTCGATTTCATTTCTGTTTGTACTATTGTATATGTACTTGTGCTCTGATAGAAGAGAAATTATATTAATAATTATCATAAAAAATCGGGGGAGCCTCCTATATCCCTCAAAGGATGTGGCATTTATTTGTAAAAAGGCCGAAAGGGTATATAGGCAAAGCCAACAGGAAATCTTCAAAAATAAAAAGTTAAAACATCGCATGATTATTAAAGTGTTTCAGCAATGCTCTCCTTATGTGTTTAATACAAACAACGACCACAAAATACTAGACAAAACATGCCCTATACCTCAGTATTGTTTGTTATGTTCTCGGCTGGACAGAAAGAGACAACTAGAGATAGAGATATATAAGGTCTAGTCTAAAGTTTGTCCAGAGATATCTCTACGGTCCTTATAATGTATTTGTGACATTTTGCTCCTTTGTTTGGAAGTTGTGAAATCGATCCGGCCTCGATTTTGTAACTTTAAATTCTGTCTGATTCCAAATTCTGTCAGAATTGGGTTTTCCCCACTACGAATTCTACTGCTACAGACCAGTAGAATTTGAAATCTATCCGGAGAAAGAATTGGGGAAATCTCAATTCTGTCATTACAAATTCTACTGGTCTGGAGTAGTAGAATTCGTAGTGGGGAAAACCCAATTCCGACAGAATTTAAAATCAGACAGAATTTATCTTAAAGTTAAAAAATCAAGGGTCGCTTGTTCAAAGTTTTCCGGTTTCATTCATCTCTATAAATCTGCCTTTTTCAAGTTTTGCAATAAAATGTACATAATTCTAGAAACTCTTATTAATTTAAAAAAAAACAATTAATCAATACTATCATGAGAAATTTACCTACGGGATTTTCGGTCGGACTATATTCATAACAATATCCTGGATCACGATCTATCAAATAATCATGGCATTCAATTGCTCTATTTAATATTAGATCCACCATGAAAAAAATAAATTTAGAAAAAACTACAAATAGAATAAGAAGCAAGTATATGAACACAACATTGTTTAAAAATCAATAGAATAAAATAAATAGTTATATATAATTCTTTTTACTCTTTCTTAATACTAATAACAATTTGTTTCATGTATTTTATAATTGGTTTTCTTTAATAATAATTCAAATATTTCAAATATAATGCAGTTAATTTTAATAAAACAAGCAGTGGCATGAGCGAATACTCCGTGAGGGGACTTTACATATCTCTATTCTTAGTAGTCTCTTTTTGTCCAGCCGAAAACAAAACAAATGCTATGAAGTTATATCTAGTGTATTCGTGATCGTTGAAGGGAAGGGATTTGTGACGTGACAATGGTAGAAGCGTGAAAAAAGACGGTTAGACTGGGAGGGAAGGAGATAGTTATAGCCAGATGTGATCACGCTCCACCCTGCCACATATACCACAACATAAACGCGGCGCTGATAGGCTGATTTATAACTGTCTCTTTCCTTCCCACAGTCTATCTGTCTTTGTCCACGATTCTAACATACTTACAGCATATATCTCTTCTCCAAAACATTAAATTGTTAATAACAAGACTATTACAAATTAATGTTTAGTTTTTATTATTATAGTGAGAAGATATACTGGTTAGTTTTTATATTTTATGACGTATATATTGAAATTCGAATATGGTCACACACCCCATTGAACTTAAATTAAAATGAAACAGATATTTGTTAATAACTTTATAAGTAATGTTCTATTTGTTTTCTATCATAAATAATACAAATTTAGAGATAGTACTTATTGTTTTTCACACATAGCCTACTGAAAAATAGCTATAAAAATCAAATTAATTCAAATTTCAATCGAATTTTTTTTTCAATATTTATGTTATCTTAGGATATAAAATGAATACATGGTTGAATTAAAAAAAATACTCTATCGAATGGGCGTAAAAAATGTATACCATCCCATTTAAAAAAAATATAACTTTGTGTTGTAACTTTAGAACCTCTGGTTTAAAAAATATTTTCTTCCTTATTCGGATGTCCCCCTTGGTCTTCTATAAGATTGCCTTATAGTGTTTTGTTGTATTTTTAATAATATAAAAATTATTTGAGGTAG
This sequence comes from Harpalus rubripes, assembly GCA_963082715.1. NCBI lineage: Eukaryota > Metazoa > Arthropoda > Insecta > Coleoptera > Carabidae > Harpalus > Harpalus rubripes. The sequence goes on along the minus strand of OY720466.1, from coordinate 10,639,076 downwards.
CTCGTTTAGCTGTTACACCTGTATACGGACTTTTTATAGATTTGTCAAAAACTTTTAATTGTGTAAATCATAGCACTATGATAGAAATTCTAAGTTTTTATGGCTTAAGAAGTATATGTGCAGACCTGCTTTTGTCTTATCTACAACACAGAAAACAAGTTGTGTTTTACGATAATCAAATTTCAGATTCTCAGAATGTTACATTTGGAGTACCTCAAGGTTCTATACTCGGCCCTATATAGTTCATCTTATATATTAATGGCATAAAAAAGCTATTTTATTATCGGATGCTGATGAAATTTCAAAAATAGCCACAAGTTTGTCGCCTAGGTTTGCTTCTTTAAATTTATCGTTAAACATTAGTAAATCTTCTGTCATGAGCTTCTCAAACAGAAAGAAAGATGACTAAATGTCAATTTTTTGTAATGGTCAACCGTTGCCTCAAGTATCAAGTACTAAAGTGTTGGGCCTTAATATCGATGAAAATTTAGTATGGGATCAGCATATTGATATCATGTGTAATACTCTTGCCACCTTATGTTATCTTATTAAGAGACTAATGCTACTTTCTGATGTATTTACTGTAAAAACTTTTTATTATGACTTTTCCTATGCCATGTACTTATTTTGGTCTCTGGAATAAATATTTATTATTATTATTTCGAATTTTAAATGGACAAAAAGTGACCAATTGGTGAGCCTTAAGGGCCTTTAGTTCTTATAAAAAGCATGTAAAACAAAAATTATTGCCAGATTTACTATCTATGGGGTCAGTTCTACCATCGGTTAAGCGTTGTACACTTATTTAAATAACACCTTGTAGAATATATACAGGTGTCCCAGGTCGAGCTTACGCTATCGTTATTTTAAAAATTATTCAATATTATTTTCTGATATTTAGTATCTAGGGGTTTTCCGACATGCCCGTTTCAGCTAAAATATTTTCAAAACGCTAGCACTTGCGGTTTAACCGGAAGTAGATACTAACTTTCTTATTTTAAATAGGATGCTATATTTTTACCTTCCGTCACCTTTAGATAAGGAAGGTATTGTCTTTGGTCAAAAAATTCGATGGTGAGTTTTTGATGAATATGCACGTTTTAGGGTCCCTACAATACGATTTTACAATTTTTACAATGATGTCTGTATGTGTGTGTGTGCGCGTGTGTGTGTATGTATGTATGTATGTATGTATGTGTGTCCGTGTGTGTATGTAACAAAATTTTCGTCTACGATAACTTCTATACTACAATTCTAAAAATTACAATTCTTTCGTATTTCTCTTCGTTACATCAATGTGAAGAGCTGATTAGATTTTGGTTAGAATTGGACAACCGGAAGTACCTTCATTTGAACATTTTAACAGTTTTTCTTGAAAAAACTTTGTTAAATATCATTTTTCACGTTTAATGTTATTGTGAATATTAAAGAATATTTTATTCTCCATACGATTTGACTACATTTTATACTTAATATTAAATGGATATAGAATTAAAAAATTATAAAGAAATTAAATATCATAAAGTAGCCATAGCTATGGAAACAGCTACTATATTAAGAAAATTTTGATTGAAAGATGTCAGTGTCAAGTAAAATTGACATAGTGTGTTTGTCTTATAATTTTACTGTAAATATAGGATCTTTTGCTTTCTGTATGGAATTTGTATAAAATACATACAACTGCTTTAAGGTAATGTACAAGAAATAATAATAATAATAATAATAATAATAATAATAATAATAATAAATCTTTTATTTCTGCAGATACATTACACTGTATATAGAAAACGTCACAAAATGATAATTTTCTGTATGAAATTTGCATAAAATACATGCAACTGCCGCAAGGTAATGTACAAGAAACAGAATATTTAATTTAGAAAGGAACTTTCCGTATGAAATTTGTACAAAATACATAGAACTGACGGAAGGTAATGTGCTGGCCACATCAGATTTTTTATTTTAGGTACCATTGAATTCATCAGAAAATTTTATATATGAAACCATAAAAAATAGTCATGATCAACCACTTCCGGCGTAATTCAACTTTTTTGATTTTTTCTGTAATAACAGCCACTTTTTTGTCTCGAAAATGGAAATGAATAGAATCTGTAAAAATAGTTTTATAAAGAAAACTTTTGTTTACAATAATACAAATTAATAATCGACAATTTTTGAAAATTGTAATTTCTACGTGAACGTAATGTTGAAGTTAACAAAATTCTAAAACTCATTTTTTAAATGGAATACCCTTTTTTTATTTAAATGAATTCTTCGTTAAAAAATAGGGGTAGTTTGTGTTACATGTCCTATGTTGAAAGTTGATAGATCTTTCTTTAGTAAAATGGAAAATATTTAAATTGCATGTATTATTTTTTGTTTACAAGTCTACTTTAGTTGGCTATGAACAGTTTGTTTTGGCTTTGTGTTATATTTTCTATTTCTGTTTTCTTCGTATTTTGCATTTAATATGATAATTAAAAAAAGTCATTAAAATAAAATTAATAAATAGGTACTAAACATAATTTTCTTCTTTTTCCACCATGGCCCACTTAAATTAAATTTAATAACTAATGTAAATTGTTAAATAACACGTTTTATTATTTGTTTTTGTACTATATTTCAGACTTATAAATGTCGCCAATCTAGTGGCATAGAAATGAGTTCTTTTTATTATCGTATTCACATTGAACGAGCTGTATAATTGTACTTCAAATCGAATAAATAAGTTTAGTGAATTACTGTGTATTTAATCGTGTTTACCAACGCAAATATATCCACACTGCATACTAACATAAATAAATGCAATTTACATATTTTTCATTATACTAAAAATTTGTCAACTTTCAACATAGGACATACTACATAAACTACCCCTTATTTTTTAACGAAGAATTCAATTATATAATAAAAATGAGGCGTGCCGATGCAACTATTGCAAGAAGTGATATTTGTACCCAAATTTGGTTACATTTGGTTGAAATTTGCGCGTTGGAAGAGGGAGATGTTACCGGCAATCTTATTGGTGCGGAGACAGAGTTGTGTCGTGATGTCTGATTGGCTGAAGCCTGGGTTTGTAACATGTTTATTTTGTGGCTTTAAAATATAAGCAAAAAATAATTTTCCAACTTTTCTGTGACAGTTATTGCCAGGTAGAATATACAATTAAATATTACATGAATACAATAAATAATCAGTATTAAAAGTCTCAGTTTCCCTTGAAATCCGTGGCTGGCCGTGGCGCTAGCATCGCTCAGCTGTGGAAGTTGTCAAATGGATTTCCCAGTGATTTTCTCCAAGTTCTGGGAATGGAATCGTGTCCTTAAGGGTTCTATTGTTGTCCAGTCAGTTAGGCCCGGCCAGTGGATTATGGGTATGCCGGCTGGCAGTAGTTGTATATCCTCACTTGTAACCTGTAAGTTTTCTAAGTGTGCTTTGACAAAAAACATTATTTTCATCTCGATTTTTTAGCAAAACTTAGAGAAAAGTGTTGGATGGCGTTCTATGCGTTGATTACAAAGCCCACGGACCGGCTAGGAAGAATGGAAATCGCTGGGAAGACTGTGAACTTGGAGATTTGACCAACTCGTGTCTATGGAGTTACTATGGCTCTGTGTGTCATCTTTTCCGGGAAATTTGAAGAAAATGGACAAAAATATGTGACTTCGTCATAATTTATATTCTTAATGATGATGTAGAGAAGAACCAAAAAGAAAAAAAAAACAAAAACAGCACCAAACATACAGCACTGCTTAAAACCAATAGAAAACGGGCACTCGGCTGTTTCCGTGAACCTTCAAAACAGCTGATCTTGCTGCCCTGTTCAGTGTGAAGTTGTTACTTTAATAAACGAAAATTCAAACTTAAAATAAATACCTTTATTAAAGCATATTTTGAAAATATAATACCTATTTAGAGGAAAAATTTCACGAAAAAGTAATTTGTAGACTAATATTTATAATTCTAGACAAATTTTAATTGTTAGAGGTCAATGACCCCGCAACAACTCTAGAAAAACTAAAAGGTTTATTTCATTTTATGAGATAAAATATTGTATTTGGAGTATAGAAGTTATAAATATTCCACTTCATTTCAATATTAAATTACTCCCTTATCCTTTAATTAATACATTTCTTTCAAATTTCTATATCGTCAACTGCTCTGATAAAACTTTATGCTTCTAACTCTGAAAAGCGTTTAATTACTCTTGGGTGTAAACACTTTGTTGGTAATAAGATAATTGATTATATCCATTGGCAAAATATTCGGAAAATCCGATATATCCTATGAAAACTCACTTTCATTGCAATCATACGGCTCAATATTACTAATTAACTTGATATTAGCTGAATAGCGAAGTTGCATATCAGGTGATAGCTTCTTGAAATACATAGACATTGTAAAATCCACCTATTAAGCTCGCACAATGAAACACTAGAAAAATTTGTTGTTCTCATCATAATGTAAGGCAAACTGACTTCAGATTTTGAATTAGCGCCAAGAAAGTTGGTTGCCAATGAAGTCAGTTACAGGCTAGGGCAGCAAGATCAGCTGTTTCGAAGGTTACCGGAAACAGCTGAGTGCCCGTTCTCTTACTGTCCTGAAATAGAACGGTAAAGATGTGAACACACGTTTTCTTAAACACTCTTAACAATTTTTATTTCGCCCCACGAGATAAGATATACAGCACTACAAAATAATCAGCGGCCATTCATTACAAGCGTCAAAGCGAATATTAAACGTACCACTTCACGACTGCTGGCGACTAGTAACAAATTACGTAAAACTAATAAAAATAATAGAATTGAATAACATTTTCAACCAATTAGATCAAAAATTAAATGATAATAAAATATAAAAATTGAATAATACGTCCAACTAATTAAATCAAAAATTAAATAACTGTTTCCTGTTCGAACATGATGGTTGCATCATGAAATCCCATTATATGTATATATATATATATATATATATATATATATATATATATATATATATATATATATATATATATATATATATATATATATATATATATATATATATATATATATATATATATATATGTCTACTTTATTTCCCGAACATAGGAAATTCAGTGTTAAAATAAAGTGTAATGAAGAAAAATGTTCAGTATGAAAACGTGCATTGAGCATCAAGTTTGTTGTTCATTTGTTTCTTATGTACGAATTAGAATTAAAATACTCGATTTAAGGCAATTATCAGAGTGCCATGAAAAATAAAATAATTTATGTTTGATGTTTGTGACATATCTAACAGATTTCATTTGATTGTATTATTATTATTGTTATTAGAATTTGTGATTAATTTTTTACTTCTAGATTGTCTTCCTATTATTCCAATAATAATAAAATCAAAAGAAATGTCAAATCTGTCAAATATGTAAAAAACAACAAACATAAATTACATTATATCACTTTAGGTTGGTATTGGCACAATAAAATTATTTTCTTGTTAGACTATTTTTCTTCAATATTGTTCTTATTATTTCTGCTTTCTAATTTGCATTTTTCACGATGTTAGATGATATAAATGTTATTTTTGATTCTGACAGTGACGATGAAATACTTGATTGACATCTGTCAAACGTATGAATAACAAAACATCGTTTGTGTTTACGTGGTATCCATAAGAACCAGGGATAAAGTTTATACGACCGATTTCCATGGGATAAGAAATACTGGTGTTTATTCTATCTGAGGTTTGTAAAATACAATTTCAATTTCCAATTTTATACCTGGTACAGCGTTGTACGGGGTTTATCTAATGATAGTAAAAGTGGCCCTAACTCGTACATAAGGAACAATTGAACAACAATCTTTGTACTCGTCGATGCACATTTTCATTCTGAACATTTTACTTCATCATATTTTTTTTCCTAAAACTAATAGGTAAAGAGATATCGCCAAATTAAAATTATAACATTGAATTTCCTATGTTCGGGAAATAAAGTAGACATCATATATATATACAGGGTGTAAATGAAATAAGTGCATTAAATTTAACCAGTAATGTAACTCGATGAGAGGAACAATATTTCTTAATAACTTTTTTTTCTAAGTCTTTTAGATTTTGAGTTAAAATTAAGATTTGGTGCATATTTGTCGGTTATCGGTTACACTTACAGTCACAGTAATTAATAAACGAATCAAGAGAAATAACATTATTATTAATTAATACGTAATAGTACAGTTTTTAAAATAAAGAAATTTAAATTTTGTATTAAACCAGGGTTTTTAATCACCTGTGAATAGTGTGAATAGAGGAAGACAAGGAGGGACGAGGAAGAGCAAAAGCATAGTTGTTGGGTTATGAGATGATTATTTATCGTCGACAAATCATAATAGTTTAAATACGTTATTCAAAAAATGTAAGTACAAACTTTTGTCCATTTAAAAGAGGTACATGAGTACCAATAATAATCGTCCATTTATTGTTCCTGGCCAAACATTTTTTAATGAAAATTTTTACATCATTTTCGTCTGTCGAAATGTGTATAGTGCATAATAAATACACCTTACCAAGTAAATTCAGTCTCATTAATGAAAATTATGAGCCATTCCCAAAATTGAAGTCTGTTATGTGCTGAAAACATAGAACTTTTTTCACATGTTATGGATATAACTGTTGCTTTTTTAAAAATTGTCATATGTGACACTCCGTATTGTGATGTGATAAAGATGTACAAGATTAATAAATGTGCGAATATTATGACACTGTCTTTATGTCAACCGTGATGTCAAGTAAAATGTAGTACAGATACGAGTAAAAAAATAAATAAACCATAGGTAAGTAATTACAATGTCTGTGTACTCGCATTTTGATAGAATTTTACCTGATAAACAAGTTTATTACTAATGTCAAAATATAATTCCAACAACTGACAAAACTGTCAATTGCTAAAACAAAATTTTTCATAGCTATTGCTACTTCATATTATTAGAAAAATACGTGGAACGACTCGTCAATTTACGGGGTGGTAAAAATGCTAAAAAATATGCGATTTCGAGAAAAAGTTATTAAGAAATATTGTTGCTCTCGTCAAGTTACATTACTGGTTAAATTTAATGCACTTATTTCATTTACACACACATATATATATATATATATATATATATATATATATATATATATATATATATATATATATATATATATATATATAGGCTGTTTCACGGATACGAGACACCCCGATTATTTTCTTTATTTTTAAGAATAGAAGAAAATCATTCAAATAAAGGTTGGAGTAGAGCAAGGGGGACATTCACTTATTGAAGAAAAAAAAATAGACCAGTGGTTCTTAAGTTACAAACCAAAGTTATATTTTTAAATGGGATATTATACATTTTTTAGGCTCATTTGACAGAGTATTTTTTTCTGAATTCAACCATATAAATATTTAATGTTCTTGCATAATAAAAATATTGAGAAAAATACATTTGAAAATTAAATAAATTTTATTTAACATAGCACAAAACAGTAGGCCATGATCAATAACAAAACAATTAACTTATACTAAACTGTTATTTAAGTTTAGAAAATAATTGAAACAATTTTGAAAATTATTTGTTAAGTTAAATACAAGTTTATTGTTTTGTTATTGATCATGGCCTAATGTTAAATAAAATTTATTTAATTTTCAAATAATAAGTGAATGTCCCTCTTGATCTACTGTAACTTTTATTTGAATGATTTTCTTCTATTCCTAATAATTAAGAAAATAATTGGAGTGTCCCATATCCGTGAAACACCCTGTATATATATTATTTAATAAGACGCAAAATCTGGCAGTCTTGTTATCGTCACTGATAATAAAATTATCAAAGGAAATGACAAGGAAAACATATACAATATTGACGAGGAAAACAAATACAAACAGCATTTCATTACAACTAGTATAAATAGATGAAGAAGTAAGTAAATATTTTTACTCATCATTTTATAGTCGGTTCAACACCATGCTGATATTAATTTTTTTGTTGATCTTGAGTGCAACCACCGCCGAATGGAGTTCAAAATGTACGCCTTGCGACTGTTACTTGAGTTCAATACCTAAATTTACGAATTTGAAAACCGCAGAATGTTTATGGATAAATAGTATGACATCAGTGCCATCAGATTTTCCTTCAGAGATACAGTATATTAATATTTATGGTAAGTCACTTTAAATAATATCATCCACGACGTCTTACCGCCCGCCACCTAATAGTAAAGGGAGTATTCTTTTTTGTTTTGTGAATTTATTTTTTTCTGGTTGTCAAAAATTATTTATAAACGTCAACCATGCGTTAATCTAACTAAAAAATTAATAAAAACAAATAATTTTTAATTTTAATACGTATTTTTTGTTAAGTATACCATTTAATAATAAACCAATTCCAAATGTATCAATTACGTAGAATTTTGATTAGCTGTATTCTCAAATTTTTTAGCAAGTTTAGAAATCGTTGCTATAATAGGAATTGGTGTATTTTCGTACTTTATGGAAAACAAATCACGTATTCTTCTAAAATCTATTTCCGCCATAATAATTTTTTATAATGAAAACTCGTTCCTTATTCGGATAAACATTCATTATTAAACTAACTTTTTATTAGAGAAAATTTCGAAAATTTGACAGAAATTGAATGACATTATTATGTTTAAACATTTGAGTTATAAGTCATGGCTATTGCTACAAAATAACAGAAATTTTGAAATTCTTTTTTAAAATTGTGAAGAAACCAAAATAGTTATTTATGATGTAAGTGTTAAAAGTGACATTTTGTTATGTGAGAAGAACAAAATAAAATCACTTTTAACACGTATATCATACACTATTTTTTCTACAAACACTATTTTTTAATTTAAATTTGTATTTCTAATAATTTTTTGACATTCACTTTTAACACTAGTGTCAAAAGTAACAATGATCTGTCACTTTTAACACTAGTGTCACAAAATGACATTTTTAACGCTAAAAACAAACATTAAAAAGCCCAATTTTAATAGATTTATAGAAAAACATAATAATAAATGTAAATACATTTTTGTATGCAATTTTTAATTCTGAACAATTTTGTACTTACTCTACAGTTTTTGCTGTAAAATAAACAGGAGAGCAGGAAATTGCAAAAAACTAAAATCCCTATGTTCACCCCTAACCGCACCACCCTGTATATTTCCAAGTATTGCTTTAAGTATGTGACTAAAAATATGAAACTAATCAGCGAGTGAACACTTTCGAATCATTACTTCACAGCTTTGACAGATTTATGTTAGCTTACAATTAATTTGACAGTTTTAAGTCCCCAGTATTAGTTTGGCAGTTTTTGCGGCACCAGATATTAATTTGTCGCATTGATATCAACAGTTTTTAAGTCAGCTAAAAATAATTTGACCATTTTTAACACTCCCAGTAATTTTTTTGATATCTTTGGTAGTTTTTAAATCACTAGCAGTTAATTAGTCAGTTTTTAAGTCCCTTAATAGTTAGTTTGAGAGACTTGCGTCATTTCTATGTATTTTATATAAATTCCATACAGAAAATTTATTGCAAAAGATTCTTTTTTTCAGTAGATTACCTTCCATCACCATCAGTTTTATTATCGTCAAATAAACTGACACTCAGCGACTAAATAACTGCAAGCGTTTAGTGACATTTCAAGCTTCTGCTTTCATTTATAAAAATCTTACACTCAAATTGGAGAATTGAATAAACAGTTGTATTACATTGACGGTTAAAAAGAATGTTTAACTCGCGGTGTTAAGACGCTAGCGACTTTGCCCCTCGCGTGCTTAAACTTACCACTCTTTAACCATCCATTTGAACCGCTTGTATAATAAACAACTATTAATACTAATAATATCATTAAATATTTAAAAAAATGATATTTAACAGCATTTTTTCAAGAAAAACTGTTAAAATCTTCTAGTAAGGGTTGACCAATTATAACCAAAATCTAATCACGTCTGCTTATTGATACAAGGAAAAGGAATACGTAAAAATCATAATTTTTAGAATAGTAGTATCTTACCAAATCCAACCATAACCTAACCTAGAGTGACCTCTGCTTGACCACGCCCACGTTTTCTGTTTTTGAAGGATTCGGGCGAAGCGCTTTCTACCGATGCGCGATTGTGTTTTTTGAATATTCGGAATTTGAATGATTCTGTCTATGCATATTCTGGTTTTGAATATTCGAGGGTTGAAGACATTCCCAACAAAATACATTGTATTGTTATATATTTTACTACAAACGACATACAATATAAATAAACAATTACATTATGTGCGAAATTTAATTCAATACAAAATTATAAAAATACAAACACCACAATTTTACTTGTGGGGTTTGAACCTCGATTTGAATAACTAAATTTTAACAAAAAAAAACTAACTTCTTACCCACAAGACTCAATGTTAAACGGAAAATTAAATACCTTCATCACAAGACCTATGCATATCATTTAAATTTAATTTTTTTTTTACCTTCCGTCACCTATTAGATATGGAAGATATTGTCTGTGATCGTACTTGAGAACTGACTGCATTCAAAGTATATTTCCCCATTTAAATCAACGCTATTTTTTTATTTTTAAGTAATTTTATAGCCGTTTTCATAACCTACCGTTAGTTTTTGTCTACGTTAAAAATTATTTATAATAAAAAAAATTTACGCGGCTATTACATAAACAGTTGTTTTAGGCTAAAATAAAGTTACCTCCCTCATGTTAAAATTATTTAAATAATTGCTTTTCTATGCGTTTACATACATTACATTCAATTTCATGTTGTGTGCACATCGGGTAAAAAGTTTTTTACTTATCTGATTTTCTGGCCTCGGCTGCTAAATTAATGTTCGACAAAGCAGATCACTTTTACAGCCTTAATATAATCTATTATTATCGTGTATTTTAATATTATTTTTTAAATTTTTGTTTTAGGAGGAAATATAACGTCACTTGCAGGGACTGAATTTATTCCATATAAAAATTTAACGCATATATGGTTAAGACACAACCAGTTGACAGATTTGCCAAACTCTTTATTCTCCAATACAATAAACATACAAACAATAAATTTTGTAGGCAACAAAATAAAAACATTACCAAAAAATTTATTTACAAATTTGAAGCATTTGGAAGAAGTCTGGATGTATGGGAATCAGATCACTTCCATTGATGACAACTGTTTTGTAAATCTGCCCCTATTAAATTTTATAAGCTTTACTAACAATCGTCTCACTAAAATTAACGAAAGGTTTATAGATGATTTGAGCAGTTTAAAAGAATTGCACTTTCATGGCAACCCCGTGCATTGTGATGAAACCATATGTGAACTGATGAATCTTGTGGTACACCGTAAATTGTATTATGATCCTTACATTCCGACGTGTGCGACACCAAGCAGCGTTAAGGGCAAGACTTGGCCCGAAGCGGTGGAGTTTCTATGGGGCAAAGGACTAGAGCGATGCCCCAAAGCACGTCAGCATCATGGGGGTCACATCCGCCTCACAGAAGGTATATTTATTGTTATTCAATATTTTGTAATTAATAGTCATCTACGAGGGCAGTTGAATTATTGGACCTGACATAAAAAGAAACAACTGGGTCGTTTAAATTTATAAGTATTTTCAACACAAGAGTTAGCAAAATGTTACAACTTTTAATTCTGAATTGTTAATTGTAACTTAAATGAACACATTTTAAAGGTAAATATAAGTGCCTAATTACATTTATGTGAACTTGCCATGCAAAAACAATAAAAAATGTTTGCTGATTTTTTAGGTTATATTTGTAAATCCATGACATTTGATATTATCAAGGGATATTATTCAAATCGTTTCCCCAACCATATAAACATGACACTATTTTATATAAAAAAAAAATTGTAGAAAAGTATGCCATTTATATTGTTTATAACGTAGCATTTGTACGAAAAGCAAATCATTTTTTGGAATAGTGCAAAAAGTACAATTGACATTCGCACAAATAGTTTTTTTGGCGCTTGCAAAATATAATGCCGTTTGCCTGAATATTTAGTTGCGAATCTGAGTACCCGGGTTCGTTTTCGAACAACGCCAAAACAATTTGATCATAACATAATAACAATGGCAAAAAAAATAATTGACAAGGAATAACTTTTTTACGGTAAACAATTATTACCTTAACTGTTTCTACAGCCTACCTGATATGGCTTAACCAGGTTAATTATTCATAATTTTCTCTTACTTCTTTGATAAAAATTCACTTCAATCATATCATTGAATTTTTTTAATTTTATAATAAACAAAAACGAGTTTTAAAAATTCATCTCAATAAGTAAGATATGAATACTAAAACTTTGTAATTTGGCGTAAGGCGACATAATATGTTGTACAAACAAATTGGTTTTATACGGTACCTATAGTGTTTTTAGTACATTAACTATATGTGTATTTATTGCAGTACTCCATGTTAAGGGCAATTCTAGTGATTCGGGTGTTCGACGTGGTGTGCTGCAATTGCTTTACACCATCATACCGGTAGCTTGACTATCCAACGCCTCTGAAGATTATGAAAAATAAAGTATATCAGGTTTATACCAGAGCGGGACAGTATTTAATACATTTATACCATGAGAGCAGTACCAGTATAAGTAGAACGCCAAACTTGGTAGATCGTTTAAGTACATAAGGGACTGCCTGAAATACTTTATTCTTAAGCATTTCATTAAATATACTTGTATTTAGTAGTAATTAAAATGGTGTATCAATAAAAAAGTCCCTTGGGGATACTTAAATAGATATGTAACTAGTTCATAAGTATTTCACCTTTAAAATGCATAAAGATGTTTATTATGAATATGTTTTAAAGTAATTTTTAGTAGTGATCCTGTACCTATACAATTAGAATAGTATACGTATCCATTGTTGCAATATGCAGTTAAACATATACGGCTGTATCACGTGTCACATCGCTTATATTAAACGACATAGCTAACAATGTTCTCCAATCAAAATATGTGGCTGTGATGAAAAACACTTAGTGTCACTTGTTACATTTGTTTCTATTTGTCAAAATATGTAACTACGCTGTTTAATATAAGTGACGTGTTACATAATTTAGCCGGTAATCAGCTAACAACATTTTATACAACTGACCGTTTGTGATTAATGTGTACGAAATTGTTGAAAATATTTTTCCTATTTTGCGCCTATGCTATTACAACACTCAAAAGAGTTTGTTAATAGCTCATTCGAGTGTAGTACAATTTTTTTTGTTGGTTGTAAATGTCAAAAAATATTAAATGTCAAATAGTTCTAATAAAATGCTTTTTTGTATTTGTTTTCGTCGTCAATATTGTATCCTTGTCATTTTTATTTCCTTTGATAATTTTATTATCAGTGATGATAACGAGACTGCCAGATTTTGTGTCATATATATATATATATATATATATATATATATATATATATATATATATATATATATATATATATATATATATATATACAGTGGACCCTCGGTAATCCGGCACCCCCTGTAATCCGACATGACTATTATTATTGAATATTTTTTGACAGTCTTTGATTTATAGTATGATTTTTATTCATAATTTTTGATTATTTTAGTATGCACATTTGTTTGTACACAATTACATATTTCCTAATGTAAAGTTATTATTGTTTGTAAGTTCTATAGCATTAATGACGTTAATTTCATAATAAAACGTAAGCTCTCTATTGTGTTGTTTAATTTACTAAATTCGACATACATAATGAAGTATGATTTGTACTTCAGAGTATAACATATAGAATCTTATCACTGGATCTGTAATTTGTCGGATTACAAGGTACTCGTTTGTAAAAAATTCCGGACTATAGGGGGTCTTAAACAGTACTCTATAATCCGACAAATTCGATAGTCCGACACTGCCCTGCAAAACGTTTGTCGGATTACCGGGGGTCCACTATATATATATATATATATATATATATATATATATATATATATATATATATATATATATATATATATTAGGCCAGGGCTTCTTAAACTTTTTTCATTCACGACCCCATTTATGATCGCGAGTTTCTTGGCCACCCCATATAAATATAAATGAAAGATAAATTAATATTTTTTGATCATTTATTTATTAAGTAACAATATACATATACATATGAAAATATATAGTTTTAGAATTCGTTTTGAGACAAACAAAAATCTAAAATAAAAAATTGTATGAAAAATATTTTATATCGAAATTGCCTTTTTTGCAATAACATAAATAAAAAAGGATTCTGATCGTCTTTGTTCGCTCGAATATATTCGAACGCAGTCGTTGAGTGGTTTGTATTAAATTAAAATTAAAGTAAAAAATTTAATGAGATGGATGTGCCTGTTTTTTATTGCATAACAAATTAAATCTTGGTGGAATGTTTGACACTGCTGGACGTAAGACCTCTTAAACATTTTTTAACGCTGAACGATACTGGAATTTAATATGTGTTAAAGCTGAGAAAGTAACTTCACATAAATATGTGGTGTTGAATGGCAGAAGTACATTTAACGCCATATCAGCGATTGTGGGAAATTCAGTTCTAGTTCCGATCCAGAATTCGGTCAAATATTAAATCTCTCGCGACCCCAGAATTTTGCTACGCGACCCCAAATGGGGTCGCGACCCATAGTTTAAGAAGGCCTGTATTAGGCTGTTAATTAAAAAGCGGGCCATAGGCGTTTAACATGGGAAATCGGTTTTTCCTTGCGCAAAACTTCGCATTTAATTTTAGACAAAAATGTTTCAAATAAGTGTTATAGAGAATTAAATTCTAGTCCTAAATCAGTAATCAGATTTTATTTTACATGTTTAATAAGCGGTAAATTCCAAGTTGAAATTATATAAATATTGCTCACTTGCAGTGATAGCCATGGAATTTAAACAAAATTACAAAGAAATGCCGAGCGTTTGAATTGTCAGAATTTTAATTTTGGAGGTTACATAATAAAAATAAATAAAAAAAGGTGTACAATATAATAACTGTAATTTTTATTTGAAAATGGAATGTCTGACCGTTCATATAATAATACATTTCTTTAAAATTTTGTTTAAATTCCATGGCTATCATTACAAATAAGCGACATTTCTAAAATTTTAAATGGGATTTTACAGGTTACTAAACATGCAAAATAAAATTTGATTAGTGATTAACGTGTAGAATTAAATTTTCTTTTTCATTTATTTAAAACTTTTTTGTCTAAAATTAAATGGGAAGTTTTATACAAGGAAAAACCGATTTTCTATGTTATACGCCTATGGCCCGCTTTTTAATTAACACCCTGTATATATATACCGTGTGTCTACTTTTTTTTATGAATCATATGAGATACAATGGTAAAATTTTCATATGGCTGTAAATTCTGCCCTATCAATTTTAGAACTAAGTGTAAACATAAAAAATGTTCAGAATTAAATACTGCATCAAATTAGCCTAAATTTGATGATATAATAGATTCTTGCCATGAGATAAACGTAAAATAAAATATCCGTCTTTAAGCTTTTTATAGAGTGCCATGCAAGACAAAATATGCAATTTAATTAGTCATATTATTTGACTTTGACAGATAAAAGTTTATTAATTGATATTTAATTGTTAATATTGTTCCATTTAGTTTTTTCTGCGATGGCAAATGTATCTATGTTTACTGATAAATAATTTAATGAATTCAATAATTTTAAATTTGGAGCCTCAGTTCATAGTTAAGCGTTTTTTTGTTTTTCGAAAAAATGTCATTATTCCCTTATTTTATGGAATATTTAAAAAATATAAAACTTTCTGCATTTGCTTTTGGTTCTCTAAAACATTTATATTTACAATTATTTTCTATTTTATCAAATAACAAGATGGCGACCGATCAAAAATTTCAAAACAAGATATTTTGAAAACCACTTGATCGATTTTTGAAAATAAAACATTTATAAAATCCTTAAACTATCTACTATAACATTTGCCTGAAACATTTTTTTCGATCTATCCAAAAACAAGTTTTTATTCAAATTGAATTACAAGGTAAATTTTAACAAACTGCAACAATCAATTAAAACAAAGTAGGTTTGCTGCCATTAAACAAGAAAATTAAATAAGGAAAACAAGAAACACGCAAGAAAAATAAAACAATGAACTTATTTTTCTTGCTTAATTTTCTTGTATAATGGCAGGAAGCCTACTTTGTTTTAAATAATTGTTGCATTTTGTTAAAATTTATCTTGTAATTCAATTTGAATAAAAACTTTTTTGGACAAAAATGTTTCAAACAAATGTTACAGCAGATAGTTTAAGGATTTTATAAATGTTTTATTTTCAAAAATCGATCGAGTGGTTTTCAAAATATCTTGTTTTGAAATTTTTGATCGGTCGCCATTTTGTTATTTGATAAAATAGAAAATAATTATAAATACAAATGTTTTAGAGAACCAAAAGTAAATGCAGAAAGTTTTTGTATTTTTTAAATATTCCTTAAAATAAGGGAGTAATGACAATTTTTCGAAAAACAAAAGAACGCCAATAACTATGAACTGGAGCTCCAAATCAAAAAATTGAACTAAGAAAAGTTGTTTGTTTCAATGAGTTCTAACTGCCGTATTCGGGTGTTACAACTTAGTATTAACACCCTGTATATATATATATATATATATATATATATATATATATATATATATATATATATATATATATATATATATATATATATATATATATATATATATACCGTGTGTCTGTCTTAAATGTGTACATAGGAAATTAACATGAGAAATAAGTTTTTTACAATTTCCTGCTCGCTTAATTATTTTAAGCAAAAATGCGTCAAATAAAAGTTCTAGGGCATAAAATTCTGCATCTAAATCAATAAACAGTATTACCTTTACACGCTTTGTAACAACAGAAATTGAATATGAAAATGTCGAAAATTATATTGAAAACATCGACAGCCATGGATTGAACAAAAAATAAATAAACGCTTGACGTTTTATCTGTCACAACTTGAATTAACTTATTTGATGTTTTTGTCAATTTGATATGAACACATCGTTAATTATGATAATAATAGAAATATTGTATTAGACTAATAAATAAAGTTAAAAAATACAGTTTTGTTTAAATAATATGAATTTATTAAAAATTGCGAAACAAAATTATTATGTAAGTATAATGCTGCGATGTACTCCCAACTCATTTCCAATACATCTAGTACTACACTCTTTCTTCCAGTAACGCACGTTTTCCTGCTCGTCCGATATTCTGATTACGCGGCTTACTCGTATTTTTTGGAGACACATTAGCAGTCTTCAAACTTTGTCACGAATATAGGAATTGTGAAATCACGCTCTTCATTAGTACCTATAAATATTCATTTTCTAATGATTTCAGGTAATAAAACTAGAGACAAATTCAAAATGTTAAAAACTTCAAATAAGTTAACTAGTTAACTTACGTTGTGACAGATAAAACGTCAAGCATTTATGGCTGTCGATATTTTTAATGTAATTTTCGACATCATATTTAATTTCTGTCGCTATAAAGCATGTAAACATAATATTGTTTACTAATTTAGATGTATAATTTTATGCCCTAAAACTTTCACTTGACGCGTTTTAGCTTAAAATAATTAGGCGAGCAGGAAATTGTAAAAAACTGATTTCCCATGTTAATCTCCTATGTACACCTTTAAGACAGACACACGGTATATATATTGTGACGAAGTCACACATTTTTGTCCATTTTCTTCAAATTTTTCGGCAAAAGACGACACACGGAGCCATAGTTGGTCAAAACTCCAAGTTCACAGTCTTCCCACTGATTTCCATTCTTTCTAGCCGGTCCGTGGGCTTTGTAATTAGGGCAGAGAACGTCACCCAACACTTTTCTCTAAGTTTTGCTAAGAAATCGGGATGAAAATTATGTTTTTCGTCAAAGCACACTAAGAAAACTTACAGGTTACAAGTGAGGATATACAACTACTGCCAGCCGGCATACCCATAATCCACGGGCTGGGCCTAACTGACTGGACAAAAATAGGACCCTTAAGGACACGATTCCATTCTCAGAACTTGGAGAAAATCACTGGGAAATCCATTTGAAAACTTCCACAGCTGAGCGATGCTAGCGCTACGGCCAGCCACGGATTTCAAGGGAAACTGAGACTTTTAATACTGATTATTTATTGTATTCATGTAATATTTAATTGTATATTCTACCTGGCAATAACTGTCACAGAAAAGTTGGAAAATTATTTTTTGCTTATTTTTTAAAGACACCAAATAAACATGTTACAAACCCAGGCTTCAGCTAATCAGACATTGCGACACAACTCCGTCTCCGCACCAATAAGATTGCCGGTAACATCTCCCTCTTCCAACGCGCAAATTTCAACCAAATGTAATCAAATTTGGGTATAAATATCACTCGCGGAGCTTAAGAAGTCACTTGTTGCAATAGCTGCTTCGGCTAAACAAGAGGATCAGTCTAAGTACAGCTTCTGTAGCCTAGAAGTGAACGACACGAGCGTCGCGAACTGCCCTCAACGAGATAGTCGCTGAATCCGAATGAGAGTGTCATCTCAGAGACAGGATTCCAGTCAAGTATAGTAAAGATATACCAAGTTAAATTCAAAGTAGACTCAAACAGACAGATTTCCAAGACATTTTTTTATTCTTGTTACATGTTTGTACATTTGGTGTGTGTTAATAAAATGTTTGTTTTACACATTTCACAATCATTTATAAATAATAAGCCTGGACCTCCGACTAGCTATCCGCAATCGTAAACTACCCCTAAAACAGACAGTTCACAGATTGGCGCCCGAAAGTAGTAACAGCAAACCCAACACATGGGTAGGTACGTCATTATATATATATATATATATATATATATATATATATATATATATATATATATATATATATATATATATATATATATATATAAAATTAAGACATCTATCAACGTCGGTTTATTTAAAAACTGAAGTTCATTTTCATTTGCCAACTGAAATTTAAAATAATCAAGATTAGATTTAGAAAACAATCTTTTGACAGTTTTTGAATTGTTTACAGCGTTAGAAGTTTCATTGTTAATACAGATACTTTGAGCAGAATGATTAGAAATATTTTTGTGTATAACAGTCCCTTCATAAACGTTAATATTTAAACTAGTAAATATATTATCAACACATGACTTGCTATTTTGAAAAATACGTGTTGGTTCATTTAATGTATGGTGCAGTAAGTTTTCATAACATCTAAAAATAATTTCTTATCTGTACTATCCTTTAAAAGGTTATCTTCGTTATAATTTTTGACAAACACATGTCCAAATGTTTTAAAAATTCGGATATATTTGAACTAGGCGATTTGTAAACAACTAAGATATAAATGATAGTATTTATATGAGTAAACTTTAAAGTCTGTAATGAAATCTACGTTGTCATAATTAAATCGGTTGTTACAGTAGATAATAACTCCACCATTAGCATAAAATTGTCTAACAAATACGCTAGCTAAATGAAAGTCTTTAAAAGTGTAGGATGATTGTCGAAGCCAGTGTTCTGAAAGAGTCGCATGGAGGCGATGATACGAAAATCTCAAGTTCTTCAATTTTGTTGCGTATACACTGAATGTTCTGATGAACATTTCGAATGGGCGACAAGATGGTTTTTGAGACTGTTGAGCCACATGTTACCATAGGCGCCGACTACGTGGGGGCTTCGGGGCTCGAGCCCCCACACTGTAAAATCTGAAGGGGTCCTACCTTCACACACAAATTATTTTTAGTACGAACAAAAAGTACACTCATTTTGAAATATGTTTAATACATCATTTACTTATATAAAGTAACAATGTATACCTATTTTATTATGTATTTTATAAAATTTTCAACTTGTCATATTGTATTAACTATAGTACTGTATGTAAGTAACGCGTGCGGACTAACAAAGAGTAATGCCACCAGTGTTGCCAGATTTAAAATGCAGTATTGACTGAAATTAATAATAAAATTATCAGATTTTAGTGATTTTGTAGACTCCTGTGAAATAAATTTTATACAGTCATCCAAAGTGGATGAAGGTCACGTGATCACGTTTGTTCCAAAATAATGTCAAAATTATATTCTAAAATAAATCATCACGGAATATTACCCATTGCTGGGTGTGTCAAACTGCTTTGTACGCAGATATCGGTAAAGACGATGACATATTTGTACCGTGCGGGTGTTTACCAGGCGTCACCTCACGGGCACTTATTCTAATATTCTATATTCATCAAAACTACGCCCATGGAAATAGTAATGCTGTCATACTATCTAAGCGGCAAATGTCAAAATTGTATGGAGCGGCACACTTCAGGCATTTTTGAGCAGCCTGTATGTATTTTCAACATACGATTAAAACAAATTAAAAGATAAGTAGATAATTTAAATCATGTAATAAATTCGCATCTTTTGTACAATTTTATTTATGTTCCAATTTTAAGAAATAAAGTTTTAAGTTGGTAAATTTTCTGTTGCCCCTTTTTAACTCCTACACGAAAATGCAAAAGTCGGCGCCTATGGATGTTACGTTGGTAACTGATAATTGCTGCGTCGTTGAAAAAACCGAGCAATGTATGCTCTGTGTGCTAAGATTAATTATGATTTTGAATGACATGAAATGTTGCGGATATTTAGACTGCAGTTCCTTCCAATTTTAAGAAATAAAGTTTTAAGTTGGTAAATTTTCTGTTGCCCCTTTTTAACTCCTACACGAAAATGCAAAAGTCGGCGCCTATGGATGTTACGTTGGTAACTGATAATTGCTGCGTCGTTGAAAAAACCGAGCAATGTATGCTCTGTGTGCTAAGATTAATTATGATTTTGAATGACATGAAATGTTGCGGATATTTAGACTGCAGTTCCTGAGCCTCCACTTCCAGAAAATCTGGTTTAAGAAAAGAGACAAGATCTGAAAAACTTGTTCCTGGTTTTATTCGGGATGCAAAAACAAATGCATTTTTTGGAGCTGTTCCTATTGGCTGGTAGCACGAGCGTGGTTCTAATATCGGTTTTAACTAAAACCATACCAACAACTTAGCACATACTTCAGGATTATTAACAAAATCAGTGTTGCCAATGTAATGAATAAGCCGAAAATGTACTGACAGCCATATTCAGTAAATTTGACGGCATTATTTAAAACTGTTTAATAAGATTTTTGTCTTGCCTTCTTTGTAGTATAAACAATTTAAAATAATGAAGCCAAATTTATTGAATATGGTTGTCAATACTTTTTCGAGTTAATCAGTATATTAGCAACATTGAATTTGTCAATAACCCTGAAGTATGTGCCAAATCGTTGGCATGGTTTTAGTTAAAACAGGTGTTAGAACTATGCTCGTGCTACCAACTAACCATAGAGGTTCAGTTTGTGGCATTACCTACAACACTTGTATTATTGCGCTTATTTTTATTTCTATTTCTGTCGTCATGAACAATAATTCTAGGCTCACACAATATTATAATATTAAGCTGTGTTTCCATTTCTTTCACAGCTTTGCTTGCATTATTATCACGTAATTTATTGTTTTTAATATTACTGTTTATGTTTTCATCGTTTGATAGTTTTTGATTATTATTAGCCATGCCTGCGTCTCCAGCACTTACAGATTTATTGATAGATGTCACTATATTAACTAAATTAATATTAATAACAATAAGTCAGTAGATGGCATGATAGAATTACGGGTGGAGTATTTTAATTATTTTTTACCTCCCGCTACCCTTGGTAAGGGAGATATAGGGATCGTGCTAAAAATCGCATATCGAGATTTTGGTAAATGATCACGTTTTAAAGTCCCTAGAATCCTATTTTAACATTTTCACGATGATGTCTGTGTGTATGTGTGTGTGGATCCTCCACTCTAACTCAAATACTATCATTCAGAAAATCTTGTATTTCGAACTTTTTTTGTTTTAGAAAGAGCCCATTAGATTTTGGTGAAAATCGGATAACCGGAACTGGTATTTTACTAGAAGCTCAAAATAGTTTTTCTTCGAAAAATACCTTTAAATGTTATTTTTTGAGATTAATGTTATAAAAATTAAAGATTATTAATTTTTTTATAGATGTGCCTTAATACTTTTGCTATATATTTTTTGGATAAATTTATAAAATTATCTATAATTTAAATCCCAGAGCCTACGCGTTAAACAATCAAAACGCAGTTATTCAAATGTATGTAACTGACAGATAAATGTCACTATCAAAGAACTAATCATTTCAAAATAATGTTAGTAACGTTTTAAAAAGGAAAAAGTAAATAGAACAATAGAAAAGGAATTCAATACAGTTTCCAGCAAAAATATTTAAGCTAATCCTCATTTTTGGAATACTGAATTCTATTCTATCCCTGTATTTAAAATTTAATCTTCATTTTATTATAGTTCCGGTGGCTCAATGGTTAGAGCAACGCCTCATGTTATGAGTGCCCTCGGGGCTCTAGGTTCGAGTCCTACTAAGGCATGGATGTGAGTGAATGTGAACCCATTCTGTAATTAGGATTTAATCCTGTTGAGAGGTTTAAAAAAAGGTAGTTACTTGGATTAGATTAGACTATATTTTAAGAAATAAACTGTCAAGATTAGAGTAAAATTCGCTAATCCAAAAATAAGGATTAACTTAATCTTTTTTGTGACTCGGGCTGTAAATGGCGGGAGGTATTGTGTTGGCCACACCAGATTTTTTTAACAAAGATATTATTGTTTCTTTGTCGTTAATAATACTACATTTATCTGTTATTAACTCTTTTTCAGTTAAAAGTTTTATTAAAATATATGATTTTAATACGCATAGCATTTAGTAAGTCAGGGTCAAGCTGGTCACTTGCATCAGTGAAATTGTCATCTGTTACAGAACATTTTATTTTATTCACTCATAACGTAGTTTCTTTTTTGTACAACAATTTAAATGTAAGCCACTCTCACATATAGAGCACGTCACTGCATTTGTTAAGGCACTATGTTTACATATTTCACACGTTTTTTTTAGCACTGTCGTTTACCGCTGCACCGCCATTTTATATGATGATGAAAATTCATTGTAAAAACAAAACAGTCATACATAAGGTTACCTCTAGAAAACTAAAAACGCCAAAAAGAGTGCGTTTATAAATCTACTTAACGACGTGTTTTCATTGAGTTTATTAACTCATAAAGACAGAAATAGAAAATAGTTATTTATTATACAATATACTAGTGTGGAATGTAATATATTAGGCACTACAGAATAAGGTTAATTTTCTTTAATGGCTAATATAAATTCCACACGAGTGTACTTCAGTACTTTACTAGGATCATATAAATCGAATTATGCTTTCAAACAATTCCGGGTGCGTTTTATGTTCTTATATGTAAAATAAAGGGACGCCAATTATAAATCTATCGGCAATGAACTACATTTACTGTAACATATTTTTCTCGGATACAGGACACCTCGATTACTTTCTTTATTGTTGGAAAAAGAAGAAAATCATTCAAATAAAAGTTGAAGTAGATAGACGGGGGACATTCACTTATTGAAGAAAAAAAAAACAACCAGTGGTTTTCAAACCATTACATAAATTTATGTTTTTTAAGCTCATTCGATGGAGTATTTTTTCTGCATTTAACCATGTAATTATTTGTTGAATTCACAAAAAGTACTCTATCGAGTGGGTCAAAAGAATATATAGCATCCTCGTGATCCTATTTAAAAAATATGATATGGCCAGCACGTAACCTCTCGCCAGATATTTTACCTGGTTGTACGCATAAAACGAAAAATATTTTTAAATACAAATACATATATTCATGTCTCACTACAAAATAATTGTCACATATATTTGCAAAATCTATGGGATATTTTAATATAAATTATGTACAATACGTACATTTTCTTTATATTCAATATCCTGAAATTTTCTTTTTCTACTTTCCTTTTCTTTTTCTTTATATTCGTCATTTTTTCGCAAATTCCTTTTATATTCTTTTTTACGTATATTCTTGTGCGTTGTTGACTTTTTATTTATTTTCATAATCTTCATAATGATGTACAAATATTTCTGACAGTGACATTTATGTGTCAATTACAAACATTTGAATTTCTTGCCTTGAAGTAGTTTGATCTGAGAATTTTTCCATCAAATTATTTTATATGCATTTCTTTATCTCTAAATCTACATATAGAAGATATAATAATGATTTTATATTTTCGAATAAAGAATTTAACGTTCTTTAATATAAGTATATACATAAATTTTCGATAAATAATATTTAGATGAATTTTTTCTTGTAACTACTAATTCCGGTTGTCCAATTATTACCAAAACTTAATCAACTCTTCCCATTATTGTTAGATTGAGGAGTCCGTCGTTAAAAATGTCTTAATTCTTATAGAATTTGAGAATTCGTGGAACTAACATCCACGCACACATACGGACATCATCGTAAAAATGTTATAATCGGATTCTAGGGACCTTATAACCTGCTTATTCACTAAAATCTGGATATGCGATTTTTAGCATGAATTCAATACCTCTCTTAGCGAGAGGTAAAAATCTGGTGTGGCCAACACAATACCTCCCGCCATGTTTCGTCCGAGTCACAAAAAAAGATTAAGTTAATCCTTTTTTTTCGATTAGCAAATGTTACTCTTATTTTGGCAGTTTATTTCTTAAAATCTAGTTTAATCTAACCCAAGTAACTACTTTCTTGATAATATAATGAAGATTAAATTTGAAATCTTGGGATAAAATGGAATTCACTAATCCAAAAATGAGAATTAGCTTAAACTTTTTTGCGAATCGTTAATTTTTATTAATCCAAATACATACCTACATATTTACATATGCTGGAAACTGTATTGATTTCCTTTCCTATCGTTATATTTACTTTTTTCTTCTTAAAACGTTACTATTAGTAATTTGAAACGATTAGTTCTTTAACAGTGACATTTATCTGTCAGTTACATACATTTGAATATGCTCTGGGATTTGAATTATAGATAATTTTATAACTTTATCCATAACATATGTAGAAAAAGTACTAACGCAGATCTGTAGAAAATTTAATAATCTTTAATTTTTATAATAACGTTAATAACATAATAACATTTAAAGGTATTTTTCGAAGAAAAACTATTTTGAGCTTCCAGTAAAGTGCCATTTCCTGTTATTCGATTTACACTAAAATCTAATGGGCTCTTTCTATTATAGTAAAAAATTCGAAATACAAGGATTCAAAATTTTCTGAATAATAGTATTTGAGTTAGAGTGGAGGATCCACACATATACACACAGACATCATCGTGAAAATGTTAAAATTGGATTCTAGGAACCTTAACACGTGGTCATTTACCAATATCTTATAGTTTGAGAACCACTGGTTAAAAGATTTTTATTTTCAATAAGTGAATATGTCCCCTTCATCTACAACTTTTATTTGAATGATTTTCTTTTATTTTTGATAATAAAGAAAATAATCGAGATGTCCCGTATCCCTGCACACCTCTTGGGCAGTAGTGCGAGCTTGGTTTTAAAATTATTCTTACTGAAGGCTTTTCCTGGAAAGTATTAATTATTTATTTAAGTATATTACATTACCCTTCAGAAATACCGCCAATCCCGTCAATAAATTGGAAGGATCTCAAACATTTAGAAGAGAAACAACGAAAAAACTTCCCCAAAGAATTAATTTAATATTATAAAAAAAATCTGTATAAAGAATTAGAATTTTTATTTGTATAAGAAATGTTAAATACCTACAATACTTATGTAACATAAAATGGAGATGGCAAGAGGTATTGTGCTGGCTACAATCGATTTTTAACCAAGGATATGAAAGTAAACTGTATAGAATTTTAATAAAAATCCATTTACTTCTGTAGTAATAAAAATTATTTCCTACACAAACCTAATTTGAACACTAAAATACATGTTAGTAGCCATTTTTAATTATTAACAGTTATTACTAATATGTTATATATTTCAGATTTTTAAATACAATACAAATACAGTCGGGCCAAAAAGAAGTACCACATTATCTCAAACCTTTATTCTAGCAGCGATGTCCTTTGAGGGTTTCAAGGTTTTTTCGTTGAAAGCTATTTTCCGTTTGCTTCTTACTTGGGCAAAAAAAACACTGAGCAACAAGTACTCATTAAATGCAATTTTTAATTTCAAATATTTTTGTATTCGCACTTTTGATCTAGAGAAGCAACAATCTCAATATTAAAAAGTAAACATTGTATTCCCTGTTACTTATTTCAATTGTACACCCGGTAAACCCGTTCTTGTGTTACAATGACATTTTTTGTATCTTTTACTTTTCTTAAAGAATATGAGTTTGTAGTGTGGTACATCATTTTTTTGGCTCACTCTATACAATACAAGAAGATAGGCTTGACCGTTTCTCGTTCAAACTTGATGGAATGTATACCATAAGGGTGTACTATGAGATTTGAAGGGGTAGGTATTAAAATGTATTGTTTTACCAGGTATATTTTTATTGTTTTTACATATAGGTTTATATTTGTACAGGTAAGTTGTGTATTTGCATTACCTATGTGACAACGGTGATTATTTTTGGACCCGTCTGTAGCAATGGATGCAGCCATTTTGGAATTATCTACGGCCATAGCGTCCGCTGGTCGACAACCGCTTGCGGGCGTCTATCTGCTGACAACTGTGATGGGTTCAACAGACCATTTTTAAAATCTTAATGGCTACGTGTTCTTTTAAGAAGTATACATAATATGCAGTGGCGTAGCGAGCATAATTAGCGCCTGGGGTATAATACCTTTTGGGCGCCCCTTTCCCATAAGAATTTTTTTCATAAAATAATCTTTAAATGTCATTTTAGGGCATTTTACTACAGATATTTAATCAAAAAACGGATATATAAATACAAATATATTTTATAGACATTTCAATTTCTTACTCCAACATTTAGAAAAAGTTTTTAGTTTTATTAATTTTATTTCGATAACAGAGTGCAGTATCTACCTAAAATACTGTATGATACATTATGAATAGTCACTACCTAAGTGCGCGTCTACAAGACACTATAGATACTATTTTTCTTTAAATTTGAGAAAAGAAATCGCGTTAAAAAATAAAGAAGCCGAACAAAGAAATAATGAGATTTATAAGAAATTTAAAAATATATGGTAATATAAATGAATGAGAAGAAATAATATTAATTTAATGTTATTTTTAGATAGCTAGTACATTTAAATAAGAGTAAATAAAATAAAAAGACGATAACTTACTTTATAGCAAATGCAAGTAATATATTAATAAAATTTCAATATTCTGTATGTCTTCTGTGATCTTTTTCCAATTATTTTATTACATATAATACACTATTATATTTAACTCCAGCATAGGATGACCAGATTTATAAATTGCAAAACCGGGACATTTTTCAGAGAATTGTAAAACCAGTGTCATCTCGTGCACCAAAATTTTGATGAGGCAATATATCCAGAAAAAGCGCCGCAGGCGAAATTTTTTTTCATTCAAGGTCAAATGCCTTATTATTGAAAGTTACTTTTTTTCACGGGATGTGAAGCTGCATGTTTTTCCCCTTTCATGTACAAAAATAAATTGCCAGATCACAGAACATTTTAGAAAAGAGAATATGTTTAACGGATTGTTGGCTTAAATAAAAATAATACTTACACATATAATTTAATAGGTTCTTACTCATAAATTAAAGTAAAAACATCCCAAAACCCATACTTAATTTACAATTTGCGCAGAAACGCACTTACTTCAAAATGGAAGAATTAAGAATTAAAATTAGAATATATAAAACAATTAAAAATTTATTAATGAAATAAAAATATCAGTCGATAGATGATATAAGTAATAAATTTGGAGTCGGGTATGAAAACCGGGGCAATTACGTGTCCCGAAGATGTTCATCGGGCCACCGGGACATACAACTCAAACCGGGACGTCTGGTCACCCTACTCCAGCACACTGAATGCAATGTGTCAATTTATAGTTCGAAGTAGTTGCCTGGTTGTTGCCGCAGCGGAACAGCGGATACAGCTAGATAGCAAACTTTTAGCTCCTAGACTGACGTCACATGCGCAGTAACGTATTTTCGCCATTCTCATAGCAACCGCCCTGGAATGGCCGGTTGTTTACAGTTGAAAGAAGGCAGTGTCGTTCCCGAAACTCAAATATTATTCCCCAAAACGAATCAAAATAAAAATTGAAATTTTCCGGAAAATTTTGTTTGTCCTGACAGTTTGGCGCCCCTGCGAGTGGCGCCTGGGGCACAATAGACCCCTTGCCCCCCCCTCACTACGCCACTGATAATATGATGTGTGAAACGAATATTTGCTGATAAAATTTATTTTTACATATTAATTTAACCTTATAGCCGTGAACTTATTTGGATTGACGTATTTTGTTTTTGATAAATATTTTAACACGTCTTGCGACAGTGAATTCTAACAATAAGTTTGTTAGCTAATAAATTTAACTTCAAACTTGGTTGCTAATAAAAATGAGGTTACATGGTAAACGTTTCCAGTTGTTAATAGCAACAGAATTAATATTTTGTTACAATTTTAAAAAATATGGATAAACAAGAGTATTTATTATAAAAGTTTAAAACGATAGTAATTATTTTAGTCTTCTTTTAAATGTGAGAGGTAAAACTTGTATTTCAACTTTAATTTAAAAATGGAGAAAAAATTATTGCACGCAATTTGTTGTTAGTTGCTTTTAATTTAAAACAGCTATCGGAAGAAGATTATAACTCTTATAAATTTTTAATAAAAAATAGTAAAGAGGATTGTATAAAAATTTAATTTATATAATTGAGAAACATGCATCTATTGCATACATATGTCAACAAATTTCCGAGGAAGATTTAAGTGATATATTAAATATAAAATATGTGAAAAAAATTTTCTATAAAATTTAAGCTGCACCCAAATGTTATATTAAAATTACGTTGTGTGGAACATTATAATTTACCAATACATAAAACTCATATTAATGGACCAGTGTGAGGTTAGCAACGATTTTTTAGCGACGGAAACGATTCTGATCACTATTTCATGAAGACGCATACACGTTAATATAATGGAATTTTCGATATTTATACTTGGCGAATGTCATAGTAATATAAATTTGGCAATTGATTTATACCGAGAGCGGTATCCTAATTTGAGAACTCCACGTCGAAAAACAATGAATTTATTAATTATAATTATGCATCATTTAGTCTGTCACTAAATTTTAATAGCCTCCTTGTAATTTGTGTAATGTTTAAAATAAGTATTAATAAAAAAGTATCAAAATTTTGTATTAAATTATGGTTTTTTCCACTATGTACTACTATTTTTTATGAACGTAAATAACTTCTTAATTTATAATTTTAGACCCCTTATTACTTAATACTTTCTTAAAGGGTATCTAATTTACTATCAAAATAAATAAATAAATAAATATATATATATATATATATATATATATATATATATATATATATATATATATATATATATATATATATATATATATATATAAGGTGTTTCATTAAGAAATATAAAGTTACATATTGTTACGCTTAAACGGATCAGCCTGTATACAAATGCATATGGTACGTACATAGACAATAATATATCATATAAATTATATTTGAAGAGTTTTTCTATTTGACTTAAAATAAAAGAGTTATAAAGAGAGGACAGACCGATGAATCAGCCTGTATACATATATACAGGGTGCTTCCTTTAAAACAACCAGCGCTTTTTTGGGCGAACTAATAACTTTAGAAAAAAATGTTATATACAAGAAATGATCAAGAATAAGGGGCTAATTTATTAATAATAACAAACCGAAAATTCGACCAGTGGTTGTCAAACCGCAGAACAAAATTATATTTTTTTAAATGGTATCCTATATAATTTTTAGCCCATTAGATACAGATTTTTTTTCTGATTTCTACGATATAAATATTTAAATAATAAATTAAATAAATAATTATTTCGAGAAAAATGGTATTAAAAATAATCATATAATATTACAGTAGGCTATGCAATACACAGGTATTGATACGTCTTTTCTTAATATAGTAGCTTAATATAGTAGCTGTTTCTAGCATAGCTGCCTAATTTATGAAATATAATTTCTTTATAATTTTATAACTATATCCATTTAATATGAAGTATAAAAAGCAGTCAAATCGTATAGAGAATATAATGTTCTCTAATATTTATAACAACATTGAATATGAAAAAATGATATTTAACATCGTTTTTTCAAGAAAAACTGTTAAAATCTTCAAATGAGGGTACTTCCGGTCAACCAATTATAACCAAAATCTAATCAGCTCTTCATATGGATGCAACAAATAGGAATACGAAAGAATTATAATTTTTGGAATTGTAGTATTAGTTATCGTAGACGAAAATTTTGTTACACACAGACACACACACACACACACACACACACACACACACACACACACACACACACACACACGCACACACACACACACACACACACACACACACACACACACACACACACACACACACACACACACACACACACACACACACACACACACATACACACGTACATACATACATACACACTTACACATGCAGACATCATCGTAAAAATAGTAAAATCGTATTCTAGGGACCTAAAAACGTGCTTATTCGTGACGGAAAGTAAAAATAAACAAAAATATTTCTAGGCAACACTTCTCGGCCCCGGTAGTGTAATGTTCCATTTCCCAGACTCAAATTAGCAATGTAAAGTAGTACACAGTGAACAGTATGAAATAAACAATATTTGTAAATGACGTTAAATTTACAATAAGTGACATAGTACTTAGATATTTAGAAATACCTGTTACTTTCATTCATCAGGAAAATATCGACATGCATTTGGTTTACGGAAAAGTGCGCCAAAACAATCGCAATTAATAAAAAGTGTCATCCATGTTTCGCCTCTGACTTTCTTTAAACCTTCAAAAATGACAAGTGTTGCTGTGTTCTCTAAAACTTTTGTTATTTTTAAATAATTCATTATTCAAATAGATAATTGTTATTGATCCACCATGAAGTGCTTTTACAATTGCAACATTAGAAAATAAATTATTGCAGATTACGATATATTGCAACTTTGTTTTTAAGTGGTAACGTATGGCACGTTACTTACTTAACACCCTGTACAGTAGTGACCAAAATGAGTAAACAAAGCTTAATCTTCAATTGTTTCCGAGTAACGCATTGAAAAATAAGTTTTTACGGAGTTTATCTCTGCTATCTCGAAACTATAAGAGTTACGACTTAAATCAGACTTTGTTTTCTTTTCAGAAGTCATCTTCGAGGTTTTTGTTTAAAAGAATCAAATAATTGTACTAAGTAAAATGTTGTGGGACCTTGACCAATATTTAATTTTCAAATAACTTCTTAACTGTTAGAAATTGAGAAAAATATTTAAAATAAAATCTTATTAGGTGGTAGCATGAATGATGATTAGATGACTAAGGAGGAGATGACTAGCAGTGTTTTATTTCTGTCAGTCCTTCATGATAGACAAAATTTTGTTCGCACTATCCTTGTCAGTTTTTCTTTGATTTTTCTTTTTTTCGGAAACAGTTGAAGATCAGACCTATAAAGATTAAGCTGTTTTTTTACTCATTTTGGTCAGTACTAGTACATATATACATACCCTTAAAATTTGTGACACAAGTTTAGAAACACCTGTATATTTTTACTATAACGGACAAGTCTAATTTGTATAAAATATTAATAATACGTAGTAATCTGAATTAATGTTATATTTATCAAATAAAAACTAGTACTGTGTATTATAGCAAGTCATGAAATGAATATTTTTGTTCATTTATATTGTATACAAATTTTCTTTGTAGTGGAAACATATTCACATATTAATATTTACATTATATCGAAATGTATATCCCGAATTAATTTAAATAGATCAAATTTGTTTGCACAGTAAAAAAAGAATACAATGACAATAAAATTAGACTATTGTAACGTTTGTATTTATTTGGGTGAAGTGTAAAAATCAAAGAATTATTACTTATTAAAATAGATGTTTATTAAACGATGAATAAGTATTAAAAGATAATAAAAATAACGCTTACTATGGTTAAACAAATATTAAACACTAATTTAACGCAAAGAATATAATTACGTACTTAAACACTAAGATTATTTATTTATTTAAACAATTAACATGACTATTTATTTCTACGCTATTTATTTTACTGTACTCTCGTACTTTTATTTAATTAACTGTTCATTTATTTCACTACGCGTTCCAATCTTAAGACTGCCGGTCTATTACAGACTCTTGTAAACTGTTTACGCGATATTTATATCACTATTACTACGTTTACATGCAGTTTTGAAAATGGTTTCAGTTTTCAGTCAAAATTATGCAAAACTGTTTACATGCAGTTTTCAAAACAAGTTTAAAAATTGATTTGAAATCAGTTTCGGCGCATGCGCATTTAGCTGATGTAAGTGACAGATCCTCTTCACTCCAAATACTTCGTTTTGCTATTATTCCAATTATTTTTTATACTTCGTACCACTTCGCACTAAAACTACACAACTGTCAATATATTTGAAGGTTAGTAACACAAAGCGACAGAAACGTTATTCTCTGTACGCATGCGCAGTGTCGAAACTGAATTTTAAGTGTTTACATGAGTAGTTTTGAAACTAGTTTTCAAGTCCAACCCATGAATTTTAGTTTTGGTTTGAGATAATTGAAAACCGTTTTGACACTGTATACATGGCGTTTTCAAAACTAAAAACGTTTTAAAAACGGTTTCAAAACTGCATGTAAACTCAGTATAAATGTCACTATTTATTTATATCAAATTCAACTGTTCGATCCAGTATGACCAACTGTCCGTATGCCGAAATTCTTCAACACCAATGCCGAGTATCCACTCCCACTCGCTGTTACTATCCTCGTATACTCTAGCTTCCCAATACTCGTCAACACTACCGAGTATTCACATTCACAGCTATACCAGTAATTTGTCGAGTACTCCATTCGACACCACTATACTGCATACGCTTGCCACGATACTGCTATTCTATTAAACTCACTAGTTTCAACAACTAACAGATCTTCATAGCCTCTGTATAATCAACTGTCGATCACATAACTAATGTTACTCAACTGAACTAACTGTTGGACTTCACTAATGGAACTCAATTCGTAAACTCAACATTCGCCTATAGGTCATATAACATTTTTTGATCGTAATAACCTCCGGAATAGGTAGTATAAGTTTATCGGTCGAGTCGCGGAACACCCTGTATGTTAAGTCTATACAACGAATTAATAACAAAATATTACTTTTTCATTTATATTGTAATGTGCAGCGCCCGCCGTCGCCGCCGCTGTCGTCGCCGTAGCAATGAGCGAGTGTCTATTTTTAGCGATGACGCAATAACCACGGAGCGTCATGCGTTGTAAACAGACTTCTCCGAACTTGTTTCATTACTCGGGTGACGTATTCTATTGTACTTGATGTTTTTATCTAAAATGATCTATTAATTTCTCGAATACAAACGCCGGAGTATATAAGCACTATTGGCAAAGGCATTGGACAGTCTGATATAAACAAGCGTCGTGAAGCGAATAGTTGGTGATATAAACAGATAGTCAATAACTGGTGTACATATATAAATACAGTTATATAAATAAATAAGTTATATATTGTTTAAATAAATAATCTTAGTGTTTAAGTGTTTGATGATATTCTTCGTCTTAATTAGTGTTTAATATTTGTTCAATCATTGTGTAAATTAAATTTATTATCTTTTAATATCTATTTATCGTTATAACGACCTTTAATTTTAATTAATAATAATAATAATAATAATAATAATAGGTTTATTGTATACAAGATTTACAATCTTTTTACAATGATTGGCAATATAATCATAATACTTTATTTTTGTAACATAATAATAATAATAACAGTAACATTCTCACAAACCCTTTTCTAATCACATTTTAAAAAAAATGTAGGTACCCAAAAATCCAGCATAAATTAATTTAATACTAATTACTTTAACATTAATACTATTCATTTATTATGAAGCTCCTTAGTTTCAGAGCATTAATTATAAAATAGGAAATCTTGTTTACTTTTTGAATAGATAAATTCTCGAATAACTTAAATATTTCATTAGAATTAGATATATTTGTAACAATCAAATTTAAGTGAGTGTATCTCAAGGGAGAGAAAATAGGGCATACAGCAAATATATGGTACAAATTTTCAGGTTCATGGCGGTTGCATAGAGTACAAATGTTTTGCAAATTGATTTTGTATTTAATATTTTTATAATTAATTATTAACATTCTTTTACTTGTAAGTTTCAATTGTGGATGGATATCTTGTAATATAAGTAATCCTCTGTAACCCCGTTGGGATTCAAAAGTTTATAATGGTTATTAAAATTTGAAGAATTTGCTAGCTCGATATCTTTATTAACAAGTGTATGTGTATACTTGTCTATTATTTCATCAATTTTATTTTTGTTTATCGTTTGTGATTTCCATACCTCTTCGAACCCTAAGTTTGTTAAGAAGGTATTAATTTGCGAGGACCAATAATTATGAATTAATTTATTCGATTTAAGTTTATCTACCTCTGTTAGTCTTTAAAAAATATTTTAGGGAGTTTATTATCCTCCATATATATAAGTTTTTTCCAAAAGTTGAGGGCTCTTTTCCAGATATCCACAGCTATGCTTATAGTACCTGTTTCCATGCAGTCTTATAAGAAAGCCTGGGGTATTTCTTGGGCAAAGGAGAATAGACTATAAGTAACTCAGTTGACATTTGTCCAAATTTTGCACTGCATTTAACCCCCATATTTCGGAAGCATATAATACTGTAGCATTCACTATGGATTTTAGTAATTTTACTTTTTCTAGCCAACCTGATGATGTAGCCCTGCTCAGAATATTCTTTGTTTTTTGTATAGCGATTGCACCTTTATTTATACGAGTACTATTTGCTGCCGCTTTGTTAAAGTTACCTGATCCTGATGGTGAGAATATAACACCGAGATAGTTAAAAGAGTCCACTATTTCTAACTTTTCATTGTTATAGGTGAAAATGGGGGTTCGTTCTTTTAGGTTTTCGGCCTTTGTTTTATCTATATTAACTGTGAGTTTATTTAAAATGCAATATGATTGAAGTACGCGCAATTTTCTTTGGCAATCTGTAACCGAATGACTTAATAAAGCCAAGTCATCCGCATAAGCTAAAAACATTAAATCGTTTTTACAGTCTATACTAATGCCGGTGAGTCCAGCTGATCGAAAGTACTCCTCTAAATCATTTATAAAAATAGCAAATAGTAAAGGGCTTAATAATTCACCCTGAAGCACGCCGTCAGAGATGTTAATATTATCTGATAGGTTATTTTCAAGTTTTATGTGTAATTCGGCGTTTTTATATAGCGATTGTAAAATTTTTATAAATCGAGCTGAAATACCTGAGTTATAGAGTTTTTGCCATAGTAAATAGTGGTTTACAGAACCGAAGGCCGGCGAAAGTCTACGAAAACTGTGTATAAATTCTCCTTCTTTTTTCTTAGGTGGAGTTGTATACTCGCTGCCAAACAAAAAATATTTTCAGTTGTTCCCCTCCCTTTTCTGAATCCCATTTGGTTTTCCTTTAGTATATTTTTAGATTCAATATATATATATTTGTAGCCTACTGTATAAAATTGATGTGAAGAGTTTGCAAACGCAGTTTAGTAGCGCAATACCTCTGTAGTTAAGCGGGTCTTTTCTGTCGCCTTTCTTATATATCAAAGTAATGTATGAGACTGACCATTCTTTTGGTGTTGTCCCTTTCGTTAGAATTTCATTGAACATATTTAAAAGGTAGTGTTTCCATTTGACTGTTAAATTTTTGTAAAATTCATTATTTAACCTATTCGGTCCTGGGGTTTTGTTTAATTTAGATTTATTAATGCTAGTTTCTAATACATTAAAAGTTATTGGGCAGCCTAGAGTCGGGTGGGCACAATCATAAAATTGTAATGTTTCTGTATGATTTTGTTCAAACATATTCTTATAAAATTTAGTCCAATCTGTTATGCTAATATTGTTTGTATTAAAACTTTTAACTTTTAGCGAATTTATTACAGCCCAGAATTCTTGACTGTTATTAATTTGTTGTAGTTTCAGTTTTATTTCATTATAATACTGATTTTTTTGGTGTTTTGTTAATTTGCGATAATCATTTTTGAGGCATAGATAGCTACTTAGATTTGTTT
Organism: Harpalus rubripes; assembly: GCA_963082715.1. Taxonomy (NCBI): domain Eukaryota; kingdom Metazoa; phylum Arthropoda; class Insecta; order Coleoptera; family Carabidae; genus Harpalus; species Harpalus rubripes. The sequence continues at coordinate 10,602,696 of OY720466.1, read as the reverse complement.
CGTTTGGATTTTTATGACACAGTTTTAGAGCTTGTTTGGCCCTTTTTTTATTGTCAAAACAATCAGTATTGAACCATGGCTTTTTTTTCTAGACTTGGATTAATTATGTGATATGTTTTTATATTTGATTTCATGCTAGCAGTATTAGCTGCTTCTTTTATAGCACATATAAGATTATTATTTAAATTGTCAACTGAGTTACTATTATAGTAAATACGATGAGATAATTCTAATTTTTGTTGAAATGTGTTAACTGAGTTAATCATGAATTTATAATTTTCTGTAATTTTATTACTAGTGTCGCTAATATTTATCGTTACCTCAGGCGCCAATTTATTTTTAGTTTCAATTTTACATAGGCCATGGTTTGAGGGGGATAAAGTATGTGAGCAACTAAATTTTTTTACTATAGTTAGAAAATTATAATTCGCCCATGCAAGGTCTATAATACTTTTACCCTCGCTTTTACCTCTAATGTTAACAAAGGTATAATTACTTGGAATATCTCCAGTAACCCGGCCATTTAATACATAGAGCCCTAATTCCTGCATGCATTCAACAAATTTTTTGCCCCTGTAGTTGGTGGCGTTATGTAAACTAATCCTCGACTCACTAACGTCATTTAAATAGAATCTTTCTCCCTTTATCTGATTTGAGTTTCCAATGTGGGCGTTGTAGTCCCCTAAAATAACAATTTTGTGATTTCTGTAGGAATCAATAGTTGAATTTAAAGAGTCAAATAGTAAATTTATGCATTCATCATTGTCTAAGTTTGGTCTGAGATATACACAGCCTACAATATAGTGAGAATTATTTAGTTTAATTTCAATTATTATCCACAGATTATTTATTTCTATAACGTTAATTATTATATTTGCAGGCCCGTAGTCAGGGGGTGGCCAGGTGGGGCTGAGCCCCACCTACGAACTGGCCAAGCCCCACCTAGAAAAATCTTAAAAATATCTTAACTAAATTGTTTGTATTATTGACATTTAAGTACCTACATTGTCGATTATCGTGAAAGAGTTTGGGACCAACGACCAAACATAAGTAGACAAATCATTCCCTATCCCTTCCCAATAAATGTTTTGATTTCGGCTGGCCAGAAAGAGACAACTAGAGATAGAGATATGTTTAGTCTAGTTCGAGCATTTCTCACTAGAGGCTAAGGCTACCAGTATGCATCATTATTTTCGGTGATAATTAATCATTTGCAGTTTTAATAATATTATTATGAAGCACTAAATATTGTTATTTTTTTATTCCTCTACCTTAGAACAAGTTTTGAAGTTCAAAGATCGTATTATTAAAATATTAATGAACTTAGAATTTCAAGAAATGTCAAATTCAAATTTCAATATTTAATTTTACCTTTATGTTTAAAGAACGATTTTTTTTAAAAAATATTTATTTGAATATTATGTTCTGCTTTATAATCATATTTTGTTAAAATTGATATTATTTGTCATTATTATTAAATAATGAAATTTGAAATTTTTAAAACAGCGTTTTAGTTAAAACAAGGCTTGTGCTATCAGCTATTAATTTTAGTATGGACCCGGATAAAATAGTTTTTTTTTTATATAATTAACATAAAAATCACGATAAATGTTACGATTTTTTTTTTGTATATAAATGATTTATAACACTTTTGTTATTTTTATGTGCTGTATTATAGACCTTTTCTTTCCAAAATATCTTCTTTTTAATTAACAAAACTAATTTCAACTTTATATACAATTTTAAAACTTTCAATTTTAAAATGTTAATGTTAAGAGCACTTGTGCCTCTAGTGAGTCATGATTAAACTAGAGTAAATATATCTCTATCTCTAGCTGTCTCTGTCTGGCCTACCGAAACCAAAACAAACCAAAGGATGATTTGTCTAGTTATGTTTGGTCGTTGTTTGGGACAGCGCGACAGAGGCAACTTAAACATTCTTTTATATATACCGACAAAGAGCAACCGATGCTTGGGCGGTCTTACTATATTTACGATTTACAATGTTTCAATTAGCATGTGCATGCGTCTTCCATTTTATAAATTACATGTGCGCATTTTGATTTCAAATACAAGTCAGTTTAAGTCAGACATTACTGATAGGTATAAGGTGTGCATATTAAAATATAACATTCACGAAGTAAGCAATTTAATAAAATGAGTTCATTAGATTCATTTGTGATACGCACAAATAAAAATAAAGAATCATCAGATTCAAACACAGTTTCTACACCATCTTCATCAAATAGTAAAAAACTAGGCTCTATTCCACTTCCACATGATATCGCACAACAAGGGACAAAAATAATACAAAAAAAATTGGCGACATATCCTAAAAACAAAGATGGGCGATGTTTTCAAAAGAAATGGTACGACAAATTTAAATGGCTTGAATATTCAGAATCCACGGACGCAGCTTATTGCTATGCATGTTGGAATTTTAAACCACATATACAGTAAGTGGTTTCAAAAATTGGAAATATGCATTAGATAAGACTAAGGGTTTCCACAAACATGCTACATCAAATATTCATATGTTGGCAATGACTATGTGGAGTGAAAAAGAAATGAGACAATCTATAGGAAAAGAGGTTTCAACTATTGCTAATGACAACGTACTTCGGCAAAATAGATACTACGTTACTTCAATCATACAAATGCTCCAATTTTTAGTTGTGAATGAGCTACCAATGCGTGGTACATACGACTTTGAAGAACATGAAGAAAAAAGCTTATTCAAAAATCTGAATATACAATATTGAAAGATAAAACACTAGCGGAATGTTACAAAATAGTATCAAAAAATGCTAATTATTTGTCGCCTGAAATTCAAAACGATATTATACAAATTTTAGCTGATTCTGTTCGTGATGATATTGTGTGTGATATAAAATCGGCAGATGTACCCTATTTTACGCTACTTGAAGATGGAACAAGGGATAGAAATAATAAAGAAAATATTGCAATCGGAATTCGTTACGTAAAAGATGGCAAAATATTTGAATCTATATTATGTATTAAAACTACAGAGAACTTGGATGCTGAAACTTTTACTACTTTAACACTAAAGGTTTTAGAAGAATGTGGGTTAGGTAGCAGGCGTTTACTTAGTCAATGTTATATGACGGGGCTTCTGTTATGAGCGGTAAAAAAGGTGGCGTTCAAGCTAAAATCCAACAGAAACTGAATAGAACAATACCATACGTCCATTGTTGCAACCATCCACTACATTTAGTAATTGTTAAGGCAATAAATGGCGTAGCTATCATTAAAACTTTTTTTGAGCAATGTTCCATGCTATATAATTACCTTAAACAGGGGTCCATTGCCAAAATATACGAAGGTCACTCACTAAGTCGTCTTTTAGAGCAACAATGGTCTGGACATTTGCAAGTAACCAACATAATTTATAGTAACTATAAAGCAATTATTACGGCATTAAAATCGATTTCAGGTAACAGAAATTTTAGAGATCAAATAGTAGAAGCAATTGGTTTACATACTGTTGTGATTAAATTACAATTTCGTTTTTGTGCAATATTTATGCGAAAAGTATTACAAGCATTGCATCCAGCTGAAAAAATGTTACAGGCCCGAGAAACAAGTTTAAAGGACTCCGCTCAAATAACTGATGCAGTAGTGGAAGTTATTTCAAACATGCGGAATGATATTACTTATATCGAAATATTAGAAGAGAGTAAAAGCGGTGATTTTGAGATTGAATGTTCAAGAACAGAAACAGATATTCAATCCAAAAGACGCAGATCACCAAGCAGTAATCTTAAAGATTATATAGTTATGGAAACAACAGTTGATGTCACTAATGAAGAAATCGCTCTTAAGTCGGTGTTTTACGAGACTCTCGACATAATTTTGAATGAACTCGCACGAAGATTTAGCGATAATCATGCTTTAATAGGAGCTCTTTCAGCAGCAGAAGACCTTTGTTACGAAGAAATTAATTATTTATCAACCTTGGATATTCCACTACCATCTAAAGAAGAACTACATGTAGTTCGAGCATATCTGAAGAAGGTCGACAATTCTAAAACTATTGAAGAAATTTACAAACAAAGAATAGCATATGAAATACATATAAAATGTTAGCAACAGCTAGAACTTTCGGCTGCAGTACAGCTCTTTGCGAATCAACATTTTCTGTGTTAACCAGAATAAATCGACCGCAAAGATTATCAATGACGCATCAACGCTTAGCAAATTTAACATTTCTTGCATTTGAAGGATCTCGCACGAAAAATGTTGATTTACAAAAAGTTTTATTAAAATTTAATGCTTTAAATAATAGAAAATTACAATTATTTTAGTATTAAAATTTAAGATAATATATTTATATTTTATTATGTACTTAAATATTTTTTTTTTTTGTATATTATTTTTGTTTTGAATAAATACCATATATATATATATATATATATATATATATATATATATATATATATATATATATATATATATATATATATATATATATATATATATACTACTACTAAAAATTTATACTATTTTTATTAATTTTCAGCCCCCCCTGAAAAAATTATAGCCCCATCTATTGATGGTTCCTGGCTACGGGCCTGTATATTTGCTTTATTTTTTACAATTATAAGCAGACCGCCACTCCCCCTGCCTCTGTTATAGTCTTTAACAGCGGGACTATCAAAAGTAAATTTTGAATATTCCTGCAAGAACATCGGAAGTTTTACAATTTTAAACAGTGACCAAGTCTCACATAGGCATATCACATCATAACATAATAGTGCATATAAATTATTTAACCCTTCGATATTCCAGAAAGCTATATTAAGATTATTTCCATCTATAAAATAGTTATTTATATTACTTAACTTATGGGTGTCTTCATGGTCTGTTTCTGGAATTGCATTGTTGTCTATTTCCCTAAAAAAGCCGCCATGATTGGTGGAGTGTGGGGCTTGGCTTGAATAGTTTCTTCTGTTGCGCTGGTTTGGACGGCGATTCCACGGATGAGTTGCTGCCTCTTCATCTTTTGATTATTTTCACCCCGTTGCGTGTAATTTTAGCTTTTAACCCTTCTTCTGCATATTTTTTCCTTGTTGTGAGATCTTCTTTTAGTTTTGCCCTATCCCGTGCTGGCAGATCTTCATTGATATATGTTTTGCTTCCTTTTACTTTATTTCGGTTCTTTAGAATATCATTTCTTATATATATCGAATCGAGTGCCAGTAGGACCGGTCTGTTATACATGTTGTCTTCCCGAACTTTTCCCAAGCGAAAACATTCGGCTACATCTCTGTTCTGAATTTCAATATTTAGGTATTGTTTGACAATATTCTGTACTGCGAGTTGAATATCCGTGTCATTATCTTCAGGAATACCATAAATAATGAGATTTCTTTTCTTGATTTGCTTTTCAAGGTAGTAAATGGTTCGATCTCTCTCGTCCAATTTATTTGATAGATTGTCAATGATTTTAGAGTTATTAGCACCATTTTCTTTGATCTGTTTAATATCTGATTGCATATCTTCTAGTATGTTTAATTTCGACAGGATTTCATTTATTTTTTCTTCCATGATCAATTAACCATGTGCTACTTTTAGGTTATGTTGACTTTACTGTCGATTTTTACGTAGTATCGTGGATTATTAAAAGTATTAGAAATAAATCCTTACAGTTTTTAATGCGTCTCTTTTTGTGAAATAGGTATTTTGTAGTTATTTAGAATATATAATCACTTTTTAGCACTTTTCTTAAAGCGCGCCAAATTGTTCAACTTTATCATACAGCTTCACTGTTGCCAATTTTAATTAATAATAATTGTCTAATATTTACACTTCAGCCAAATAAATAAAAAACGTTACAATTGGTGTCAGGTGTGGGGTGTTAATAAACTGTGAAGTGTTAATTAAAAATAAATAAAATGTGACTAAACAATTCAAATTAAATGAATTAAAAGTAAGTAATCTCAAGACTGAACTGGAAGAGCGGGATTTGGAAACAGCAGAAAAGAAGTCAGTGCTTCAAGAAAGATTACAGCAAGCACTAATCGATGCTGGTGAAAATCTTGAAGAATACTTATTCGACCCATCCGATATTCATAAATTCATAGACAAAACATTAGAACATAAATTAACAGAAAATTCCAGAACATTAAAAGAAGAATTATTGGAACAGTCTAAAACATTAGAGGAGAGTTCTAGAAGAAAATTCTGTATTATTAGAACAAAAATTAGAAGAAACTTCTAGAATATTAAAACAGGAAATGGCAGAAAATTGTAGAATTCTGGAGCACACAGTAGAACAAAAATTAGAGGAGAATTCTAAAAAACTGAAGAAGACCCGAAGAATTTAGAAGGTAAGTACGATAAGCAGATCGAAGAATTACGAGGAAAGGTCACTAGAATTACAGTGTCGTCAATGCCAAATTCCGATGTAGCGAAGGCAGGTTTACAAGAAGAAAGGAAAGTAGTAAAGCCTGATATTAGTACAACAATTCACATCAAAACACCGGAATTTGATGGAAAATCTTCGTGGCCGAACTATTTAAAACAATTTGAAGCGGTTGCGAAAGCACATAACTGGACGTCTACAGAGAAGGCTACAGCGTTGACTGTCTCGTTGCGTGGGGAAGTCATCGACATCCTACAAACGCTGAAGGAAGTAGAACAAGAGGACTACGACCAACTAGTCAAGCGGTTGGACATGCGGTATGGCAATGCGCACCTGGAGCAGGTGTACCAGACACAAATGAGGAACCGCTATCAGAATTCAAAAGAAAGCCTTCAAGAATTTGAAGTCCACGTAGCTCGTTTGGTTCGTCTCGCACATCCTTCAGCTCCTGACTGCGTTTTGGAGTGCCTGGCCACTCAATCATTTATCTGTGGAGTTCGAGACGGCAAAACGCAGCAAGCACTGCGATTGGCCCGCCCAAAAACATTGATGCCGAGAGAAAAGAAGACACGGAAGATCTAGAAGAGAAAATGCGACGAGTTGTTTGTAAATGAAGAGTTTGCCGGAAGAAAGTAACTCCTCTGTTGGTACTGCGGAAAACTGGGTCATCCGCAGACACTTTGCAGAAAAATGCAAAGAGAGACAGAATCGGTAAAAGAAGAAAAGGAGTCGGAAAACTAAGTCAGGTTGATACGTAGGGGCAATCGTCGACCTGTAATCTAGTAGCCCCACAATCCATCAGTTATGGCTCTGTTGAAAGAAGACCACTAAAAATGTTACTGGATACGGGTGCGACGAAGACTATAATTAAACCCGACTTAGTAAAGAACACAGGCAAGCAGGCCCGCCGGGTGCGGACGTGCAAGGCGTGCACCGCACACGGGCGGCACCTTCAAGGGGGTGGCAAACACAGGAATCTCCTCATCGAACTTATTCACATAATTTGCACCTATGTTTTTTTATTGTCATAACAACGACATCTATTGATCTATATCGAAAATAAATGACAAATGAACAATTCGACGCGGGGACTTCCCCGCAGTCCCATACCAGGCGGTAGTTTTACGTTCAGGGGAATCCCCGTGCCGTGGCATCTCGAAATATTCATGTTGATGACTAGTTATTTAATTGTAATATTACTGCTAGTATTACAAAGTGAATAATTAATACTAATTAAAACTAGTTAAATAGTGTCATACCTACATATATCTTTCAGAGATTATTATAAGTGGGAAAAATCGTAAATATCGAACATGGTAAGTACGGTTTTTATTTACTAATCACTAATAATTGTCCCCAAAAATTGTCTTATTTTTATTTTTAAGACTTTGCATGTTTTCAGCCATACCTACCCCTACATATCTACAATAAATTATTCTTTTAGACACTATTCAAAATAGTAAAAGTCTTCTAAGAATATGTCTATTGTGTGTCTGATTGCTACTCTTTCACGACTTTATTTAATTAATTTAACTAATACTGTGGGGTAGATATTGTCGTATTTACCACAAAGTTGCTTTGGTAGGACCTTGCGAAAATGTTTTATGCGAACGTAACCACGGTCAACAGCTAGTATATTCTAATACATTCAAAAATTGTTTTAGGAACCACCAAAGAGAAAAAAGCTTTATGGGGCTCAATTTCGAAATAAAAAACGAGAAAAGGAGATACAGAAAGAAAAAATGGCTGGTTCTATGATGAAATTTTGAAACGAACCTGAAAATAAGGATTGTCAAGAAATTATTGAAACTATCACTGCGTCGACGTCGGCTTCCGGACCTATGGAAGAATCTGAAGAGAAAAAAATATCTTGCAGCCCAAGTCCTTCAGAAAATGACAATAGAAGTGATACAAGTGAAGAACCTATAAGCGGTATGTCGTCATCAGCGGTTTCTATCAGTTTGCGATGTAGTGACGACCCGGGTTCGTGGCCTGCTAGTAACAGTAGTGATCTTGTTGATATTTTAGTTAGACGTGGTCCTGTACAGGTGCGTAACCACAGTTTTTCCGTTAATGACAATGGACGAAAATTTAGTGACTATTACTATTATAGAAAGCTTTCTAACGGCGAAGGAATTAATAGAGATTGGCTTGTTTACTCTAATTCAAAAGATTCCGTTTATTGTTTTTGTTGCAAAATGTTTGGTAAAACTGCAAGTAGTCTGATTTGAACTGCTTTTCGGATTGGCAACATTTATCATTAAATTTGAAAAGACATGAAACGAGCGATTTCCACAATGAAAATGTGAAATCATGGGTGCAATTAAATAATGTGGTCAAAACTAAGACTACTGTAAATCAGATGCAACTGAGACTATTAGAGTCAGAAAAAAAGCATTGGTGTGATATATTAGAAAGAATTATTGCCGTTAAAAAGTTTTTATCACGTCAATGTCTGGCTTTTCGAGGTCCATCGAAAAAAATATTTAAGCATGATAACGGCAATTTTCTAAAAGCAATAGAAATGATAGCTTCTTTTGATTCAGTTATGCGGGAACATATTCGCAGAATTGAATTGAAATCTAATTCTAGTCGGATGGGTTTGGCTCACTATTTAGGAGATCAAATTCAAAATGAAATTATTGAATTACTCGGCACAGCGATAAAAAAATATATTTTGGACAAAGTTAGAGAATCGAAATATTTTTCCGTCATAATAGACTGCACACCGGATGCAAGCCATACGGAACAAATAACAGTAATACTTAGACATGTTTATCTAAACAATACAAATAAAAAAGTAGAGGTATGCGAACACTTCATTGATTTTTGTCCAGTTACCAGTTCAACTGGCGAGGGTTTATTAAATTTTGTTTAGAATTTATTTTCCCAATTAAACCTTGACATTCAAAATTTGCGAGGGCAAGGTTATGATAATGGCTCTAACATGCGTGGAAAACACAACGGGTTGTAGAAACTTTTTTGGAAATCAATCATCGTGCATTTTACGTTCCATACTCAGCTCATAGTCTAAATTTGGTAGTGAATGATGCAGTAAATATTACGCACGAAACTATATTTATTTTTTTTGACATAATTCAAGAAATTTATATTTTCTTTTCATTGTCTACATGGTCGATCATTTGCAAACATTTACCAGATTTAAAATTAAAAGCTTTGAGTGCTACGCGATGGTCCAGCAGAATTGACGCGATCAAACCCTTACGGTATCATCTAGAAAAAATATTTGATGCTCTGTTTGAAATATCTGAAAATACGTCTAAGTGGGATAGTGCCACGACTCACAAAGCGCATTCGCTCGCTTTAAAGATTCAAAATTATAAATTTATTTGCTCTGTTGTAGTCTAGTACGAAATTTTGAACGAAATTAATTCTTTAAGTAAAATGTTGCAAAGTCCCACAATGAATACTCAAATATGCATAAATTTGCTAAATAATTTGATCGATAAGTTAACAAATAATCGCACGGACATTTTGAAATGATTTTGAACAACGCGATGAAGTTATATATTAGACCCGAAAATCAATTACAAAGTAGTTTTTTTAGAATACTAGATCAGACATTAACTTCCTTAAAAAATAGATTTGAAGAGTTAAAAACTTTAGACAACGTGTTTGGCTTTCTCAGTAATACATTATTTAGTAACCCCAAGAAAAAATTTATGAAACATTGTAAAGATTTACATCTGAAACTCAAAGATACGAAAGCTTAGAGGGGCCACAGAAAAAAATAATTTAATCTTGAAATTTCAAAGTTTTTCTTGAAATTTCACCTTTTCGAAAAGTTGAAATTTCAACATTTTTATTGAAATTTCACCTTTTCAAAAAGTAGAATTTTCAACTTTTTTCTTAAAATTTCACCATTTCAAGTGATATTTTCTAGTAGAAAACTTAAATAAGGCGATTATTATACTGTTTGAAATCTCGTACATTTCCTGCGAATGAAAATGTGTGGTGTGTGCACGTTAGGTTAGGTTAGTTTAGGTTGGGTTGATCTCCAAATTGCAGAGTATAATATTCTGCTATAAAAAATGTTGAAATTGCAAGAAAAAAGTTGAAATTTCAACATTTTGAAAAGGTGAAATTTCAAGAAAAACGTTGAAATTTCAATTTTTTGAAGAGGTGGAATTTCAAGAAAAAAGTGGAAATTTCAACTTTTTAAAAACGTGAAATTTCAAGAATAATTTTTTTTTCTGTAGCCCTTCTAAGCTTTCGTACAAAGACGATTCAAGGAATGAGGCTGACATTGACGGTATTGATTTGTACAATGAAATTAACGCTTGGAAGCTACATTTTATAGAAAATCAGTCTACCGATCCACATACACTTTTGCAATATAAAAAAAATAAATGAAATTAAGTAATGTACGAAGTCTCCAAGCCACAACGTCCTAAAGAATAACCAAAAGCAATCTTACACACGTCGAAAAAAAAACATGCTACATGAATTTATTTAAAAAAAAATCCATCCATAGAAATAGTATCCCCGGATAAGCATGCAAAATTTCATCTTAATATCTTGCACTGGGGAGATACTATTCACAATTAACTAATTTTACATGTTAATCGCCCATGTGTCGGTCGGCCTAAGACACCCGGTATAACTCAACTTTTAAGGTCATTTTGGGTATTATTAGTCAACCACTAGTGTATGATATTAGAGTGTAATGGCAATAATTAGTCAATAACTTTTTTATGGTAACAGAGATGACGTAAAACTAGTTACTATTAGAAAGATGCATTCAATAGCAAACTTTCAGATCTCTGCGTAAATTATGATATCTTTTACGGTTTAGTCAGAAATAAATAAAATGTGAATAAGGGCACGGTGTAATTTTTGAAATAATTTTTATCTAGCTGTCTCTTCAAAGGCAGTTTACTTAGGAACTATGTCGTTAACAAATATTTATAAATTATCAAACTTGACAATTAGCTTAAAAGTAAGGAACTTGTCAAGTCTGACAATTTATAAACATTAGGTGCGTTCAATGAAGTAAGCAAATCAAACAGTTGCTAAGTAAGCAAACAAGACTTGTTGCTTAGTACGCTGAACGATTTGCTTTTACATGCACAAGAAGGGTGAGTAGCACTCAACTGAACTGATCCGCAACTCCCCCTTTTCAAAATAAAAGGAATACGAAGACATACTTGACATCTGTCAGCGAATATTTTTTTCCAGTTATTAGTAGATAATTAAAAAAGAAATACCACTAGTCTAACAAAATGTCAAAGTCAATTAACAGAAACAAGCACCTATAAAAATATGCAAGCGTGATCAGTTCACTCGAAATTTTTCTTGGTGCTTTGCGGGGACAGGGACGAGGTAACCGAGTAGATACGTGTAGTCTATCCCAGTGGCGGATTTAGAGGGGGGGGGGCACTCGAGCACGTGCCCCCTGTTACTTTAAAAAAATTAATTATTACATATTATCATTCACATATTAAACATCATAGATAAATAAAAAAATAAACATACTAATAAAAATACAGAATTCTATTTATTTTTCAAATTGTTTATTATTTTGGAGATGCCCCCCCCCCTAACTTTTTTGTTATAAGTAATAGAACAAATGGTTCCTATAAAATTATTATTATTTTAATTGTACTATTTGATGGCAGATGTAGATATTTTTTATAAAGTCACGTTAAAAAGATACGACTAGCAACTTTTATTTTTTAAATAGCAAACAATAATTATTTCACTAAAATATAAACTGCCATTTTTTTTATCTTAAGTTGTTCTTATTACTTAATTTGATGTTTTAACTTTGTGTAACATTGTTGCATTTTATTTATTTTCACATGGCTACTTAGAATATTTGAATAAACATTATTTCTCATATTTCTCAAACTCATTTACTTGTTTGGGGTCCTGCACTTTGATTTTTTATTATTTTAAATGAAAGTTCTTTTAATTTTAGTAGTAAGTATTAAAAAGTTTTAATTGTTTTTAGTTTAACTGAATTTGATTTTTAAAGTCAACGTGACGTCACGGCGACATCCATTGTTGCTATATCTTTCTCTCGCACAAGTTCTATAGTAGGCAGCGAGAGAAAGGTAGCACTAATGTGACGTCAAAGTGACACTGACAACATACCTCAAATATCTTGCAAAGTAATTATTACAAAATTGTATTCTTCATCTTAATCCGTATTTATTGAGTATTACTTAAGTAAAATAATAAATGGGGGGGGGGTGCTTAGCCTACATATTTAAAATTTGTTTTTCCGAATTTAGTGCCCCCCCTATTATAATTTTCTAAATCCGCCACTGGTCTACCCTATTTAAAAGGAATAACGTTAGGGGATATAAGTACTGCAAAGTGCTACTCTAAACTAGCAGGGTACAGTCAACAACAAAAGATATATATTTTTTTAATTGTTATGACTCTTAGAAAAATTCTGTCATCCCCCACGCCTGGGTAGGGTCAGAGTGTACGAAAATTCAAATATCACTTTATTCATATATCAAATTACAAAACATAGTAATGGATAAAATTCGAAAAAAATAACATTGCCTTATTCAAATAACTACTTATGCATTTCTCGAATCGTTAAATCTCAAAAAATATTATAATGGTCTTATACAATTCTCGACTTGTGCAAATCTCTACCACTATGAAGTCTGCGCGCATTTATATATTCGTTTCTGGTTTGTTCACTATTGCTTTATTGCGGTACAGTTTAGTAATATTTGATTTTATAATTATATTTAAATTTGAATTACAAATATATGAGAATGTTAATAAATTTGTTGTGACAATTCAAAAATAATCAAATACATATTTTATATTTGCAAATGATATATACATATTTTGTTTTGTTCGTTAATAATAATAGTCTAATTTCTAATATTAATGCTACTTAACTGTAGATATATAAAAACAATAACCATTTTATAATATAATTATAGAAAGGCCATAAAAAGGTTAAATACAAAATATATAGAAGATAAAATAAAATGTATGGGAAAAATAGAATCACTTTTAGAATAAACTAAATACATATATTTGTTATTTTGTAATTATATTTTTTGAACAGGTTTGTTTAAACATGTACCTACCATAAGTAGTAATACAGACATAATGGCTGGTACCACAAACCCTGTTTTAAGAAATGTCAAATTCAAAGTTTAATTTTACCCTTATGTTTTAAGAACGATTTTTTTAAAATATTTGTTTGAATACAAACTATGTTTTGCATTAAAATCATATTTTGATAACTTTGTTATTATTTATTAGTATTATAAGTAATGAAATTTGATATTTATTAAAACAGCGGTTTAGTTAAAACAGGGCTTGTGGTACCAGCCAATACGATGGTAATTTATATTCACAATGTTTTACTGTTTTTACATTTTTCTATACAGGGTATTAATGAATACTTGTTACAAATTTATAAGGGTATGTAGGGGATGCAAAATAGACTAACTTTTACTAATAAACTCATATCCGGAAACGCACCGTTTTCGAGCTACAGGCTCTTAAAAGAGTAATTATTTTCCTAATTTTAGTTTGCTGTGACCTGTCACCAAATATTATTTTATTTTAACCAAGATTTTAACTTTATTGAATTGCAGACGCAGTATGAATGAGCATACTGTTCGCGATTACGCAAACATGGTAGGTATATATTAATGTATAGCAGCACAAGAAATTCAAACAAATTCTGGCGTTTTTGAACGAATGTATCAAAATATGCTCGCTCTGAAGGTGCAATGCTTGCATTGAATTTAGTGGTGGTATTTTGAGCAACTATTATAATATGTATTACAAAAATGAATAATAGTTATTTTATAATCGGTTGTATCATGTAACACATCGCTTATATTAAACGACGTCGTTAAATATTTTGACAAATAGAAACAAATTACATTGCGCTTTTTTCATCAGAGCCACATATTTTGATTGGATAACATTGTTAACGATGTCGTTTAATATAAGCGATGTGTTACATGATACAGCCTTATATGTGTTAAAAATAACATTTTATTTTGTGAGAAGGAAGTTTGGAATACGAAGCGGAGTGGTTCAACCCTTCAAACAAAATAAAATCACTTTTAACACGTATATCATATACTATTCTTTCTATAAACACTACTTTTTCATCTAAATTTGTATTTATTATAATTTTTTGACATATGCCAAAAATGTCGATTTGTTGTCCCATTCGTTATTACATAGGTAACTAATTCACTTTTAACACTATATAGTGTTCAAAGTAACAATGATCTGTCACTTTTTAATACTGGTGTCATAAAATGATATTTTTTCACGGCCCGGAGAGGAGAAAGTTGATTTCTATGACTCCAAAATTATGAGAAACAGCACATTTTGTTTCAGCAGGAAATTGGAACATTTTTTCCTCGTCGTATTGTAGCCATCACCTACGGCTCGGGCTACGCTACAAACTTACTCCTCGGAAAAAAAATTATACACTTCTCGCCCTTTATGTATAATATTATATTTATATATATATTTCAACCCTAAAAACAAACATTAAAAATCCTACTTATAGTAGATTTCTAGAAAAATTATTTAAAAAATTTAAAATAAGGATAATTAATAACTGAAGTGGTAGGTCACAACCAACTAAAATTAAGGTTACTCTTTTATGAGCCTGAAGCTCGAAAACGTTGCGTTTCTAGATAAGAGTTTATTGGTAAAAGTTAGTCTATTTTGCATCCACTACCTACATACCCTATAAATTTGTAACACGTATTCATTAACACTGTATAATAACAATTTTTGTTACATTTTTTTAAATGAAAATGGATAAACAAATTATTCATACTAGTAGGTATATTAAAGGAATAACAATCTACCAAATGAGCACTGTATAAGGTACCTTATCATTTACTAAGTTATGTGTACGTAGAGTACAAATCAAAAATAGTTCATTATTGTATAAATCTGACTTGTTTAAAATTTGTGTTATTTATATTATACATGTACACTATATTTATGTAAAATAAGTGGAATTGACGAGATGTATTACTTTGGCAACAACAGATTGAAAATCCTATTTTTTCCACTGCTCTTCTTTTCCTAAAATGCAACATGGGATTGACAAATGTTTTTGAGTATGAAGACAAGTATTTATAGTAAAACTCAGTTCCGGTTTTATAAACGTCCATTTAAAATTTAATTCCAAAATAAATTTAATTAAGTGTAACTCAATTTTTTGACATCGATGCGATGATTTTAATGACGAGAACATGAAAACTGTTTCGGACTTGTTCATTTTATTAAATTTACTATGAACCTAAGTATAAATCGACGTTTATAATACTGGCTCATAATTGATTAATTACTTATGATGGATTGATTATAGTTTTATATTAATGATTTTAATTTAATACAAATGATATTTCCGACTACATAAGATAATCTATAGGTTAGTTAAATAAATTATTGTAAATTTTACCTTATTATAAGTTTTTAAAGTCAATAAATAAAATAAATAACAAAATGATATTCTACAAACCAAATTAAAAAAATTAATTCTTCTGTGATGAGTTAAAAGAAAACTCAAACCTTGTTTACAAATACGTAGAGTTGGTCTTTAGTTACGAATGGGTCGGATTTAAAACACGAGCGCAACGAGGTTTTAGGTTTTTAAGTTTTAAGACCCGTGAGTGACTAAAGATGTTTTACTTATGTGTATCGTACAATATTTTATCTACGATCTAAAAACCCAATAAATATAAAAATAACTTTTATTTATGAATTAGAATTAGAATATTAAATGAGAAGGTTGCTATGATAACAAAATATTCACCCTGGTTTTGCAAATTTAGCGTATTTACAAATTTTAATCACTCGTTGCTCGGCAACTAGTGACTAATGAACTCTTTGTTAATAAACAACCGTTTTGACAAACTTAAAACAAACAACTAAATGCCAATTATACGCACTATCGTAGTTAAAAATATAGATTTTTGTTTATAAAACCTATTTACTTGAAACAATTACTTTTTGACATATTTATTTTGAGGTTGAGAGGATATATGAAATGAAGAGAGCAACAAAAGATCATATAGTTTTGGCAGAAAGTCGTCACACATTTGTAAATAATTAATAAAGTTTGCGTTATTTCCTATGTGAATATATTTTTTCGGATTTCTCCTTTATAAGTTTGCATGCCGCTTTGAAATTATTATAAATACATAGTAGGTATTCTAACAAATTATTAAATATATATTTCAATATAGCGCCCCCGTAAAGGGGTATGAAAAAAATTCATGAACATTTTGTTACCTATCATATAATTGTAATCTTACAGATTCCCTATAAAAGTCCGCGTGCCGCCTTGAAATTGTTATAAACAAATAGTATACATTACAACAAATCATTAAATACATATTTCAATGTAGCGCCCCCCGTAGATGGGTATGAAAAAAATTCATGAACATTTTGTTATCTATCATATATTTGTAATCTTAAAGATTCCCTATATAAGACCGCGTTCCTCTATGAAATTATTATAAACAATTAGTATGCATTATAACAAATTATTTAATATATATTTTAATATAGCGCCCCCGTAGGCAGGTGTGAAAAAAATCATAAATATTGCGTGTACCACCCTAGGAAAGGAAAGTATAAATAAATTTATAATAACTATTTCTCTTCGTAGAGTTAGCTTGGTATTTATGATTATATAACATTTATAAAAAAAAATATAAGGTCTAACAAAACAAATTTACCGAGTATAGGTTTGACCTTTAAAACGCGGCAATTTTAATAAATTTAAATTCGTGTAGTGTATCCCTTGTACATATACTTTTTTCATATAACTCTTATATGAAATATGAATCTATGTGTCGCTTACAAATTATTATAGATAAAAAGTATAATAAATTATTCCAAACTGCTTAATGTAATATGTAAATCAACCTTTATGCTACAGTGCCATCTATGATGCGAGTTCAAACACAAATTCTAACCTCTACCATAGACTAATATTACTGTGATATTAGTCTATGTCAATACCTATGTATTGAAGTAGTGAATGAGCACGTAAAATAGAAATAATAAAACAAAAGCTTACTTTGCACAAACAACAACTAAATAACATAACACTAGCCCAAATAGCGTTTTCAGTGAAGTACGACAATAAATAGTTCTTATTTTGCCACTAGATGGCTACGGCTTAATTTTATTCGCGAATACAAAGTAACAATGTATTGGGATTTTCAAGTATCAAGAGATGGCGCTGATCGCATTAAACAATGGTACACTTTTTGTTGACATTTGTCAATGTGGCATTGTTGTCAATTGTGTTTCTTTAGTTTTAATATTATTTTCTCATTTATTAGTATTTTTTATTTATAATTCAAGTATGTATAATAGAGTTTTTGTAGTTATATAGTTGCAGTTTCATGTAAATGTCAAATATGTACCACTGTTTGTAGTTCTAATATTCGCTGCTAGTTAGCGTTTTCTTATTTGAATACCCCAATACCTATTTTATTATTTATTTTATAAAATTTTCAACTTGTCATATTGTATTAACTATAGTACTGTGTTTAAGTAACGCGTGCGGACTAACAAATAGTAATGCCAGCAGTGTTGCCAGATTTAAAATGCAGTATTGTCTGAAATTAATAATAAAATTATCAGATTTTAGTGATTTTGTAGACTACTGTGAAATAAATTTTATACAATTATCAAAAATGGATGAAGGTCACTTGATCACTTTTGTTCCAAAATAATGTCAAAATTATATTTTAAAATAAATCATCACGGAATATACCCATTGCTTTGTACGTAGATATCGGTTAAGACGATGACATATTTGTACCGTGCGGGTGTTTACCAGGCGTTACCTCACGGGCACTTATTCTAATATTCTATATTCATCAAAACTATGTGCATGATATTTGATTAATATCATTGCCGTACGTTGATTCATTTAATATTTATTTTGGATTCCTTCTTGAAAAAACTTTAATTTAATTTCATTAAGCTGTTAATGAAGAGCGTGACAGATTGAAGCCTACGAGCAAATAGAAACAGGAGGGAACATATCGTATAACCCTTAAGCGACGGAAGAACGATGAAAGTGGTTTATAGGAGCGGGGGGAAACTGTCACACAAATACCAGATGTTGGCCATAGGCACGGGTAGATTATTTTACAGAGGGATGAGGGATGTTATGATTTATTTAAAAAAAAAACACCGTCTTTTATAATTACAATGCATTTTTATTTATTTATTATGTTACAATATAGTAGTTATAGTCGCTACTATTACAGTAAGACAATTTTGCAAAAAATTGTAATTCACAAATATCTTCTATAGTTAAGTGCACGCCACTGGACCGGGCATTGTGTGACAAACTACACAAAATGCAGCTCACCATTTCAATTTTTTCTTTTTGTAAACCACTGTCTCTCACACCCAATCGTTTATATGAATATCTTTAAATGAAACACTTTACTACAAAGATCTAACCGCACACAATCACGCTGAAACACATGTCAACAAACCTGACTCACACAATGTGGTTTATATCATGGCCGACTTCCGTCGCGTCTTGGACCTACTCCCAACACCGATACATTCTCTCCTATTTCTATTTTCTCGTAGCTTGAAACATATTTTCATTCGGGTGATCATAAAGAACACGGTTCTTGAGACTGCTTCCAAATTCGAAAGGTACGCCCATGGAAATAGTAATGCTGTCATACTATCTAAGCGGCAAATGTCAAAATTGTATGGAGCGGCACACTTCAGGCATTTTTCAGAACCTTGTATATATTTTTAACATACATACAATTTAAAAAAATCTGATGTGGCCAGCACATTACCTTCCGTCAGTTATATGAGGTATTTACGAAAATTCTACTGGGAACTGTTATAGGTAATTAGCTTTTTATCAGGTTATAGCTACCAGAATCGATATTTTAAGAACGCAAATGGTAAACAGGGTAGATCCATAACCTATGAAAAAATTTGAAAATTTAAAACAGGTTAGAAATTTGACGTAGTTAACAAACTGAGCAGAGTCCTACTTTGAACACATTTCCACTTTTAATGCGCGCGCTTCGCTTTGCATCACTACCTTTTTTGATATTAGATTCCTCATGAATCCGGTAGATGGATCTGGTAGATATTGAACAATTTTCGAACACAGTCGGTAGATGCGGTATCTACCGGTAGAATTTTCGTAAATGCGTATTTATTTTCCATAAAATCCATACAGAAAGTTCCCTGCAAAAGATTCTAAATTTCTTGTATGTACATTACCTTTCGACAGTTGTATGTATTTTATACAAATTCCATACAGAAAGTTTCGAGCAAATATACTACGAATATGTCAATTGCACTTCACACTGACATCTTTCAATCAGAATTTTCTTAATAAGTAGCTGTTTCTAGCATAGCTGGCTAATTTAAGAAATTTAATTTCTTTATAATTTTATAACTCTATATCCATTTAATATGAAGTATAAAATGCAGTCAAATCGTATAGAGAATACAATGTTCTCTAACATTTATAATAACATTAAATGTGAAAAAATGATATTTAATATTGTTTTTTCAAGAAAAACTGTTAAAATCTTCAAATGAGGGTACTTCCGGTTGACCAATTATAACTAAAATCTAATCAGCTCTTCATATGAATGCAACGATGAGGAATACGAAAGAATTATAATTTTTAGAATTGTAGTATTAGAGTTATCGTAGACGAAAATTTTTTTACACACACACATCCACACACACACACATCCACACACACACACACACACACACGCACGCACGCACGCACACACACACACACACACACACACACACACACACACACACACACACTCACACACACACAAACACTCACACACTCACACACACACACACTCACACACCCACACAGCCACACACCCACACACTCACACACGCACACAGGCGCGCACGCACACACGCGCGCACGCGCGCACACGCAAGCACGCACGCACGCACGCACGCACACACACACACACACACACACACACACACACACACACACACAAACACACACACGCGCGCGTACACACACACACGCACAAACACACACACGCGCGTGCGTACGCACACACACACACACACACACACACACATTTACATTTTTCAAAAATTGACGATTATTAACTTATATTAGCGTAAAAAAAGCTTTCTTTATAAAACTGTCTTTACAGATTATGGAAATTCTATTCCATTCTCGAGATATCGAGTGATAAAGAAGTGGCCTTTCTTCCAGAAATAATCAAAAAAAGTTTAATTATGCCGGAAGTGGTTTATTAAAAGTAAAATATTTATATTGTTTCATATATAAAGTTTCCGCTGAATTCAATGGTAAAATAAAAAATATAGTATTCCATTTAAAATAAGAAAATTAGGGTCTACTTTCGGTTAAACCGGAAGTGCTACTGATTTTTTATATTTTAATTGAAACGGACATGTGGGAAAACCCTTAGATACCATATTTCATCAAAATAATATTGAGTAGTTTTTAAAATAAAGATAGCGTAAGCTCGTTCTGGGACACCCTGTATAAAACAATGTATATTTAAATTATATAAAACATATAAAAAAGAACTGTATAATATAAGCATGACGATCTTATCCAACAAAAACATTCTGAAACAAACAAAATAAAGATAAATTAATATTATAAATCTTTAATAACGCAAAAAAGTCAAGGCTATCATCCATATCGTATCAAACAGATGTTTATTTTGGTCTATTTTTAATGTTTTTCTCCCAAATTTCCTCATATCGCAATTTCTGAATTATTTACACAAATTCATCAAGTAAACTGAAATATTATGTAATTCAGGACGTCCTAAAATTAATTGAAATACTCCCTGAATGCCTGAAATTTATTCACATTTATCCAAAACTACTCATTTATATATAATATATGTAAAAACGTTTTGAAAAAAATTTTACGCTCCAAATTTTATTACGAAATAAGGTCTAATCTAGTTATCACTGGACATAATAAATACATAATAATTGTTTTACAATATAAATACCATGTTAATATTGCCAGAAAATGTTTCGATAGATGTTATACAAACTTGAAATACGCAAATCTATCTATAGGTTAGTTGGACAGATAACTGAAACGTGAAATTGTTAACGTTTTTGGAGATCAAAATATTAGACAGACGACTCTTTACGGACCAAACTAAACGGAAATGTGAAGAAGGTGTAGTATATTTTAATTTACCAAATAGTGGGCGACCCGAACTTTTGCCCCCAAATCGAATCAGCAGTCTCATTCGAAGTACCCAAGACAAAGTTAGAACGTCATCGCGCGAATTAACTCGATGATTTAGAATTTTAAAAATGATTGTTAGTAGAACTTTGGTCAGGAATGATTTAAAATGTCGAAAAAGAAATAATGTATCCAAGCAGTTAGCGGCTCAGCTTGAGCGAAGGTTCAGATGCTGCAGAGCATTGAGGAACCAACATTTTATGAAACAGAGAGAGGGCATAATCCCCCAAATGTTTCTCAGTCGCGACAGATGGAAGACTTTTGAGCATTTCTTAGCAGAAAAGTTTACAATAATGGCTGGGAATACGAAACGAACATCACTTATTAGAACTAAAACTATTATAATTACCCCTTAACCTTAAAATTAATTTTAATAAAAACTAAATACGTATTTCGAGAACTAAGTTCTCATCATCAGTAGTACAACAAGAGAAAGTTAAACAGAGTAGTCAAGATTATTCTGTTTAACTTTCCCTTGTTGTACTTTGGTAAGGGAGGTATAGGGATCGTGCTATAAATCGCTAATTGTGATTTTGGTAAATAAGCATGTTTTAAGGTCTCCTAGAATCCGTTTTTAACATTTTCACGATGATGTGTGTGGGTGTGTGTGTAGATCCTCTATACGCTCTAATTCAAATTGTATCATTCAGAAATTTTGAAGCCATATATTCTTGCACTATTCCAATATGGAAAGAGCCCATTAACCGAACGTGGCACTTTCCTTGAAGCTCAAAATAGTTTTTCCTAGAAAAATAACTTTAATTGTTATTTTTTCGCGATTTATGGTATAAATATCTTGGTTACACATTTGAGATATTCATATGTATGTATTTGACAAATATATGTCACTGTCAAAAAACTAATCATTTGAAATTACAAGAAATAAACATCAGCATCGCAAAAAAAATGAATTAATGTTCAAATTTTGAAGTAGAAAATATAAACAATAGCTATATTATTAAAACAATTGCATTATTAGTAAACATGTAAGTACTTATTTATGAAAATAAATAAAAATTGCATGCCGGGAGCGGGAGATAATTTACTGGCCACATCAGATTTTTTTTAAATGCAAGCTTGTTGCTATGTAAAAATATTACATGGTCACGTGGCCATGACACAAAACAATAAGGCGATGCGTTGCAATGCTAACTATTTGGTTATGTGATGTGAATTTTTCTTAAATGTCAAGCTTGTAGCTTGAATGCAATCTCTGAAGAAAATCCTCAAGCAATTTTAATAAAATCTAGTGAAGGAAAGCGGAACTGATATCATTTAAAAAACAAGAGTGTTTATTATATTTCCAATTCTATTTTTGACCTTTTATTTACCAGTCACCGGGCTTATGCTCTACTTTACCGCCCACATAAGCTACTCCCGCATTTTATAATTTACAGAAGTCAAAGATCAGTATAACATCGTAAATAAATAAAATTAATATAATTAAATGTATATTAATCTTTAGAGGCAAATTATAGTACAATTTTTTATTTTATTATAAAAAAATTATTTTAACTGTTTTAAAAAGTTCAGTTTATTAATAATGAACGTAGCATTTCTTTTAAACAATGTTCATGTTTCTTTTCTTCATAAATATATAACAAGATAAGCTTAGTGTAAATCTTTTCCAAATATTTTGTTGTTTGTGATGAATGAAAACAACT
This sequence comes from Harpalus rubripes, assembly GCA_963082715.1. Classification (NCBI taxonomy): domain Eukaryota; kingdom Metazoa; phylum Arthropoda; class Insecta; order Coleoptera; family Carabidae; genus Harpalus; species Harpalus rubripes. The sequence continues at coordinate 10,579,364 of OY720466.1, read as the reverse complement.
TATTTTTTCGTACCTCCCCTGCGTAACAGTGTAACAAAAACACTGAATAATTTATTATACTTTTTTATTTATAGTAATTTGTAAGCGACACACAGATTCATATTTCATATGAGATATATGAAAAAAATATATGTACAAGGAAAACACTACACAAATTTAAATTTATTAAAATTTCCGCGTTTTAAAGGTCATACTTACACTCGATAAATTTGTTTTGTTAGACCTTATATATTTTTTTATAAATGTTATATATTCATAAATACCAAGCGAACTTCATTCAATGTTACGAAGAGAAATAGTTTTTATAAATTTATTTACACTTTCGGTCGGATCACACAATATTTATGAATTTTTTTCATACCTTTCTACGGGGGGCGCTATATTGAAATATATATTAAATAATTTATTATAATGCATACTAATTGTTTATAATAATTTTAAGGCGGCACGCGGTCTTATATAGGAGATATCTAAGATTTCACATGAATGATAGGTAACAATATGTTCATGAATTTTTCTCATGCCCTTCTACGTCGGGTGCTATTTTGAAATATATATTAAATATTTTTTTATGGTGCATACTATTTGTTTATAATAATTTCAACTTTCAAGGCGGCACGCGGTCTTATATAGGAAATATCTAAGTATCTATACTGAAATGTATATTAAAAAATTTGTTATAATACCTACAATTTATTTATACTAATTCCAAAGCGGCACGCGGACTTCTAAAGGAAATATCTAAAATATATATTCACATAAGATATAACGCAATTTTTTTAAATTATATGCAGTACGGGTGTCGCTATTACAAAAAATATATATGAGTTGAGTATATTTGTTATAATAGATACGATTTATTCATAATAATTTCAAAGCGGCACTCTTAAGATATATAGAGAATAAATACATTTGTTTATTATCTGCTACCATAACCTGTAAATTTTTTCGGTCAAATAAAATATATTTCACACGGTCGTGAAATAGTATTACGGTACTAATTTCGAAATTCCTTAAACTTCTCTCATTCGTACAGTAAACACTGGCTTCTTAGCCTTATTACGTAAATAACTTTTCATTTAAATAAATTAAAATTCACAAATGGCGTTCATTTCGATACGCAACCTATTTCGACACGCAATTTTTTGTTTTAGTAGGTTGGCACTAGAATGGCAGCTACTTAACTTTTCTTTTAATTGGCAATTGACTTTAATTTCATTATATAAGGACAAAATTATTATTATTATTTTAGTGATGTTAATTGCTTGAATATATATAAATGGTCGAAAATATAATCACAAAATAAATAAAAAATAATTCTATTTCATCCCCCACGCCTCGTAACACATTGTGTAGAATGTCATTAGTTGTCTGGTTCGTATCATTTTGCGTTTGAGTCTTTAACACGTACACTATTAAACAGTAATAATATGAACTATAAACATGTATTATGTAAAGAAATGATTTAATTATTGCGAATGATATCAATACTATTTTCCGTTGCTGCCATTGGGGTTATGCACGAATTAGTGTAACGGTACGCCTTGCAGTGCACTTTGCTACTCTCTTTTGACCGTTGCCGTTGATGTTTCACACAGGTATTAAATTTAGCAATTTCGAAGAAATTGTGAAACCAGATAGATGGCCAAACGGACCATACATTGCTCGGTTTTTTCAACGACGCAGCAATCATCAGGTACCAACGTGACATCTGGCTCAACAGTCTCAAAAACCATCTAGTCGCCCGTTCGAATTGTTCATCAGAACATTCAGTGTATACGCAACAAAACTGAACAACTTGACATTTTCGTATCATCGCATCCTCCATGCGACTCTTTCAGAACACTGGCTTCGACAATCATCCTACACTTTGAAAGACTTTCATTTAGCTAGCGTATTTGTTAGACAATTTTATGCTAATGGTGGAGTTATTATCTACTGTAACAACCGATTTAATTATGACAACGTAGATTTCATTACAGACTTTAAAGTTTACTCACATAAATACTATCAATTATATCTTAGTTGTTTACAGATCGCCTAGTTCAAATATATCCGAATTTTTAAAACATTTGGATATGTGTTTGTCAAAAATTATAACGAAGATAACCTTTTAAAGGATAGTACAGAAAAGAAATTATTTTCAGATGCTATGAAAACTTATAATCTGCACCATACAATAAATGAACCAACACGTATTTTTCAAAATAGCAAGTCATGTGTTGATAATATATTTACTAATTTAAATATTAACGTTTATGAAGTAACTGTTATATACAAAAATATTTCTAATCATTCTGCTCAAAGTATCTGTATTAACAATGAAACTTCTAAAGCTGTAAACAATTCAAAAACTGTCAAAAGATTGTTTTCCAAATCTGATCTTGATTATTTTAAATTTCAGTTGTTAAAGAAACCGACGTTGATAGATGTTTTAAAATTTTTTTGGAATTATTTACGTATCATTTTTATATTACTCTTCCTAAAATGAAAGTTCCCAGCCACAACGGCATTACCAAAAACGAATCTTGGGTAACCAATGAAATAAAAAATTGTCAATAATACTGAAAGAATAATATAACTTATGTCAGTTAGGGCTTATCACTAAGGCAGAATACATGAAGATTAAAAAAATGTATCGTAAACTAATTAGAAAAACTAAAAATGAGTTCAATTCTAAACTTGTGCAAAACTGTAGTAATCATACAAGTAAAGTTTGGAAATAAATTAACAATAATCTAAATATAAATATTACTGACAAATCTAGAAAAATTAATAAACTAAGAAGTAATAGTGAATTTCCAAATAACCCGTTTAGATATTGCTAATATGATCAATAACTATTTTATTAATTTGCCACATAAAATTCAAAGATATCTGCCTCCTGCTTCTAACTTTTATCTCGATGGTAATAAAATTTCGAACAATTTACTGTAAAATTGATATGAAATGATAATTGCTCCTTTATGTTATTGTATTAATTTGTCTTAATTAGAATGTAAATTTCTAGATCTTCTAAACCATGTTAAAGTTATAGCTTTACATAAAACGGAGACAAAGAATTGGTATCAAATTATAGACCAATAACTTTGGTTTCTACATTTCATAAAATTTATGAAAAAGTAATACTGTTAAGGGTTCTCTCATTTCTAGATATGAATATGGTACTAATTGGGAAGCACAACAACCGCCTTTGTGAATTTTTTCGACCATGTTTACAATGCAGATGACAAAAGTAATAATATACAGGGTGTAACAGCTATACGAGCTACCTCAAATAATTTCTGTATTATTAAAGATACAACAAAATACTATAAGACAAACTTATAGAAGACCAAGGGAGACATCCGAATACAAAATAAAATATTTTTTTAAACCAGTGGTTCTCTCAAATCTAGTGGCATAGAAATGAGTTCTTTTTATTATCGTATTCACATTGAACGAGCTGTCAAAAAGGAATTCAATTAATTCATATGTTTTTTTACACAATATAATTGTACTTCAAATCGAATAAATAAGTTTAGTGAATTACTGTGTATTTAATCGTGTTTACCAACGCATATATATCCACACTGCATACTAACATAAATAAATGCAATTTACATATTTTTCATTATACTAAAAATTTGTCTACTTTCAACATAGGACATACTACATAAACTACCCCTTATTTTTTAACGAAGAATTCAATTATATAATAAAAAATCTGATGTGGCCAGCACATTACCTTCCGTCAGTTATATGAGGTATTTACGAAAATTCTACCTGTGAACTGTTACCGGTAAACAGCTTTTATCAGTTTATAGCTACCGGAATCGATATTATAAGAACGCAAGTGGTAAACAAGGTAGATCCATAACCTACGAAAAAATTTGAAAATTTAAAACAGGTTAGAAATTTAACGTAGTTAACAAAATGAGCAGAGTCCTACTTTGAACACATTTCCACTTTTACCAAGCACGTTTCGCTTTGAATCACTACCTTTTTTTGAGATTAGATTCTTCATGAATCCAGTAGATGGATTTGGTAGATATTTAACAATTTTCGAACACGGTAACTTTTTACCACTCGTGTTTTCGAACACAGTCGGTAGATGCGGTATCTACCGGTAGAATTTTCGCAAATGCGTATGTATTTTCTATAAAATCCATACATAAAGTTCCTTGCAAAAGATTATAAATTTCTTGTATGTACATTACCTTTCGACAGTTGTATGTATTTTATATAAATTTCATACAGAAAATTTCGAGCAAAAAGATCCTAACACAAATATACTACGAATATGCCATTGCACTTGACACTGACATCTTTCAATCAGAATTTTTTTAATATAGTAGGGGAGCACACAGAACATTCGAATACATTTATATTGACTTGGTCAAATCACGTTTTATAAAATCTACGAATCGTCAAATTTCGTATAGTTTTACATTGACTTATTCGTGTCACGACTTATGCTTTTTTCACCTCTGCAAACCTCGAAAAATATTTATCTCGTCTTATTCAAATATTGAAATTTTTTATCCTGCTCCATTCAAATCTCAACTTTTGCAAATCTCTCCACTCTGAAGCTGGCGCGCTTGTAGAACAATGTTCGTTCACCATGCTCCATTCCAATGCTGTTAGTAACTTTTGTTTTATGTGGTATTTAAATTATTTATAATATATCTAAAAATCTTTTGGTACGGAATATTTGTTTATTAATGTTACAAGAAAGTGCTAAACGTATGAATATTAAGATAAATAAATATGTAGTTATTATAAAGATGTTTCATTTAAGAATTTATAAACAGGAATAAATTCATAACATAGGAAAAGTAAAATTAATTATTATGGAGTAGAATGGGAGATATAGTTGAAAACAAATGGTATATTTATAACATTAACATTTTACATGATTTTACAATAGTAGTACACACTAAAATAAAGCAGGTAAGATAAATTACATTTTATAACCTTATCTTATATTCAAATCAAAATATTCCATTTTCATTAAAAGATAAATATTACGAAAAGAATTATTGTTTATTTCAGGTCAGTCTTCTTTGTTGGGCAAAGCTGTTTAAACGCCATTTTACACACAAAAAAAAAATGTTGGAAATTATAGGAGACATTGGGAAATGATGTTTACAGTGGAATCCTATTGGGTATCTTCATCTACTGCTAAAGTAACGAAGACCGTGAGTTCTGCAAGTTTCCTCTTCAAAAGCTTAGCATAGGAATTCTCTCCAAATTTTATTTTTAACCTGAAAAAAGTCTTTAAAAGAGAACATATAGAGCAATATATGAAGGAGGCTCAATGAAGAATACTTGGTGAAGGTAATAATTCCCTTTTATTGTGTGAATACAGATAAGGTAAATGTTTGAAAATGGGTTTAAATGACTATATATCGGTACATTAGCCTTCCATCCAATAAAATAAACCAAAATTAGGGTGCGGAAGTAAGGATTAGTGATGATTTGATGAGTTTTTTTTAAATTGTTCAGTCGGTTGTCGCGTATGTCACATTGAAATTAACGAATATTTCAAGGAATTTCTGACATTTATTATCTGGAAATTAATAAATACAAAATGTATTCATAATTACAAGTGTTTTTTTACTTTTTATTAGTTAAAATTCAGTATATATATAACCTAACCACAAATTCCTTGAAATATTCGTTAATTTGCTTGACAACCAACGACACATTTTACTACAAAAACTCATCAAAACATCATAAATCCTTGCTTCCGCGCCTTAATTTTGGTTTATTTTATTGAATAGAAGGCAATTCTACCGATATATAGTCAACCCATTTTAAAACATTTACCTCATCTGTATATTATTTTGAGTCTTTGTAGGTTATACTAATAATAGGAGTGGCTCGCCGATGTAGGTAACAAATTTTATTGGCAAATTAGGGTGATAATATGAAGACCATCAAATCGTCCACTGTTACGGAAGGCTATATTGATGAATCCGTATTAAATAAAATTAATATTTTAAAAAGTATCCAAAGGGAAGTTTTTTGCGTAAATCTTAACAAACAGAAGAATATTGCAAATAAGTGTAATAAAATTGGCAAAGTTGAATTTGATGAAGTGAGTAAGATTATGGGGTGTATTCTGTATCATATCATGATAAATTTAACATTTTTTTCACCAATAACACAAGGAGACAGAATATAAAATTAAAATTTCGTTCTTTTGCTTACGTATTTTAATAGGCTGTTAAAATTAGCATAGTAGGATACAGAACACACCTCAATGTCTATTAATATCAATGTTAATGTAAATATTAACAAGTGATTTAATAAATTCATGCAAAGTTTTATTTATTTTAATTTCCCTAACAAAATAGAGTAGCTGTTATTTCACTGAGCGTTGTTTCACAAAATAGCAAGTACTAGTTTCGCCAACCTTTTCGAACGCACTTATAATGTAGGCACTTATTTTTGAAGCAAGTAGTCACCAAGTAGTATAAAGAGGGAAAATGTGAAACTAATAGCCGTCAATCGTCAACTACGGGTGAACACGCGAAACCGTGAAAACAGTTTTTTTTTTCAAATGCTATCTGTCCCGTACAACTTTATACATAGGTACAGAGTAGGGGGTCACCATCCATTTTGAGAAGCTGACCGTATACGAAATTTTAAAAAATATGGCGGACCGAATAATCATTCTTATTGGAAACCCCATTGGATTATTAATGTACAGAAACTAAAATTATACTTACATTTCTTTCGCATAATATGTATGTATATGTAGTACCTACAAATTTAAAATAATGGGTGAAATTTATTTATTTATTTAAGTACACTACCCAACAGGCGTAGCCTAATAAGAGGGTAGGAAAAAATGTACATAGAAATATAAAAACAAATAATGGTTACAAACAAAAATAATTAATAAAACAGTTAAATTGCAGGTATGAAGTTTATTACATAATTCATTAAACGAAGAAGAGAATATATCAACTTCATCTGAATAAAGATTACTAAATTTACACATACGAATTATTGGTGAACACATATGAACATTAGTTCTAGCAGCAGGAATGTAGAAAGTATAGGACGAGCGGGTATTAAACACTGGCGCAAAGAAATTCAAGGAAGTTAGGCACATAGGATCATCAACGGTATTATGAACTAATTTGGAGATATGTACTATAGTATTAACACGTCTCCTAAAATGTAATGATTTGAAGTTAAAAATATTAAGCAAAGCTTCATAAGGAAGTTGATGATCGGGGTATGACCCCATAATCTTAAAATAAATGTATCTCAAAAACTTCTTTTGTACGCCTTCAATTAGCTTACTATGAATTTCATATTGTGGATCCCAAATTAGTGAACAGTATTCTAGTTTAGACCTTACTAGCGAGAAATAAAGTGAGAAAACTGCCTGAATATTATGAAATGTACGTGTATTACGGTTAACAAATCCAAGCATTCTGTTAGCAGAGGATGTGATCGATTGTATGTGCGGTATGAAAGTCAATTTACAGTCAAATATTACACCAAGAAATCATTCAATAATGCATAAATTTAAATCAAAATTTCGGTTTTAAATAGTACGAGTAACTCAACACATCATTAGCTTGAAGATCAACTTCGAAAAGATTTTGAAAGAACTGAAATATTTCTGATCTTTTTTAAATCATTACATCGGCAGCCCGCAAAAGCTTTCTGTAATATAATATTTTTAACATGGTCTTCAACAGAAATCTTTTGAACACGTTGGTGGTAGCATGAAAACTGATTAAGGGTGATTTTATCTCTGTCAATCGTTTATGGATTATTTTGGAGAAAAATACTTCAGATAAAAGATGCGTAAAATTAATTTTTCTATAACTATTTTTTGAAATATTCTCTAAAATAATCCATCGTAACCGATAGACAGAAATAAAATACTGTTAGTCAACTGCTCGCTAATCGCCCTTAATGAGTTGATCATGCTACCAGAGGTTGATTTTTAAATAGTTGTAGTTTTTTTTCAATTAAATTGTCATCATAAAATATATTAGCAATAGAATAAAAGTCATAAAACCATTCATAGCTGAATATTAATTAAAACTTACAATATTGCACTAATCACAAATATGAACATCTAATGGAAAAAACCGAGGACGCGGGCTGTGGATTGGCAGCCCCTGATTTAGACAATAAAATTTCGAATTTTGAGTGTTTAAAATTATTGAATTTAGGCTTTCGGTGTCCAAGTCAAATATATTATTTTAAAAATAGATATCTAGTAATAAATTTACGCTCAATTCTTGAAATAACGCACAATTATAATAGTATTATGGACAAAACTGTAAGTCTCACAGGTTTGTAAATAAGTACCTATATAATGAAAAAAATCTGATGTGGCCAGCACATTACCTTCCGTCAGTTCTATGTATTTTGTATAAATGTCATACAGAAAGTTCTTTGAAAAAGATTATATTTTTTGTACATTACCTTAAGGCAATTGTATGTATTTTAAACAAATTCCAAACAGAAAGTTTCTAACAAAAGATCCTATATTTCCAGTAAAATTATAACATAAACATACTGTCAACTGCACTTGACACTGACACCTTTCAATCAGAATTTTCTATTTTCTTAATATAGCAGCTGTTTCCAGAGTTATAGCAAAGCTGACTAATATACATGATATTTAATGTCTTTATAATTTTTTAACTCTATGTCCATTTAATATGAAGTATAAAATGCATTCAAATTGTATAGAGAATAAATAATTCTTTAATATTTATAATAACATTAAATGTGAAAAAATGATATTTAACATTGTTTTTTCAAGAAAAACTGTTAAAATCTTTAAATGAGGGTACTTCCGGTTGACCAATTATAACCAAAATCTAATCAGCTCTTCACATGGCTGTAACAAAGAGGAATACGAAAGAATTATAATTTTTGGAATTGTAGTATTAGAGTTATCGCATTAGAAAATTTTGTCACACACAGACACACACACACACACACACACACACACACACACACACACACACACACATACATACACACACACACACATACAGACATCATCGTAAAAATAGTAAAATCGTATTCTAGGGACCCTAAAACGTGCTTATTCATCAAAAACTCACCACCGAATTTTTTGACCAAAGACAATACCTTCCTTACCTAAAGGTGACGGAAGGTAAAAAATAAAGTAAATTTAAATCGATTTTTTAATTCATTGACAGTAAAATAATCAAAAACAAAAAAATGATATGTAAGGCAAACGTTAAAATACTAGGCCAATATAAAGAAGCTTTTTTTAAAGAACAGCCCTAGCCCTTTGAAAAAAGCTTGTTTACATTTGATTGACCCGCGTATATCATCATACATACATAAAATATAATTTTCCAAAATCACTATATAAATCGGTAATTTTTCTTAATGAAAATTCAAGTAATTGGCATCACTGTAAAGTTAATTTAAAATATACTTTTCGAAAATATAAAAATATACATACCATTGCATTTAAAAAACGATTATTTCGCTTCCGGCAAAACCGGAAGTAGAATTCCGGATCTTTTTTCATCAAATAGTGGCATTTAACTCCGCGCGCAACTTTGTAATAACTTAAACTATATGTCTAAAATTAATACTAAAGAAAATAATTATCTATTTTTTTCAATCAGCATGTAGTTATTTTTTATGCAAGACAACATTCTATTTTATTGATGAGCGGAAAGTGTATATTCATGAGTAATGAAGTCGCGAGTGAATTATTTTTCGCCAGACGACAATAAAAATTTATTGTTGTGTATAAAATGCAATTTTTACCTTCCGTCACCTTTAGGTAAGGAAGGTATTGTCTTTGGTCAAAAAATTCGGTGGTGAGTTTTTAATGAATAAGCACGTTTTAAGGTCCTTAGAATACGATTTTACTATTTTTACGATGATGTCTGTATGTATGTATGTGTGTGTGTGTGTGGATGTGTGTGTGTAACAAAATTTTCGTCTACGATAACTCTAATACTACAATACCAAAAATTATAATTCTTTCGTATTACTCTTCGTTGCACCCATATTAAGAGCTGATTAGATTTTGGTTATAATTGGTCAACCGGAAGTACCCTCATTTGAAGATTTTAACAGTTTTTCTTGAAAAAACGATGTTAAACGTCATTTTTTCACATTTAATGTTATTATAAATATTAAAGAACATTGTATTCTCTATACGATTTGACTGCATTTTAAACTTCATATTAAATGGATAGAGAGTTATAAAATTATAAAGAAATTAAATTTCATAAATTAGCCAGCTATGGTAGAAACAACTATATTAAGAAAATTCTGATTGAAAGATGTCAGTGTCAAGTGCAATTGACATATTCGTAGTATTTTTGTGTTATAATTTTAGTCGAAATATAGGATCTTTTTGCTCGAAATACATACAACTGTCGAAGGTAATGTATATACAAGAAACTTAAAATATTTTTCAAGGAACTTTCTGTATGGATTTTATAGAAAATACATACGGATTTACGAAAATTCTACCGGTAGATGCCGCATCTAGCGACTGTGTTTGAAAACACGAGTGGTAAAAAGTTACCGTGTTCGAAAATTGTTCAATATCTACCAGATCCATCTACCGGATTCATGAAGAATCTAATCTCAAAAAAAGGTAGTGATGCAAAGCGAAGCGCGCGCGCTAAAATGGAAATGTGTTCTAAGTAGGACTCTGCTCAGTTTGTTAAATACGTCAAATTTCTAACCTGTTACAAATATTTTCATAGGTTATGGATCTACCCTGTTTACCACTTGCGTTCTTAAAATATCGATTCTGGTAATTATAAAAAGCTGTTTACCGGTAACAGTTCTCGGGTAGAAGTTTCGTAAATACCTCTTATAACTGACGGAAGGTAATGTGCTGGCCACATCAGATTTTTTTCTATAGCAGTTAAAAAAATAAGAAAAATCAATTATAAATTAAATTATTTTTGCACGATCGGTTTTTTAGTGTTTACGGATAGGATTTCCAAAGCAAGTAAGCTTTATTTAGAAATTTCTGATCGGTAAGTGAGGTGAATCAGAAATGCTGTTTTCCCCATAAAATCAAAATCAAATAGTAATAGATTTCAATATTTTTTTTAAGTGCAGGTTCATATCAGAAGTTTGTTCGTCTAATGTTGAATTTTTTAAAATGTTAATAGTTCTATACCTTGTTCCACCTTACGCATTTAGTATTGCAGAGAATAGGTCATAGTTTTGACTTCTCTGATTGAGTCAAGAAACAAATTTACCATAGTACAGAAACAATTTGTTTAAATTTTCGCTTCATATACAGTAGGCAGGGGATCATTCCTCTTAATGCTTAAATAACTATTTTGTACGATGGTTTTTTTTAATGTTTACCGATAGGGTTTCCAATGCAGATTTTATTTATTGATCGGTAAGTGAAGTTTATCACTTACCAATCAGGAGGCGAGACGGTAAGTAAACATAAACAAAGATCAAAGCTTAATTAAAAATTTTAATGTTAAAATAATATTCAAAACGTATTTCTTTTTTATTTTGTGCGTCGATCGTGCAAAAAAATGTTATAAGCTTCACGAACGCGAATTACTGATCTCAGACCAAATTGGAGCCTTCGATTCCCCCAGTCCCCAGATAGAAAAAGATTTCGTCAGACAAGATTAAATAATTATTAATTTAATCTTGTCTGACGATATCTTCTTCTTAATTATTTTTATGTAATAATTCAAAAATGATATATATATATATATATATATATATATATATATATATATATATATATATATAATTGACAACTTATAAATTTAGGGCTTCATCAACGACCTACTTACTATCAAATCTGAGTAATCGATATGTCAACAAGTGATATTCTCATAAACATAAACGGTCACGAGCCACAGACGACGTCTCTTTTGTTTTTCACATGTAACTTACCTACCACACCTACCCTACTTATACAAATTGTCACTTGTTACTCATGTTTAAATATGATTAGGTTTTAAATATTACCTCGATAATCGGTGCTTGATGGGATAGCAAACAGTTTTATATTATAGTCCGACGACAAACTTGCACCCAGCAACGCACTGGCATCGTTTGAAAAAGAATAACAACACTCACAAACAACAGAAAATAACAATAAAAGAAATAACAATATAACAAAAAGAAACAAATAATAAAACTAACAATAACACAATCAATCGCTATATGCATAAGAACCGCCAAATAACAAAATTCAACGATTGCGCAAACTCATTCTTAAAATTTACCGCTAGAAAAATATGACTGCTATTCAAACTGACGCATGCGCACTGCGTCGAAAGTACAGTCTGAAGTTAGCATGGGACAGAGCTGAAGATCGAGTCTGAAGTGAGAAAGGGACAAAACATATGATAGGTCACGTGATCTTCCGTGCCCTATAACTTTATGGCCTCAGTGGCTCAATGGTTACACCAACGGCTCTTATAGCGTTTTCCATTTATATATTTAGTGCGCATTTTTTTAACTGAGTGCATAAATCGTTTTCCATTTATATTATCAGTGCGCACTGAGTTTTACGTGTACCATTTATACTTTTCGAGTGAACTGAACCTTACTGAGTGCGCACTTTCTTGCACTTACTACGATCGTCAATTCTTGCCAGTGCAGACGCACGCGTTGTATCAACAACTATACTTGCCGTCAAATAAGTATGAACTGAAGATTTCTACACTGTTGTCAATGCAGTATTAAGTTATGAAGCGGAAACACCGCAGGGCAAGGAACAGGGCGCGAAGAAGGGATAAAAAAATTGAGTATCATTTTAAACTCATTTGATGGCAAGTATAGTGCCGAGCATGAAGTCATTGCCTGCACCGAGTGCAAAACTAAATATGTATACAGAATGTTAATGAATAATTGCTACAAATTTATAGGGTATGTAGGAGTTGCAAAATAGACTAACTTTTACAAATAAACTCATATCCGGAAACACACCATTTTGGAGCTACAGCTTTTGAAAGAATAATCATCTACCTTAATTTTCGTTGGCTGTAACCTATCACTTCAGTTATTAATTTTTGTATAGCAAAATTAATTTTACTTGTTTTGTAATGATAGAAATTAGCTATGAAAGTATCGAAAATCAACTGGAAACTAGCGATAGACAAAAATTAACAAATGTCTAACGGTTTATCTGTCAAGTTAGGTTCGTTTATTTTTAATATTAATTGTAATACAATACATGTTATAATTATTTCTCAAAATGACAAGCACCAACTTCAATGCAAGCATTGCACCGTTGGAGCATATTTTGATACATTCGTTCAATGCTAGGATTAGTATGAATTTCTTGTGCTGCCGTACACTAATACCATAACGTAATCGCGAAAAGTATGCTAATACTATTCATGCGTCGGCAATTGCTAAAAGTTAAAATAAACAAAATAATAACTGAAGTGATAGATCACACCCTAAATTTAAAGTAGATTACACTTTTAAAAGCCAGTGGCTTGAAAACGGTGCGTTTCCGCATATGAGTTTATTAGTAAAAGTTAGTCTATTTTGCATCCCCAACATACCTTATAAATTTGTAACACGTATTCGTTAACACCCTATATAAATGAAAAACGCTCTTACTCACGAGCCCGCTAGGGTTTCCGAGTTCGAGGCATGGATATGTCAACCTACTCTGTTATTGGAATTCAATACTGTTGAGCGGTTGTAAAATAGAATATTTCGAAGCTGAGTTTTCCATGTTTAGATTTGAAGTTTTCCGGTTCGAGTCTATCTGCTAATAGCAAAGTCAAAAAACTACATTAGTACGAATCGGTCACAAAAAATTACATATAGTACCTGAGGCCTATGGCTATCGTGCCACAATAATGATTGTGATATAAATGGCAAAATATTATGTTTATGCCAACTCCAAAGTATTAGAAATTGATTAGAGGTAATATATTACTCGTCATAGATAACGACATAAGGTTTTATACAGTGTTATTGTTATATTGATCTGTATATTAAATATTTATTTATTTTGTATGAAAAATAAATGTTTCAAAAATTAAATTGTTTCGTTCACTGCTTACCCATGATCTATTAAGTATTTTAATATAATAAAATTTTCGGTACTTATACCTACATAAAAACAAATTTATTCATGATTAATTGTTCACGTTCTTAGTTTCGTATTTTAAATTTAATTATTAAATTATTTAAAATAGGTTGAGGTTATATTTTGTTTGACTGACATGTGTGACTACTTTCTGCCTTGTGCCAAAACCATATGATCTTTTGTTGCTCTCTTCATTTCATATATCCACTCAACCTCGAAATAAATATGTCAAAAGTAATTGTTTCAAATAAATAGATTTTATAAACAAAAATTAATATTTTTAACTACGATAGTGCGTAAAATTGGCATTTAGTTGTTAAAACGGTTGTTTATTAACAAGGGTTCATTAGTCACAGGTTGCCGAGCAACGAGTGATTAAAATTTGTAAATACGCTAAATTTGCAAAACCAGGGTGAATATTTTGTTATCATAGCAACCTTCTCATTTAATATTGTAATTCTAATTCATAATTAAAGTTATTTTTATATTTATTGGGTTTTTAGATCGTAGATACAATATTGTACGATACACATAAGTAAAACATCTTTAGTCACTCACGGGTCTTAAAACTTAAAAACCTAAAACCTCGTTGCGCTCGTGTTTTAAATCCGACCCATTCGTAACTAATGACCAACTCTACGTATTTGTATCGTTAATATGTATTGATTCATTTACCTCAGTTTTTGTAAACAAGGTTTGAGTTTTCTTTTAGCTCATCACAGAAGAATTTATTTTTTTAATATGGTTTGTAGAATATTTTGTTATTTATTTTATTTATTGACTTTAAAAACTTATAAGGTAAAATTTACAATAATTCATTAAACTAACCTTATCTTATGTAGTCGGACATATCATTTGTATTAAATTAAAATCATTAATATAAAACTATAATCAATCCATCATAAGTAATTAATCAATTTTGGGCTAGTATTATAAACGTCGATTTATATTTAGGTTCATAGTAAATTTAATAAAATGAACAAGTCCGAAACAGTGTTCATGTTCTTGTCATTAAAATCATCGCATCGCTGTCAAAAAATTGAGTTACACTTAATTAAATTTACTTTGGAATTAAATTTTAAATGGACGTTTATGAAACCGGACCTGAGTTTTGCTATAAATACTTGTCTTCATACTCAAAAACATTTGTCAATCCCATGTTGCATTTTAGGAAAAGAAGAGCAGTGGAAAAAATAGGATTTTCAATCTGTTGTTGCCAGTGTAACATCTCGTCAATTCCACTTTATTTTACATAAATATAGTGTACATGTATAATATAAATAACACAAATTTTAAACAAGTCAAATTTATACAATAATGAACTATTTTTGATTTGTACTACGTACACATAATTTAGTAAATGATAAGGTACCTTATACAGTGCTCATTTGGTAGATTGTTATTCCTTTAATAAACCTACTAGTATGAATAATTTGTTTATCCATTTTCATTTAAAAAAATATGTAGCAAAAATTGTTATTATACAGTGTTAATGAGTACGTGTTACAAATTTATAGGGTATGTAGGTAGTGGATGCAAAATAGACTAACTTTTACCAATAAACTTTTATCTAGAAACGCAACGTTTTCGAGTTTTAGGCTCATAAAAGAGTAACCTTAATTTTAGTTGGTTGTGACCTACCACTTCAGTTATTAATTATCCTTATTTTAAATTTTTTAAATAATTTTTCTAGAAATCTACTATAAGTAGGCTTTTTAATGTTTGTTTTTAGGGTTGAAATATATATAAGTATAATATTATACATAAAGGGAGAGAAGTGTATAATTTTTTTCCGAGGAGTAAGTTTGTAGCGTAGCCCGAGCCGTAGGTGATGGCTACAATACGACGAGGAAAAAATGTTCCAATTTCCTGCTGAAACAAAATGTGCTGTTTCTCATGATTTTGGAGTCACAGAAATCAACTTTCTCTCCCGGTCGTGAAAAAATATCATTTTATGACACCAGTATTAAAAAGTGACAGATCATTGTTACTTTGAACACTATATAATGTTAAAAGTGAATTAGTTACCTATGTAATAACGAATGGGACAACAAATCGACATTGTTGGCATATTTAAAAAAATTATAATAAATACAAATTTAGATGAAAAAGTAGTGTTTATAGAAAGAATAGTATATGATATACGTGTTAAAAGTGATTTTATTTTGTTTGAAGGGTTGAACCACTCCGTTCCTATTCCAAACTTCCTTCTCACAAAATAAAATGTTATTTTTAACACATATAAGGCTGTATCATATAACACATCAATTATATTAAACGATATCGTTAACAATGTTATCCAATCAAAATATGTGGCTCTGATGAAAAAAGCGCAATGTAATTTGTTTCTATTTGTCAAAATATTTAACGACGTCGTTTAATATAAGCGATGTGTTACATGATACAACCGATTATAAAATAACTATTATTCATTTTTGTAATACATATTATAACAGTTGCTCAAAATACCACCACTAACTTCAATGCAAGCATTGCACCTTCAGAGCGAGCATATTTTGATACATTCGTTCAGAAACACCAGAATTTGTTTGAATTTCTTGTGCTGCTATACATTAATATATACCTACCATGTTTGCGTAATCGCGAACAGTATGCTCATTCATACTGCGTCTGCAATTCAATAAAGTTAAAATCTTGGTTAAAATAAAATAATATTTGGTGACAGGTCACAGCAAACTAAAATTAGGAAAATAATTACTCTTTTAAGAGCCTGTAGCTCGAAAACGGTGCGTTTCCGGATATGAGTTTATTAGTAAAAGTTAGTCTATTTTGCATCCCCTACATACCCTTATAAATTTGTAACAAGTATTCATTAATACCCTGTATAGAAAAATGTAAAAACAGTAAAACATTGTGAATATAAATTACCATCGTATTGGCTGGTACCACAAGCCCTGTTTTAACTAAACCGCTGTTTTAATAAATATCAAATTTCATTACTTATAATACTAATAAATAATAACAAAGTTATCAAAATATGATTTTAATGCAAAACATAGTTTGTATTCAAACAAATATTTTAAAAAAATCGTTCTTAAAACATAAGGGTAAAATTAAACTTTGAATTTGACATTTCTTAAAACAGGGCTTGTGGTTCCCAGCCATTATGTCTGTATTACTATTTATGGTAGGTACATGTTTAAACAAACCTGTTCAAAAAATATAATTACAAAATAACAAATATATGTATTTAGTTTATTCTAAAAGTGATTCTATTTTTCCCATACATTTCATTTTATCTTCTTTATATTTTATATTTAGCCTTTTTATGGCCTTTCTATAATTATATTATAAAATGGTTATTGTTTTTATATATCTACAGTTAAGTAGCATTAATATTAGAAATTAGACTATTATTATTAACGAACAAAACAAAATATGTATATATCATTTGCAAATATAAAATATGTATTTGATTATTTTTGAATTGTCACAACAAATATATTAACATTCTCATATATTTGTAATTCAAATTTAAATATAATTATAAAATCAAATATCACTAAACTGTACCGCAATAAAGCAGTAGTGAACAAACCAGAAACGAATATATAAATGCGCGCAGACTTCATAGTGGTAGAGATATGCACAAGTCGAGAATTGTATAAGACCATTATAATATTTTTTGATATTTGACGATTCGAGAAATGCATAAGTAGTTATTTGAATAAGGCAATGTTATTTTTTTTGAATTTTATCCATTACTATGTTTTGTAAGTTGATATATGAATAAAGTGATATTTGAATTTTCGTACACTCTGACCCTACCCTATAGTAGCTGTTTCTAGTATAGCTGGCTAATTTACGAAATTTAATTTCTTTATAATTTTATAACTCTATATCCATTTAATATGAAGTATAAAATGCAGTCAAATCGTATAGAGAATACAATGTTCTTTAATATTTATAATAATATTAAATGTGAAAAAATTATATTTAACATCGTTTTTTCAAGAAAAACTGTTAAAATCTGCAAATGAGGGTACTTCCGGTTGTACAATTATAACCAAAATCTAATCAGCTCTTCAAGTGGATGGAACGAAGCGGAATACGAAAGAATTATAATTTTTGGAATTGCAGTATTAGAGTTATCGTAGACGAAAATTTTGTTACACACACACGCACACGCGCACGCGCACGCACACGCACACGCACACGCATACGCACACGCACACGCACACACACATACACACACACACACACACACACACACACACACACACACACACACACACACACACACACACACACACACACACACACACACACACACACACACACACACACACACACACACACACACACACACACACACACACACACACACACACACACACACACACACACACACACACACACACACACACACACACACACACACACACACACACACACACACACACACACACACACACACACACACACACACAGGCATCATCGTAAAAATAGTAAAATCTTATTCTAAGGACCCTAAAAAGTGCTTATTCATCAAAAACTCACCACCGAATTTTTTGACCAAAGACAATACCTTCCTTACCTAAAGGTGACGGAAGGTAAAAATGAGGCGTGCCGATGCAACTATTGCAAGAAGTGTTATTTGGTGTCTTTAAAAAATAAGCACAAAATAATTTTCCAAATTTTCTGTGACA
Source organism: Harpalus rubripes (assembly GCA_963082715.1). NCBI lineage: Eukaryota > Metazoa > Arthropoda > Insecta > Coleoptera > Carabidae > Harpalus > Harpalus rubripes. The sequence continues at coordinate 10,560,626 of OY720466.1, read as the reverse complement.
GTTATTGCCAGGTAGAATATACAATTAAATATTACATGAATACAATAAATAATCAGTATTAAAAGTCTCAGTTTCCCTTGAAATCCGTGGCTGGCCGTGGCGCTAGCATCGCTCAGCTGTGGAAGTTGTCAAATGGATTTCCCAGTGATTTTCTCCAAGTTCTGGGAATGGAATCGTGTCCTTAAGGGTCCTATTGTTGTCCAGTCAGTTAGGCCCAGCCCGTGGATTATGGGTATGCCGGCTGGCAGTAGTTGTATATCCTCACTTGTAACCTGTAAGTTTTCTAAGTGTGCTTTGACGAAAAATATGATTTTCATCCCGATTTCTTAGCAAAACTTAGAGAAAAGTGTTGGATGACGTTCTCTGCCCTAATTACAAAGCCCACGGACCGGTTAGGAAGAATGGAAATCAGTGGGAAGACTGTGAACTTGGAGTTTTGACCAACTATGGCTCTGTGTGTCGTCTTTTTCCGGAAAATTTGAAGAAAATGGACAAAAATATGTGACTTCGTCACAATATATATACAGGCTGATTCATCGGTCTGTCCTTTCTTTATAACTCTTTTATTTTAAGTCAGATAGAAAAACTCTTTAAATATAATTTATATGATATACTATTGTCTATCTACGTACTATATGCATTTGTATACAGGGTGCTCTGTTTAAGCGCAACAATATGTAACTTTATATTTCTTAATGGAACACCCTATATTTATTTAATTATTTTGATAGTAAATTAGATTACCTTTAAAAAAGTATTAAGTAATAAGGGGTCTAAAATTATAAATTAAGAAGTTATTTACGTTCATAAAAAATAGTAGTTCAGAGTGGAAAAAACCATAATATAATAAAGAATTTTGACCCTTTTTTAATAATACTTATTTTAAACATTACACTAATTCCAAAGAAGTATTAAATTTTAGTGACAGACTAAATAATGCAAAATTATAATAAATGCTCGAAAACTTGTACTTCAACTTCAATAAATTTTTCTATTATAAATATTATATTAACCATCTCATCTTTACTAAAATTTGTATTATTCATTTTCACATCAACAGCAACAATGATAAACTAAGAGTATTTGGACAACTTGTTTGTTTAAATTTGAAACAATTGATCAAATTATCCATAGCTTACTTTGTTAATAATAACATGATAGAAACATATCATTCAACGAATATAGGTAAATAACTTCTCAATTTATAATTTTAGACCCTTTATTACTTAATACCAGGGCATCGAACCCAAACCGTAACATTTTAGAAAACCCAAACCCAGAACCGAACCTGAGATACATTTTTCAATTGAACTCGGACCAGAACCGAACCGGATATTGAAATTTTGGTTCAGGGTTCAGTTTCTGTTGAAAACATAAGCGGTAAGCGCGCGCAGTTCTGCGTCTGCGTTGCTGCCTGTGTGCTCTGTTGCGTTATTTTAATTCTGGCGCGCATTTATGCTTGTTGGAACTTGAAACCTGTCATTTGCTGTTGTGGTGTAGCGTGTAGCTAAAACTAAAATTCGGAATAAGGTGCTAAGTTACACAATATTATTATCTTCAATGGGGTCATACGTCATACCAAAAAAAGTACCTATACTGTATCCGTTTTAACTATAGAGCGTTGGGTGAGATAGGGCCTACGATTCTAGCTCTCTGATTGGTTCAAACGTGAACCGAGTTTACACAGTAAAATAATTGACGCGAAATTTAAATTTGCTTGACAACTGTATCAATAATTTTGACGTTTGACTTAAAATAAATAAAAGTCAATAGTACACGATTTATTCATATTATTAAATTCTGTTCAGTTCTGTTTGTTAAGCATATTATTGTTCTTTTTTTATATAATTTTCATAGTGTTTTGGCGTTATATTTCATATTACATAGTTTTCGTTGTGCGCGTTTTATTAGTTTTTAGTTAGTAGTTCGCTAGTTTTGTTATTGTTCTCTTTGTTTATATTATGGATAAAAATAGATAGATATGTACATGCAAGACAAAATTACAGAAAAAATGTCAATTAGTAAGATTTTTTTTAAATCCAGGACTGGCGCCAAAATTTGTATTTTTTATTTAATACATGTAAAAACGGCCGCGCTCGAAACGCCATCTAGTCTATAGTTAAAACGGATAGAGTATAGGTATATTATGACATGAAATATATACAGGTGTTATTGAATACGTGTTACAAATACATTATATCGAACCGAACCTGAACCCGGAACAAAACCGCAAATTTTATTGACACCCGAACCCATCACTCAAAAAAAATATTAACCTGAACCGAACCCAGTTTCTGGCGGGTTCGCTGCCCTGCTTAATACTTTTTTAAAAGGAATCGAATTTACTATCAAAATAAATAAATAAATATAGGGTGTTCTATTAAGAAATATAAAGATACATATTGTTGCGCTTAAATGGAGCACCCTGTATACAAATGAATATGGTACGTAGATAGGTAATACTATATCATATAAATTATATTTGAAGAGTTTTTCTATCTGACTTAAAATAAAGGAGTTAGAAAGAGAGGACAGACCGATGAATCACCCTGTATATATATCGTGTGTCTGTCTTAAAGGTGTACATAGGAGATTAACATGGGAAATCAGTTTTTTACAATTTCCTGCTCGCCTAATTATTTTAAGCTAAAACGCGTCAAATGAAAGTTTTAGGGCATAAAATTATACATCTAAATTAGTAAACAGTATTATGTTTACATGCTTTATAGCGACAGAAATTAAATATGAAGATGTCGAAACTTACTTTGAAAATATCGACTGCCATGGAATTAAACAAAAAATAAATAAATGCCTGACGTTTTATTTGTCACAACGTAAGTTAACTTATTTGAAGTTTTTGACATTTTGAATTTGCCTCTAGTTTTATTGCCTGAAATCATTAGAGAATGAATATTTATAAGTACTAATGGAGAGCGTGATTTCACAATTCCTATATTCGTGACAAAATTTGAAGACTGCTAATGTGTCTCCAAAAAATACGAGTAAGCCGCGTAATCAGAATATCGGACGAGCAGGAAAACGTGCGTTACTGGAAGAAAGAGTGTAGTACTAGATGTATTGGAAATGAGTTGGGAGTACATCGCAGCATCATACATAATAATTTTATTTCGCAATTTTTAATAAATTCATATTATTTAAACAAAACTGTATTTTTCTTCAAGCGTATCATAATATTCATATTATGCTCCTGTACACACACTATAGAAGATGTTCATTGTCTTACTAGTACAAAAATGTTGATATTGTTGTACTAGTAAAAAAATGTTAGTGTTTTAGTTCACCGCTGGCGGCGGCAGTTGTCATAGCAACACATAATATATTGAAAATTGTTATTTGACAGTTGTGTTGTTTTTGTTTTGTAGTGTACACAGCCTGCTTTGGCTGAAATTGCAAACACTACAATTAAAAAATTCCAAAAAAAAAGTCAAAAATTCTTTGAAACCCTTGAAGAAAAAAATAGTATATGTCATTCGGAGTAGAACGCCCTTTTTGTGTTTTACCCAGCTTGCCTAGCCTCGGCTAGCGCCTCGGCCACAATAGCTGGGTTCAACACAAAAAGACCGCTTTCTACTCCTAATAACATAATATACTATTTTTAACTTTATTTATTAGTCTAATACAATATTTCTATTATTATCATAATTAACGATGTGTTCATATCAAATTGACAAAAACGTCAAATAAGTTAATTCACGTTGTGACAGATAAAACGTCAAGCGTTTATTTATTTTTTGTTCAATCCATGGCTGTCGATGTTTTCAATATAATTTTCGACATTTTCATATTCAATTTCTGTTGTTACAAAGCGTGTAAAGGTAATACTGTTTATTGATTTAGATGCAGAATTTTATGCCCTAGAACTTTTATTTGACGCATTTTTGCTTAAAATAATTAAGCGAGCAGGAAATTGTAAAAAACTTATTTCTCATGTTAATTTCCTATGTACACATTTAAGACAGACACACGGTATATATATATATATATATATATATATATATATATATATATATATATATATATATATATATACAGGGTGTTAATACTAAGTTGTAACACCCGAAAATGGCAGTTGGAAATCAATGCAACAAACAAGTTTTCTTAGTTCAATTTTTTGATTTGGAGCTCCAGTTCATAGTTATTGGCGTTCTTTTGTTTTTCGAAAAATCGTCATTACTCCCTTATTTTAAGGAATATTTAAAAAATACAAAAACTTTCTGCATTTACTTTTGGTTCTCTAAAACATTTGTATTTACAATTATTTTCTATTTTATCAAATAACAAAATGGCGACCGATTAAAAATTTCAAAACAAGATATTTTGAAAACCACTCGATCGATTTTTAAAAATAAAACATTTATAAAATCCTTGAACTATCTGCTATAACATTTGTTTGAAACATTTTTGTCCAAAAAAGTTTTTTTTCAAATTGAATTACAAGATAAATTTTAACAAACTGCAACAATTATTTAAAACAAAGAAGGCTTCCTGCCATTAAATAAGAAAATTAGGCAAGAAAAATAAGAAACAAACAAACAAGAAAAATAAAACAATGTAACAACAACCGATTGAATGATGAAAATTATTTTACTTTCTTAAATAACTAAATAGAGAATACCCGAATAAATGGATTGGGAGAGGAGATGCTGTTGCATGGCCAGCCCGGAGCCTCGACCTGACTCCCCTAGATTTCTTTTTCTGGGGTCAGATGAAGACCTCTGTGTATGAGAGACCAGTAAACACCGAATTAGAACTGGTGGCTAGAATAGTAGCTGCAGCAGAAGATATAAAAGACAAGCAGGCAGCTCTTACAATTGCAAGTGTCTCGTCTAATATTAAAACACGCTGCCGGGCTTGCGTTGCTGCGAATGGTGGCCATTTTGAAAACCAAATTTAGTCCCTCCCTTGTTTCATTGTTCATTGTTTTATTTTTCTTGTTTGTTTCTTGTTTTCCTTATTTAATTTTCTTGTTTAATGGCAGCAAATCTATTTTGTTTTAAATGATTGTTGCAGTTTGTTAAAATTTACCTTGTAATTCAATTTGAATAAAAACTTTTTTTGGACAGATCGAAAAAAATGTTTCAGGCAAATGTTATAGTAAATAGTTTAAGGATTTTATTTTCAAAAATCGATCGAGTGGTTTTTAAAAAATCTTGTTTTGAAATTTTTGGTCGGTCGCCATTTTGTTATTTGATAAAATAGAAAATAATTGTAAATACAAATGTTTTAGAGAACCAAAAGTAAATGCAGAAAGTTTTCATATTTTTTAAATATTCCTTAAAATAAGGGAATAATGACGATTTTTCGAAAAAAAAAAGAACGCTAATAACTATGAACTGGGGCTCCAAATCAAAAAATTGAACTAAGAAAAGTTGTTTGTTGCAATGAGTTCTAACTGCCGTTTTCGGGTGTTACAACTTAGTATTAACACTCTGTATATATATATATATATATATATATATATATATATATATATATATATATATATATATATATATATATACCGTTTTAGGGTATAAAATTTTGCATCCAAATCAATAAACAGAATTACTTTTCCGTGCTTTGTAACGACAGAAATTAAATATGAACATGTCGAAAATTACATTGAAAATATCGACAGCCATGGAATTGAACAAAAAATAAATAAATGCTTGACATTTTATCAAATTATCAGAAACGTCAAATAAGTTAACTTACGTTGTGACAGATAAAACGTCAAGAATTTATTTATTTTTTTGTTTAATTCCATGGCTGTCGATATTTTCAATGTAATTTTCAACATTTTCATAAGTAATTTCTGTCGTTACAAAGCATGTAAAAGTAATTCTATTTACTGATTTCGATGCAGAATTTTATGCCCTATAACTTTTATTTGACGCGTTTTTGCTTAAAATAATTAGACGAGCAATAATATATATATATATATATATATATATATATATATATATATATATATATATATATATATATATATATATATATATATATACATACATATATATATATATATATATATATATATATATATATATATATATATATATATATATATATATATATATATATATATATATATATACAGGGTGATTCATCGGTCTGTCCTCTCTTTATAACTCTTTTATTTTAAGTCAGATAGAAAAACTCTTCAAATATAATTTATATGGTATATTATTGTCTGTCTACGTACCATATGCTTTTGTATACAGGTGCTCCGTTTAAGCGCAACAATATGTAACTTTATATTCATAATGGAACAGCCTGTATATATATATATATATATATATATATATATATATATATATATATATTGATAGTAAATTAGATTACCTTTAAAAAAGTATTAAGTAATAAGGGGTCTAAAATTATAAATTAAGAAGTTATCTACGTTCATAAAAAATAGTAGTTCATCATATAAATTATATTTGAAGAGTTTTTCTATCTGACTTAAAATAAAAGAATTATAAAGAGAGGACAAACCGATGAATCACCCAGTATATATATATATATATATATATATATATATATATATATATATATATATATATACAGGGTGTTTCCTTCAAAACAACCAGCGCTTTTTTGGGCGAACTAATGACTTTAGAAAAAAATGTTATATACAAGAAATGATCAAGAATAAAGGGCTAATTTATTAATAATAACAAACCCAAAATTCGACCAGTGGTTCTCAAACGGCAGAACAAAATTATATTTTTTTAAATGGTATCCTATATAATTTTTTAGTCCATTAGATAGAGAATTTTTTTCTGATTTCAACGATATAAATATGGTATAGGGTTGTATAACAATTATTTCGAGAAAAATGGTATTAAAAATAATGTTATATTACAATAGGCTATGCAATACACAGGTTGTTGCTTAGTTACGCTAGTAGAAAACCCATTTTTTATTACATTATTTCTAGTTTTTAATACCATTTTTCTCAAAATAATTGTTATACAACCCTATGCTACATTTATATCGTTGAAATCAGAAAATAAAATTCTATTTAAAGGGCTAGAAAATTATATAGGGTGCCATTTAAAAAAATATAAGTTTGTTCTACCGTTTGAGAACCACTGGTTAAATATTCGGTTTGTTACTATTGATACATTATCCCCTTATTCTTGATCATTTTTAGTATAAAACATTTTTCTCTAAAGTTGTTGGTTCGCCCAAAAAAGCGCTGGTTGTTTTAAAGGAAACACCCTGTATATATATATATATATATATATATATATATATATATATATATATATATATATATATATATAATTTAATAAGACGCAAAATCTGGCAGTCTCGTTATCGTCACTGATAATAAAATTATCAAAGGAAATAAAAATGACAAGGAAAACAAATACAAAAAAGCATTTTATTATAACTATTTGACATTTAATATTTTTTGACATTTACAACTAACAAAAAAAAATTGTACAACACTCGAATGAGCTATTAACAAACTCTTTTGAGTGTTGTAATAGCTCAGGCGCAAAATAGGAAAAATATTTTCAACAATTTCGTACACATTAATCACAAAGGGTCAATTGTATAACATGTTGTTAGCTGATTACCGGCTAAATCATGTAACACATCACTTACATTATACAGCGTAGTTACATATTTTGACAAATAGAAACAAATGTAACAAGTGACACTAAGTGTTTTTCATCACAGCCACATATTTTGATTGGATAACATTGTTAGCTATGTCGTTTAATATAAGCGATGTGACACGTGATACAGCCGTATGTGTTTAACTGCATATTGCAACAATGGATACGAATACTATTCTAATCGTATAGGTACAGGATCACTACTAAAAATTACTTTAAAAAATCTTCATAATAAACATCTTTATGCATTTAAAGGTGAAGTACTTATAAAGTAGTTACATATCTATTTAAGTATTCCCAAGGGACTTTTTTATTGATACTTACACCATTTTAATTACTACTAAGTACAAGTATATTTGATGAAGTGCTTAAAAATAAAGTATTTCAGGCAGTCCCTTATGTACTTAAATGATCTACCAAGTTTGGCGTTCTACTTATACTGGTGCTGCTCTTATGGTATAAATGTATTAAATACTGTCCAGCTCTGGTATAAACCTGATATACTTTATTTTTCATAATCTTCAGAGGCGTTGGATAGTCAAGCTACCGGTATGATGGTGTAAAGCAATTGCAGCACATCACGTTGAACACCCGAATCACTAGAATTGCCCTTAACATGGAGTACTGCAATAAATACACATACAGTTAATGTACTAAAAACACTATAGGTACCGTATAAAACCAATTTGTTTGTACAACATATTATGTCGCCTTACGTCAAATTACAAAGTTTCAGTGTTCATATCTTAGTTATTGCGATCAATTTTTAAATCTCGTTTTTGTTTATTATAAAATTTAAAAAATTCAACGATATGATTGAAGTGAATTTTTATCGAAGAAGTAAGGGAAAATTATGAATAATTAACCTGGTAAGCCATATACCGTAACAAAGTTATTCCTTGTCAATTATTCTTTTGTCATTGTTATTATGTTATGATGAAATTCATGAAATTGTTTTGGCGTCGTTCGAGAACGAACCCGGGTACCCAGATTTGCAACTAAATATTCAGGCAAACGGCATTATATTTTGCAAGCGCCAAAAAAATATTTGTACAAATGTCAATTGTAGTTCTTGCACTATTCCAAAAAATCATTTGCTTTTCGTACAGTTGCTACGTTATAAACAATATAAATGGCATACTTTTCTACAATTTTTTTTATATAAAATAGTGTCATGTTTATATGGTTGGGGAAACGATTTAAATAATATCAAATGTCATGGATTTACAAATATAACCTAAAAAATCAGCAAACATTTTTTATTGTTTTTGTATGGCAAGTTCAAATAAATGTAATTAGGCACTTACATTTACATTTAAAATGTGTTCATTTAAGTTACAATTAACAGTTTAGAATTAAAAGTTGTAATATTTTGCTAACTTTTGTGTTGAAAATACTTATAAATTTAAACGACCCAGTTCCAGTTGTTTCTTTCTATGTTAGGTCCAATAATTCAACTGGCCCCGTACGTGACTTTTAATTACAAAATATTGAATAACAATAAATATACCTTCTGTGAGGCGGATGTGACTCCCATGATGCTGACGTGCTTTGGGGCATCGCTCTAGTCCTTTGCCCCATAGAAACTCCACCGCTTCGGACCAAGTCTTGCCCTTAACGCTGCCTGGTGTCGCACACGTCGGAATGTAAAAATCGTCATACATTTTACGGTGTACCACAAGATTCATCAGTTCACATATGGTTTCATCACAATGCACGGGGTTGCCTTTAAAGCGCAATTCTTTTAAACTGCTCAAATCATCTATAAATCTTTCGTTAATTTTAGTGAGACGATTATGACTAAAGTTTATAATATTTAACAGGGGAAGATTTACAAAACAGTTGTCGTCAATGGAAGTGATCTGATTCCAACCCATCCAGACTAGTTCCAAATGCTCCAAATTTGTAAATAAATTTTTTGGTAATGTTTTTATTTTGTTATTTGAAAAATCTATTGTTTGTAGGTTTATTGTATTGGAGAATAAAGAGTTTGGCAAATCTGTCAACTGGTTGTGTCTTAACTTTATTTGCGTTAAATTTTTATATGGAATAAATTCAGTCCCTGCAAGTGACGTTATATTTCCTCCTAAAACAAAAATTTAAAAAATAATATTAAAATACACGATAATAATAGATATGATTATATCAAAGCTTTATAGTGATCTGCTATGTCGAACCTTAAGTTAGCAGCCGAGGCCAGAAAATCAGATAAGATAAGTAAAGAACTTTTTACCCGATGTGCACACAACATTAAATAAAATGTAGTGCATGGAAGCGCATAGAAAAGCAATTATTTAAATAATTTTAACATGCGAAAGGTATCTTTATTTTAGCCTAAAACAACTTTTTATGTTTATCTAATAGCCGCGCAATTTTTTGTATTACAAATAATTTTTAACGTAGACAAAAACTAACGATAGATTTAAAAATAAAAAAATAGCATTGATTTAAATGGGGAAATATATTTTGAATGCAGTCAGTTCTCAAGTGCGATCACAGACAATACCTTCCATATCTAATAGGTGACGGAAGGTAAAAAAAAATTAAACTTAAATGATATGCATAGGTCTTGTGATGAAGGTATTTAATTTCCCGTTTAGCGTTGTAGTCTTGTGGGTAGCAGGTTAGTTTTTGTTAAAATTTAATTATTGAAATCGAAGTTCAAACCCCGCAAGTAAAAATGTGGTGTTTGTATTTTTATTATTTTGAATTGAATTAAATTTCGCACATAATGTAATTATTTAGTTACATTGTATGTCGTTTGTTGTAAAATGTATAACAATACAATGTATTTTGTTGAGAATGTCTTCAACGCTCGAATATTCAAAACCAGAAAAAACATAATCGCGCATCGGCAGAAAGCGCTTCGCCCGAATCGTATACGTGGGCGTGGTCAAGCGGAGGTCACTCTAGGTTAGCGTAGGTTATGGTTGGATTTGGTTAGATACTACTATTCTAAAAATTATGATTTTACTTATTCCTTTTCCTTGTATCTATAAGCAGATGTGATTATATTTTGGTTATAATTGGTCAACCCTCATTTGAAGATTTTAACAGTTTTTCATCATAAAAATGCTATTAAATATCATTTTTACCTCTCGTCATACCGTAGGTAAAGGAGGTAATGTAATCGTGCCAAAAATGCGATGGTGAGTTGTCAGTAAATAAATACGAATTAGGGTCCCCACAACACGTTTTTACTATTTTTACGATGATGTCTGTTTGTGTATGTATGTATGTGTGTGTGTGTGTGTGTGTGTGTGTGTGTGTGTGTGTGTGTGTGTGTGTGTGTGTGTGTGTGTGTGTGTGTGTGTGTGTGTGTGTGTGTGTGTGTGTGTGTGTGTGTGTGTGTGTGTGTGTGTGTGTGTGTGTGTGTGTGTGTGTGTGTGTGTGTGTGTGTGTGTGTGTGTGTGTGTGTGTGTGTGTGTGTGTGTGTGTGTGTGTGTGTGTGTGTGTGTGTGTGTGTGTGTGTGTGTGTGTGTGTGTGTGTGTGTGTGTGTGTGTGTGTGTGTGTGTGTGTGTGTGTGTGTGTGTGTGTGTGTGTGTGTGTGTGTGTGTGTGTGTGTGTGTGTGTGTGTGTGTGTGTGTGTGTGTGTGTGTGTGTGTGTGTGTGTGTGTGTGTGTGTGTGTGTGTGTGTGTGTGTGTGTGTGTGTGTGTGTGTGTGTGTGTGTGTGTGTGTGTGTGTGTGTGTGTGTGTGTGTGTGTGTGTGTGTGTGTGTGTGTGTGTGTGTGTGTGTGTGTGTGTGTGTGTGTGTGTGTGTGTGTGTGTGTGTGTGTGTGTGTGTGTGTGTGTGTGTGTGTGTGTGTGTGTGTGTGTGTGTGTGTGTGTGTGTGTGTGTGTGTGTGTGTGTGTGTGTGTGTGTGTGTGTGTGTGTGTGTGTGTGTGTGTGTGTGTGTGTGTGTGTGTGTGTGTGTGTGTGTGTGTGTGTGTGTGTGTGTGTGTGTGTGTGTGTGTGTGTGTGTGTGTGTGTGTGTGTGTGTGTGTGTGTGTGTGTGTGTGTGTGTGTGTGTGTGTGTGTGTGTGTGTGTGTGTGTGTGTGTGTGTGTGTGTGTGTGTGTGTGTGTGTGTGTGTGTGTGTGTGTGTGTGTGTGTGTGTGTGTGTGTGTGTGTGTGTGTGTGTGTGTGTGTGTGTGTGTGTGTGTGTGTGTGTGTGTGTGTGTGTGTGTGTGTGTGTGTGTGTGTGTGTGTGTGTGTGTGTGTGTGTGTGTGTGTGTGTGTGTGTGTGTGTGTGTGTGGTGTGTGTGTGTGTGTGTGTGTGTGTGTGTGTGTGTGTGTGTGTGTGTGTGTGTGTGTGTGTGTGTGTGTGTGTGTGTGTGTGTGTGTGTGTGTGTGTGTGTGTGTGTGTGTGTGTGTGTGTGTGTGTGTGTGTGTGTGTGTGTGTGTGTGTGTGTGTGTGTGTGTGTGTGTGTGTGTGTGTGTGTGTGTGTGTGTGTGTGTGTGTGTGTGTGTGTGTGTGTGTGTGTGTGTGTGTGTGTGTGTGTGTGTGTGTGTGTGTGTGTGTGTGTGTGTGTGTGTGTGTGTGTGTGTGTGTGTGTGTGTGTGTGTGTGTGTGTGTGTGTGTGTGTGTGTGTGTGTGTGTGTGTGTGTGTGTGTGTGTGTGTGTGTGTGTGTGTGTGTGTGTGTGTGTGTGTGTGTGTGTGTGTGTGTGTGTGTGTGTGTGTGTGTGTGTGTGTGTGTGTGTGTGTGTGTGTGTGTGTGTGTGTGTGTGTGTGTGTGTGTGTGTGTGTGTGTGTGTGTGTGTGTGTGTGTGTGTGTGTGTGTGTGTGTGTGTGTGTGTGTGTGTGTGTGTGTGTGTGTGTGTGTGTGTGTGTGTGTGTGTGTGTGTGTGTGTGTGTGTGTGTGTGTGTGTGTGTGTGTGTGTGTGTGTGTGTGTGTGTGTGTGTGTGTGTGTGTGTGTGTGTGTGTGTGTGTGTGTGTGTGTGTGTGTGTGTGTGTGTGTGTGTGTGTGTGTGTGTGTGTGTGTGTGTGTGTGTGTGTGTGTGTGTGTGTGTGTGTGTGTGTGTGTGTGTGTGTGTGTGTGTGTGTGTGTGTGTGTGTGTGTGTGTGTGTGTGTGTGTGTGTGTGTGTGTGTGTGTGTGTGTGTGTGTGTGTGTGTGTGTGTGTGTGTGTGTGTGTGTGTGTGTGTGTGTGTGTGTGTGTGTGTGTGTGTGTGTGTGTGTGTGTGTGTGTGTGTGTGTGTGTGTGTGTGTGTGTGTGTGTGTGTGTGTGTGTGTGTGTGTGTGTGTGTGTGTGTGTGTGTGTGTGTGTGTGTGTGTGTGTGTGTGTGTGTGTGTGTGTGTGTGTGTGTGTGTGTGTGTGTGTGTGTGTGTGTGTGTGTGTGTGTGTGTGTGTGTGTGTGTGTGTGTGTGTGTGTGTGTGTGTGTGTGTGTGTGTGTGTGTGTGTGTGTGTGTGTGTGTGTGTGTGTGTGTGTGTGTGTGTGTGTGTGTGTGTGTGTGTGTGTGTGTGTGTGTGTGTGTGTGTGTGTGTGTGTGTGACGATTTTTTTCGTTCACGATAACTCTTATAAAAAACTTCCAAATATTTCTATTTACCGTATTAAAGCTTTCTGCATTCATATAAAGAGTTGATTAGATTTTGGGTAAAATTGAATAACCGGAAGTAACTGTTTACTTGGAGCCCATAACAGTTTTTAATGAAAAACTATATTAAAATATAATCCAAAACTTTTGTTTTAGTATTTAAGAGTTCTATATTAAGGGGAGCAACATATTAGATTTTGGCTAAAATTAATAAACCAGAAGTGACACTTTACATGAAGCTCTGAATAGATTTTCGTGAAAAATATATTATGATATATTCCAAAGCTTTTCAAATTTCGTATTTAAAATTTTTATATTAATGAGAACGACATGCTAGATTTTTTCTAAAATTGATAAACCGGAAGTACTACTTTACAGGAAGCTATAAACAGATATTCTTGAAAAAATATATTAAAACATGAACAAACTTCTCAAATTTGGTATTTAAAACTCGTGTATAATTTGAAACAACATGAAAGTTTCACTATACCTATATGATAAACCGGAAGTAGTATTTAATTTGGAGCTCTTTACAGATTTTCGAGGAAAAACATAGTAAAATGTACTGAAAATAAAGAATCTTTTGCAATAAATTTTCTGTATGGAATTTATATAAAATACATAGAAATGACGGAAGTCTCTCAAACTAACTATTAAGGGACTTAAAAACTGACAAATTAACTGCTGGTGATTTAAAAACTACCAAAGATGTCAAAAAAATTACTGGAAGTGTTAAAAAATTATTTTTAGTTGACTTAAAAACTGTTGATATCAATGCGACAAATGCGTAAAAACTGCCAAACTAATACTGGGGAATTAATTTGAAGCTAACATAAATCTGTCAAAGCTGTGAAACTATAAGTAATGATTCAAAAGTGCTCACTCACTGATTAATTTTTTATTTTTAGTCACATACTTAAAGCAATACTTGAAAATATATAATCCTCTTTATTATAGCTATGGTAATGGGATGTAAAATAGTAAAACAAAAAAGAATACCCCCTTTACTATTAGGTCCCGGGCGGTAAGACGTCTTGGATGATATTATTTAAAGTGACTTACCATCAATCTTAATAAACTGTATCTCTGTAGGAAAATCTGATGGCACTGATGTCATACTATTTATCCATAAACATTCTGCGGTTTTCAAATTTGTAAATTTATGTTTATTAGAAATCAAAGTTGTTAGCAAACAGTTGCAAGGAGTACATTTTGGCCTCCATTCGGCGGTTGCACTCAAGATCAACAAAAACATTAATATCAGCATGATGTTGAACCGACTATAAAATGATGAGTAAAAATATTTACTTACTTCTTCATCTATTTATACTAGTTGTAATGAAATGCTTTTTTGTATTTGTTTTCCTCGTCAATATTGTATATGTTTTTCTTGTCATTTTTATTTCCTTTGATAATTTTTTTATCAGTGACGATAACGAGACTGCCAGATTTTGCGTCTTATTAAATAATATATACAGGGTAAGTCTGGAAAGACGCCCCCCCCTTTTAACTTTTTTATTATAAGTAATAGAAAAAATGGCTCATATAAAAGTTTTATTATTTTACATATACTATTTGATGGCAGATGTAGATATTTTTTATAAAGTCAGGTTTACAAGATACGACTATCAACTTTTATTTTTCAAATGGCGACCTATAATTATTTTAATAAAATAGAAACCGCCATTTTTTTCTATTTCAACGATGTACTATTTTTTATTAATGTATTTGAAAAATTTAGAGAAAAATGGGATAATTTAGAAATATTAGAAATAATTTTTAAACAAATATTATAGGTGGCCATGTGAAAATAAACAAAACGTAACAATGTAAAACAATTAAATTAACAAAAAAGTATACATTTGTTTGTTACTTAGGTAATTTAACTTATTTTGTAAACAAAAAAAAAACATTTTGAAATGTTTACGAAGAACGAATTAATTGATATGATTCTAATAATTGGTGAATCGACTGGAGTCATAAGAAACGCAAAATAAGTTAATAAGTTATATATATATATATATATATATATATATATATATATATATTGTGACGAAGTCACATATTTTTGTCCATTTTCTTCAAATTTCCCGGCAAAAGACGACACACAGCCATAGTTCTCCATAGACACGAGACACGAGTTGGTCAAAACTCCAAGTTCCCAGCGATTTCCATTCTTCCTAGCCGGTCCGTGGGCTTGACTGGACAACAATAGGACCCTTAAGGACACGATTCCATTCTCAGAACTTGGAGAAAATCACTGGGAAATCCATTTGAAAACTTCCACAGCTGAGCGATGCTAGCGCTACGGCCAGCCACGGACTTCAAGGGAAACTGAGACTTTTAATACTGATTATTTATTGTATTCATGTAATATTTAATTGTATATTCTACCTGGTAATAACTGCCACAGAAAAGTTGGAAAATTATTTTTTGCTTATATTTTAAAACCACAAAAAAAAATTAACAAACCTAGGCTTCAGCTAATCAGACATCGCGACACAACTCCATCTCCGCACCAATAAGATTGCCGGTAACATCTCCCTCTGCCAGCGCGCAAATTTCAACCAAATGTAACCAAATCTGGGTATAAATATCACTAGCGGAGCTTAAGAAGTCACTTCTTGCAATAGCTGCTTCGGCTAAACAAGAGGATCAGTCTACTTACAGCTTCTGTAGCCTAGAAGTCAACGACACGAGCGTCACGAACTGCCATCAGCGAGATAGTCGCTGAATCCGAGCGAGAGTGTCATCTCAGAGACAGGATTCCAGTCAAGTGTAGTAAAGATATACCAAGTTAAATACAAAGTTAGTCAAACAGACAGATTTCCAAGACATTTTTTTATTCTTGTTAGCTATCCGCAATCCTAAACTACCCCTAAAACAGACAGTTCACAGATTGGCGCCCGAAAGTAGTAACAGCAAACCCAACACACGGGTAGGTACGTCACAATATATATATATATATATATATATATATATATATATATATATATATATATATATATATATATATATATATATATATATATATATATATATATTCCGACGTGCCCGTTTCAAATAAAACATTTCCAAATCAGTAGCACTTCTAGTTTAAACGGAAGTACACCCTAACTTTCTTACTTTAAATGGAATGTTATATTTTTTATTTTACCATTGAATTCAGCGGAAAATTTTGCATACGAAACAAAAATATTTTACTCCTGATCAACCACTTCTGGCATAATTCAACTTTTTTTGATTTTTTCTATAAAAACGGCATAATCCCGGTGACTGGTAAATAAAACATTTAAATGATATCAGTTCCGCTAACCCTTCACTAGATTTTATTAGAATTGCCTGAGGATTTTCTTTAGAGATTGCAATCAAGATACAAGCTTGACATTTAAAAAAAAAAAATCACATCACACAACCAAATAGTTAGCATTGCAACGCATCGCCTTATTGTTTTGTGGCATGGTTAACTGGCCATGTAATATTTTTACACAGCAACAAGCTTGTATTTAAAAAAATCTGATATGGCCAGTATATTATCTCCCGCTCCCGGCATGCAATTTTTATTTAATGTCATAAATACGTACTTACATGTTTACTAATAATGCAATTATTTTAATAATATAGCTATTGTTTATATTTTCTACTTCAAAATTTGAACATTAATTCATTTTTTTTGCGATGCTGATGTTTATTTCTTGTAATTTCAAAGCTGTTTTTTGGCGACGCACTGGTTTGATGCTGGTTCGTAGTGTTTTGAAACTTATTATTTTCTCGAATGAAAACGGTGCAAACAATGACGTCACACTACGACCGTTTTGAAATAGTTTTGAACCAGTCGGCAGTAGTGGTTTGAAAAGTGGGGGGAGAGGGCGAGGAGGTTTAACCTCAACAATTAGCTCAGTGTTTTGTGTAAACAAACTTGAGAGATTCGATTCATACGAAATAATGAATATCCAGTTTATTATTGAATTGCTCTCTATATCACTACTATCCCTTAAAAAATGCATGAAATTAATTTGCTCTATGGTATTTTCATAGTCATAGAATTAATTTCACCAAAATTTACACTTTTTGATCTTCAACCTTAATTACAAATAAACTTTTATTTACGTAACTCTATTTGTCAAATTCAAATACAACAACATTACGTCATTGTTTTAAAACTATGCATTATGGCGAGTAAAAAAACGATGACGTCAGATACGAAAACGGTTTGAAAACCTTGTTGAATACGGTTCGTCGCCAAAAAACAACTCAAATGATTAGTTTTTTGACAGTGACATATATTTGTCAAATACATACATTTGAATATCTCAAATGTGTAACCAAGATGTTTATACCATAAATCGCGAAAAAAAGACAATTAAAGTTATTTTTCTAGGAAAAACTATTTTGAGCTTCAAGGAAAGTGTCACGTTCCGTTAATGGGCTCTTTCCATATAGGAATAGTGCAAGAATACATGGCTTCAAAATTTCTGAATGATACAATTTGAATTAGAACGTATAGAGGATCCACACACACCCACAGACATCATCGTGAAAATGTTAAAAACGGATTCTAGGAGACCTTAAAACATGCTTATTTACCAAAATCTCAATTTGCGATTTATAGCACAATCCCTATAATTCCCTTACCAAGGGTAGCGGGAGATAAAAATAATTTAAAAACATTTTATTTGATTGCAGTAGTGCATAAAACGTTGTACCTACATATATCTCAGGCCGAAAGAAGTTTACACCTTTGGACGAATAAAATCCCTCCGTTATGCATCGGGCTTCAAATTTCGTCCTTTCTTTCGTCCCCTATTGGTAAATAATTATTGAAATTTGCTGGAAAATGAAAATGATTGTATTACTAACATATTTTTTTAAAAAAATATTATAGCATAAAGTTGCAGTTTACATTAAATATTTTGTATTAATATAAGAATTTAACTTGTTACTTAAATAATTATATACAAATAAGTGTCCCAGATTGAGCTTACGCTATCGTTATTTTAAAAACTACTCAATATTATTTTACGAAATTTGGTGTCTAGGGGTTTTCCCATATGTCCGTTTCAATTAAAATATTCTCAAAGCAGTAGCACGTCCGGACACTAACTTTCTTATTTTAAATGGAATGCTATACTTTTTATTTTACCATTGAATTCAGTGGAAAATTTTATGTACTTCCGGCGTAATTCAACTGTTTTATTTTTTTTTTTGTAAGAACGGTCACTTCTTTATCACTCGATATCTCGAGAATGGAATCCTATTTGTTTAATATGTAGAAACAGTTTTATAAAGAAAGCTTTTGTTTACACTAATATAAATTAATAATCGACAATTTTTGAAAAATATAATTTCTACGTGAACGTGAAGTTCAAGTTCAAAAAGTTCAAAAAACTCAGGTTTTTTAAAAACCCCATTTTTTATTATTTAAATGAATTCTTCGTTGAAAAATAGGGGTAGTTTGTGTAGCATGTCCTGAGTTGAAGGTTTAAATTTTTTTTAGTAAAATGGCAAATATGTAAATTGCATTTAAATATAATATAAAAAGATGAAAATTATGTTTACTATGCAAAATACGAAGACAGGCGACAGAATTAGAAAATATAAATCTAAAACAATATGTTCATAACCATCTAAACTAGACTTTTACTAAAATCTCACATTACCTTCCGTTAGTTCTATGTATTTTGTATGTCATACAGAAAGTTCCTTGCAAAAGATTCTATTTCTTGTATATTACCTTAAGGCAATTGTATGTATTTTATACAAATTCCATAGAGAAAGTTTCTAGCAAAAGATCCTATATTTCCAGGAAAATTATATCACAAACATACTATCATTGGCACTTGATACTGACACCTTTCAATCAGAATTTTCTTAATATAGCAGCTGTTTCCAGAGTTATAGCATAGCTGGCTAATATTTAATTTCTTTATAATTTTCTAACCATATATTCATTTAATAGGATGTGTAAAATGCATTCAAATCATATAGAGAATAAAATATTATTTAATATTTATAATAACATTAAATGTGAAAAAATGATATTTATAATCGTTTTTTCAAGAAAAACTGTTAAAATCTTCAAATGAGGGTATTTCCGGTTGACCAATTATAACCAAAATCTAATCAGCTCTTCATATGGATGTAACATAAAATAATACGAAAGAATTATAACTTTTGGAATTGTAGTATTAGAGTTATCGCAGGCGAAATTTTTGTCACACACAGACACACACACATACATACACACACATACATGAACACACATACATGCACACACGCGCGCTCACAAACGCGCGCGCGCACCCACACACACACACGCACAGACACACATACACACACGCGTGCACACACACACGCACACACAGACACATACATACAAACTCACGCGCGCTCACACACACGCGCACACACACACACGCGCACACACAAAGGCGCGCGCGCGCGCACACACACAAACACACACACGCGCGCATACATACACACACACACACACACACATACACACACACAAACACATAAACACGCGCGCGCGCATACACACACACGCACAAACACACACACACATTTACATTTTTCAAAAATTGACTGTTATTAATTTATATTAGCGTAAAAAAGCTTTCTTTATAAAACTGTCTTTACAGATTATGGAAATTCTATTCCATTCTCGAGATATCGAGTGATAAAGAAGTGGCCTTTTTTCCCGAAATAATCAAAAAAAAGTTTAATTATGCCGGAAGTGTTTTATTTAGAGTAAAATATTTATATTGTTTCGTATATTAAATTTCCGCTGAATTCAATGGTAAAATAAAAAATCTGATGTGGCCAGCATATTACCTTCCGTCAGTTCTATGTATTTTGTTCAAATTTCATACGGAAAGTTCCTTCCTAAATTAAATATTCTATTTCTTGTACATTACCTTCCGGCAGTTGCATGTATTTTATGCAAATTTCATACAGAAAATTATTATTTTATGACGTTTTCTATATACAGTCTATCTGCAGAAATAAAAGATTTATTATTATTATTATTTCTTGTACATTACCTTAAAGCAGTTGTATGTATTTTATACAAATTCCATACAGAAAGCAAAAGATCCTATACCGATTTCCAGTAAAATTATAAGACAAACACACTATGTCAATTTCACTTGACACTGACAACTTTCAATCAAAATTTTCTTAATATAGTAGCTGTTTCCACAGCTATGGCTACTTTATGAAATTTAATTTTTTTATAATTTTTTAACTGTATATCCATTTAATATTAGGTATAAAATGCAATCAAATCGTATAGAAAATAAAATATTCTTTAATATTTATAATAACATTAAATGTGAAAAAATGATATTTAACATAGTTTTTTCAAGAAAAACTGTTAAAATCTTCAAATGAGGGTACTTCCGGTTGTCCAATTCTAACCAAAATCTAATCAGCTCTTCGCATGGATGTAACGAAGAGAAATACGAAAGAATTATAATTTTTAGAATTGTAGTATGGAAGTTATCGTAGACGAAAATTTTGTTACACACACACACACACACACACACACACACACACACACACACACACACACACACACACACACACACACACACACACACACACACACACACACACACACACACACACACACACACACACACACACACACACACACACACACACACACACACACACACACACACACACACACACACACACACACACACACACACACACACACACACACACACACACACACACACACGGACACACATACATACATACATACATACATACATACATACATACATACATACATACATACATACCCACACACACACACATACAGACATCATCGTAAAAATAGTAAAATCGTATTCTAGGGACCCTAAAACGTGCTTATTCATCAAAAACTCACCACCGAATTTTTTGACCAAATACAATACCTTCCTTACCTAAAGGTGACGGAAGGTAAAAATATAGTATTCCATTTAAAATGAGAAAATTAGGGTCTACTTCCGGTTAAACCGGAAGTGCTACTGATTTTTTATATTTTAATTGAGACGGGCATGTGGGAAAACCCCTAGATACCATATTTCGTTAAAATAATATTGAGTAGTTTTTAAAATAAAGATAGCGTAAGCTCGTTCTGGGACACCCTGTATAAAACAATGTATATTTAAATTATATAAAACATATAAAAAAGAACTGTACAATATAAGCATGACGATCTTATCCAACAAAAACATTCTGAAACAAAAAAAATAAAGATAAATTAATATTATAAATCTTTAATAACGCAAAAAAGTCAAGGTTATCATCTATGTCGTATCAAACAGATGTTTATGTTGGTCTATTTTTAATGTTTTTCTCCCAAATTTCCTCATATCGCAATTTCTAAATTATTTACACAAATTCATCAAGTAAACTGAAATATTATGTAATTCAGGACGTCCTAAAATTATTTGAAATACTCCCTGAATGCCTGAAATTTATAGTCCAGTGAAAAGAGATCGAAAAAGGGAGTTACCTTACAAAAGGTCGGGTAGTTCACCAGATAGAAGTTATAGGTGAGAAACTGAAAAAGTGCCGATTTCTGGTTGTTTTTACAGGATGGCGGAGGGAGCGGAGGAAGGGGATTTGTGGAAATTTGGATTTTTCATTAACCAACCATCCTATACAACATATCAAAAATTCAGAACTACCCGATCTTTTGTAGGATAAAATCCTTCATTTACTGGACTATTATTCAGATTTGTCTAAAACTACTCATTTATTAATAATATATGTAAAAAAGTTTTGAAAAAAAATTTACGCTCCAAATTTTATTACGAAATAAGGTCTAATCTAGTTATCACTGGACATAATAAATACATAATAATTGTTTTACAATATAAATACCATGTTAATATTGCCAGAAAATGTTTCGATAGATGTTATACAAACTTGAAATACGCAAATCTATCTATAGGTTAGTTGGACAGATAACTGAAACGTGAAATTGTTAACGTTTTTGGAGATCAAAATATTAGACAGACGACTCTTTACGGACCAAACTAAACGGAAATGTGAAGAAGGTGTAGTATATTTTAATTTACCAAATAGTGGGCGACCCGAACTTTTGCCCCCAAATCGAATCAGCAGTCTCATTCGAAGTACCCAAGACAAAGTTAGAACGTCATCACGCGAATTAACTCGATGATTTAGAATTTTAAAAATGATTGTAAGTAGAACTTTGGTCAGGAATGATTTAAAATGTAGTAAAAGAAATAATGTATCCAAGTAGTCAGCGGCTCAGCTTGAGCGAAGGTTCAGATGCTGCAGAGCATTGAGGAACCAACATTTTATGAAACAGAGAGAGGGCATAATCCCCCAAATGTTTCTCAGTCGCGACAGATGGAAGACTTTTGAGCATTTCTTAGCAGAAAAGTTTACAATAATGGCTGGGAATACGAAACGAACATCACTTATTAGAACTAAAACTATTATAATTACCCCTTAACCTAAAAATTAATTTTAATAAAAACTAAATACGTATTTCGAGAACTAAGTTCTCATCATCAGTAGTACAACAAGAGAAAGTTAAACAGAGTAGTCAAGATTATTCTGTTTAAATTTCCCTTGTTGTACTTTGGTAAGGGAGGTATAGGGATCGTGCTATAAATCGCTAATTGTGATTTTGGTAAATAAGCATGTTTTAATGTCTCCTAGAATCCGTTTTTAACATTTTCACGATGATGTGTGTGGGTGTGTGTGTAGATCCTCTATACGCTCTAATTCAAATTGTATCATTCAGAAATTTTGAAGCCATATATTCTTGCACTATTCCAATATGGAAAGAGCCCATTAACCGAACGTGGCACTTTCCTTGAAGCTCAAAATAGTTTTTCCTAGAAAAATAACTTTAATTGTTATTTTTTCGCGATTTATGGTATAAACATCTTGGTTACACATTTGAGATATTCATATGAATGTATTTGACAAATATATGTCACTGTCAAAAAACTAATCATTTGAAATTACAAGAAATAAACATCAGCATCGCAAAAAAAATGAATTAATGTTCAAATTTTGAAGTAGAAAATATAAACAATAGCTATATTATTAAAACAATTGCATTATTAGTAAACATGTAAGTACTTATTTATGAAAATAAATAAAAATTGCATGCCGGGAGCGGGAGATAATTTACTGGCCACATCAGATTTTTTTTAAATGCAAGCTTGTTGCTATGTAAAAATATTACATGGTCACGTGGCCATGACACAAAACAATAAGGCGATGCGTTGCAATGCTAACAATTTGGTTATGTGATGTGAATTTTATTTAAATGTTAAGCTTGTAGCTTGAATGCAATCTCCTCAAGCAATTCTAATAAAATCTAGTGAAGGGTTAGCGGAACTGATATCATTTAAAAAACAAGAGTGTTTATTATATTTCCAATTCTATTTTTGACCTTTTATTTACCAGTCACCGGGCTTATGCTCTACTTTACCGCCCACGTGAGCTGCTCCCGCATTTTATAATTTACAGAAGTCAAAGATCAGTATAACATCGTAAATAAATAAAATTAATATAATTAAATGTATATTAATCTTTAGAGGGAAAATATAGTACAATTTATTATTTTATTATAAAAAAATATTTTTAACTGTTTTAAAAAGTTCAGTTTATTAATAATGAACGTAGCATTTCTTTTAAACAATGTTCATGTTTCTTTTCTTCATAAATATATAACAAGATAAGCTTAGTGTAAAACTTTTCCAAATATTTTGTTGTTTGTGATGAATGAAAACAACTTATTTTTTCGTACCTACCCTGCGTGACAGTGTAACAAAAACACTGAATAATTTATTATACTTTTTATTTATAATAATTTGTAAGCGACACACAGATTCATATTTCATATGAGATATATGAAAAAAATATATGTACAAGGAAAACACTACACAAATTTAAATTTATTAAAATTTCCGCGTTTTAAAGGTCATACTCACACTCGATAAATTTGTTTTGTTAGACCTTATATATTTTTTTATAAATGTTATATATTCATAAATACCAAGCGAACTTCATTCAATGTTACGAAGAGAAATAGTTTTTATAAATTTATTTACACTTTCGGTCGGATCACACAATATTTATGAATTTTTTTCATACCTTTCTACGGGGGGCGCTATATTGAAATATATATTAAATAATTTATTATAATGCATACTAATTGTTTATAATAATTTTAAGGCGGCACGCGGTCTTATATAGGAGATATCTAAGATTTCACATGAATGATAGGTAACAATATGTTCATGAATTTTTCTCATGCCCTTCTACGGCGGGTGCTATTTTGAAATATATATTAAATATTTTTTTATGGTGCATACTATTTGTTTATAATAATTTCAACTTTCAAGGCGGCACGCGGTCTTATATAGGAAATATCTAAGTATCTATACTGAAATGTATGTATATTAAATAATTTGTTATAATACCCACAATTTATTTATAATAATTCCAAAGCGGCACGCGGACTTCTAAAGGAAATATCTAAAAATATTATATTCACATAGGATATAACGCATTTTTACCTTCCGTCTCCTTTAGGTAAGGAAGGTATTGTCTTTGGTCAAAAAATTCGGTGGTGAGTTTTTGATGAATAAGCACGTTTTAGGGTCCCTAGAATACGATTTTACTATTTTTACGATGATGTCTGTATGTGTGTGTGTGTGTGTATGTATGTGTGTCCGTGTGTGTGTGTGTGTGGGTGTGTAGGTGTGTGGGTGTGTGGGTGTGTGGGTGTGTGGGTGTGTGGGTGTGTGGGTGTGTGGGTGTGTGGGTGTGTGGGTGTGTGGGTGTGTGGGTGTGTGGGTGTGTGTGTGTGTGTGTGTGTGTGTGTGTGTGTGTGTGTGTGTGTGTGTGTGTGTGTGTGTGTGTGTGTGTAACAAAATTTTCGTCTACGATAACTTCCATACTACAATTCTAAAAATTATAATTCTTTCGTATTTCTCTTCGTTACATCCATGCGAAGAGCTGATTAGATTTTGGTTAGAATTGGACAACCGGAAGTACCCTCATTTGAAGATTTTAACAGTTTTTCTTGAAAAAACTATGCTAAATATCATTTTTTCACATTTAATGTTATAAATATTAAAGAATATTTTATTTTCTATACGATTTGACTGCATTTTATACCTAATATTAAATGGATATAGATTTAAAAAATTATAAAGAAATTAAAGTAGCCATAGCTGTGGAAACAGCTACTATATTAAGAAAATTTTGATTGAAAGATGTCAGTGGCAAGTGAAATTGACATAGTGTGTTTGTCTTATAATTTTTACTGGAAATATAGGATCTTTTGCTTTCTGTATGGAATTTGTATAAAATACATACAACTGCTTTAAGGTAATGTACAAGAAATAATAATAATAATTCTTTTATTTCTGCAGATACATTACACTGTATATAGGGCGCAAGCAGACACGTGACTCGAGGGACCTTGACGTGCTTAGAATCAGCTGATTTGTGTGCGCATGTCATTTTGACAAGAACAATGTCATGTTGACAAGACCAATGTTTTGACTTATTTTGCTTTTTAACTGCTAAAACGTTATTATTTTTAATTATGTGTGTTTTACTGCCTAAAAATTGTAAAATATTAACATTTTAGCAATTCAAAATCAAAATAAGTCAAAACATTGGTCTTGTCAAATTGACAATGTTCTTGTCAAAATGACATGCGCACACAAATCAGCTGTTACCAAGCAAGTCAAGGTCGCTCGAGTCACGTGTCTGCTCGCGCCCTATAGAAAACGTCACAAAATAATAATTTTCTGTATGAAATTTGCATAAAATACATGCAACTGCCGGAAGGTAATGTACAAGAAATAGAATATTTAATTTAGCAAGGAACTTTCCGTATGAAATTTGTACAAAATACATAGAACTGACGGAAGGTAATGTGCTGGCCACATCAGATTTTTTTAAATTATATGCAGTACGGGTGGCGCTATTACAAAATATATATGAGTTGAGTATATTTGTTATAATAGATACGATTTATTTATAATAATTTCAAAGCGGCACTCTTAAGATATATAGGGAATAAATACATTTGTTTATTATCTGCTACCATAACCTGTAAATTTTTTCGGTCAAATAAAATATATTTCACATGGTCGTGAAATAGTATTGCGGTACTAATTTCGAAATTCCTTAAACTTCTCTCATTCGTACAGTAATCACTGGCTTCTCAGCCTTATTACGTAAATAACTTTTCATTTAAATAAATTAAAATTCACTCAGTAACAAGCTATCATTTTTGACAGTTCATTTGAATGAAGACGTATGTCTACTATTATTTTCTTTCAACCAATTAAAGGACACTAGATTATCGACAAGCCGTACGCTAAACCATCGGTGGACATGCGTTGAACTACCTGTGTGAAAACATCAACGGCAACGGTCAAAAGAGAGTAGCAAAGTGCACTGCAAGGCGTACCGTTACATTAACTCGTGCATAACCCTAAATGCCAGCAATGGAAAATAGTATTGATATCATTCGCGTATACACTGAATGTTCTGATGAACAATTCGAACGGGCAACTAGATGGTTTTTGAGACTGTTGAGTTGAGCCAGATGTCACGTTGGTACCTGATGATTGCTGCGTCGTTGAAAAAACCGAGCAATGTATGCTCCGTTTGGCCATCTATCTAGTTTCACATTTTCTTCGAAATTTCTAAATTTAATACCTATGTGAAAACAACAACGGCAACGGTCAAAAGAGAGTAGCAAAGTGCACTGCAAGGCGTACCGGTACACTAATTCGTGCATAACCCTAAATGCCAGCAACGGAAAATAGTTTTGATATCATTTGCAATAATTAAATCATTTCTTTACATAATACATGTTTATAGTTCATATTATTACTGTTTAATAGTGTACGTGTTAAAGACTCAAACGCAAAATGTTACGAACCAGACAACGCCTTAAAATATAATAGAAGAAGTGTACAAATGCGAGAGAAATTTTAATAGAAGAAGTATTATATCGCTCTTGTTCTTGATTACATCCGATTAATGGCTTTCTACAAAATGTGTTACGAGGCGTGGGGGATGAAATAGATTTTTTCTAAGCTTCATAATAATTTAAAAAATATATATATCTCTTGTGTTGTTTACTGTATCCTGCTAGTTTTTACATATTATATCAAGAAGGATTACCGGAAGACATTTTAATAATACGCAATGCGTTACAAGGCATGGGGGATGACATAGAATTTTTCTAAGAGTCATAATAATTAAAAAAATATATATCTTTTGTTGTTGACTGTACCCTGCTAGTTTAGTGTAGCACTTTCACTTTGCAGTACTTATATCCCCTAACGTTATTCCTTTTAAATAGGGTAGACCAGTGGCGGATTTAGAAAATTATAATAGAGGGGGCACTAAATTCGGAAAAACAAATTTTAAATATGTAGGCTAAGCACCCCCCATTTATTATTTTACTTAAGTAATACTCAATAAATACAGATTAAGATGAAGAATACAATTTTGTAATAATTACTTTTGCAAGATATTTGAGGTATGTTGTCAGTGTCACTTTGACGTCACATTAGTGCTACCTTTCTCTCGCTGCCTACTATAGAACTTGTGCGAGAGAAAGATATAGCAACAATGGATGTCGCCGTGACGTCACGTTGACTTTAAAAATCAAATTCAGTTAAACTAAAAACAATTAAAACTTTTTAATACTTACTACTAAAATTAAAAGAACTTTCATTTAAAATAATAAAAAATCAAAGTGCAGGACCCCAAACAAGTAAATGAGTTTGAGAAATATGAGAAATAATGTTTATTCAAATATTCTAAGTAGCCATGTGAAAATAAATAAAATGCAACAATGTTACACAAAGTTAAAACATCAAATTAAGTAATAAGAACAACTTAAGATAAAAAAAATGGCAGTTTATATTTTAGTGAAATAATTATTGTTTGCTATTTAAAAAATAAAAGTTGCTAGTCGTATCTTTTTAACGTGACTTTATAAAAAATATCTACATCTGCCATCAAATAGTACAATTAAAATAATAATAATTTTATAGGAACCATTTGTTCTATTACTTATAACAAAAAAGTTAGGGGGGGGGGGCATCTCCAAAATAATAAACAATTTGAAAAATAAATAGAATTCTGTATTTTTATTAGTATGTTTATTTTTTTATTTATCTATGATGTTTAATATGTGAATGATAATATGTAATAATTAATTTTTTTAAAGTAACAGGGGGCACGTGCTCGAGTGCCCCCCCCCCCTCTAAATCCGCCACTGGGATAGACTACACGTATCTACTCGGTTACCTCGTCCCTGTCCCCGCAAAGCACCAAGAAAAATTTCGAGTGAACTGATCACGCTTGCATATTTTTATAGGTGCTTGTTTCTGTTAATTGACTTTGACATTTTGTTAGACTAGTGGTATTTCTTTTTTAATTATCTACTAATAACTGGAAAAAAATATTCGCTGACAGATGTCAAGTATGTCTTCGTATTCCTTTTATTTTGAAAAGGGGGAGTTGCGGATCAGTTCAGTTGAGTGCTACTCACCCTTCTTGTGCATGTAAAAGCAAATCGTTCAGCGTACTAAGCAACAAGTCTTGTTTGCTTACTTAGCAACTGTTTGATTTGCTTACTTCATTGAACGCACCTAATGTTTATAAATTGTCAGACTTGACAAGTTCCTTACTTTTAAGCTAATTGTCAAGTTTGATAATTTATAAATATTTGTTAACGACATAGTTCCTAAGTAAACTGCCTTTGAAGAGACAGCTAGATAAAAATTATTTCAAAAATTACACCGTGCCCTTATTCACATTTTATTTATTTCTGACTAAACCGTAAAAGATATCATAATTTACGCAGAGATCTGAAAGTTTGCTATTGAATGCATCTTTCTAATAGTAACTAGTTTTACGTCATCTCTGTTACCATAAAAAAGTTATTGACTAATTATTGCCATTACACTCTAATATCATACACTAGTGGTTGACTAATAATACCCAAAATGACCTTAAAAGTTGAGTTATATAGAGCGCCATACCAAATTTTATCAAAACCGAACAAATCGTTATTTTATTATAAGCAAAATTAATTTTTCAAAAACGACCTTTGAAACTAAATACTGACTAAACGATGCAATTTTTACTAGAACTAAGTTTAGCCAAATCATCATGTTTTGAGTTCAAGAATCTGTGGTTAAGTCATGTCTCAACCTTTTCGGGACTTCTGTATTTTGCGTTCACAATGAAATTGTGTAACGCAATCGTGTATCGAAATGGCGTTCATTTCGATACGCAACCTATTTCGATACGCAATTTTTTGTTTTAGTAGGTTGGCACTAGAATGGCAGCTACTTAACCTTTCTTTTAATTGA
Source organism: Harpalus rubripes (assembly GCA_963082715.1). Classification (NCBI taxonomy): domain Eukaryota; kingdom Metazoa; phylum Arthropoda; class Insecta; order Coleoptera; family Carabidae; genus Harpalus; species Harpalus rubripes. Next base: position 10,531,065 of record OY720466.1, on the reverse strand, counting down.
CAATTGACTTTAATTTCATTATATAAGGACAAAATTATTATTATTTTTTTTAGTGATGTTTATTTGCTTGAATATATATAAATGGTCGAAAATAATATCACAAAATGAATAAAAAATAATTCTATTTCATCCCCCACGCCTCGTAACACATTGTGTAGAATGTCATTAGGCGGATGTAATCAAGAACAAGAGAGATATAATACTTCTTCTATTATTTATATATTTTAAGCCGTTGTCTGGTTCGTAACATTTTGCGCTTGAGTCTTTAACACGTACACTATTAAACAGTAATAATATGAACTATAAACATGTATTATGTAAAGAAATGATTTAATTATTGCGAATGATATCAATACTATTTTCCGTTGCTGGCATTTGGGGTTATGCACGAATTAGTGTAACGGTACGCCTTGCAGTGCACTTTGCTACTCTCTTTTGACCGTTGCCGTTGATGTTTCACACAGGTATTAAATTTAGCAATTTCGAAGAAATTGTGAAACGAGATAGATGGCCAAACGGAGCATACATTGCTCGGTTTTTTCAACGACGCAGCAATCATCAGGTACCAACGTGACATCTGGCTCAACAGTCTCAAAAACCATCTAGTCGCCCGTTCGAATTGTTCATCAGAACATTCAGTGTATACGCAACAAAATTGAACAACTTGACATTTTCGTATCATCGCATCCTCCATGCGATTCTTTCAGAACACTGGCTTCGACAATCATCCTACACTTTTAAAGACTTTCATTTAGCTAGCGTATTTGTTAGACAATTTTATGCTAATGATGGAGTTATTATCTACTGTAACAACCGATTTAATTATGACAACGTAGATTTCATTACAGACTTTAAAGTTTACTCACATAAATACTATCAATTATATCTTAGTTGTTTACAGATCGCCTAGTTCAAATATATCCGAATTTTTAAAACATTTGGATATGTGTTTGTCAAAAATTATAACGTAGATAACCTTTTAAAGGATAGTACAGAAAAGAAATTATTTTTAGATGCTATGAAAACTTATAATCTGCACCATACAATAAATGAACCAACACGTATTTTTCAAAATAGCAAGTCATGTGTTGATAATATATTTACTAATTTAAATATTAACGTTTATGAAGTGACTGTTATACACAAAAATATTTCTAATCATTCTGCTCAAAGTATCTGTATTAACAATGAAACTTCTAACGCTGTAAACAATTCAAAAACTGTCAAAAGATTGTTTTCCAAATCTGATCTTGATTATTTTAAATTTCAGTTGTTAAAGAAACCGACGTTGATAGATGTTTTAAAATTTTTTTGGAATTATTTATGTATCATTTTAATATTACTCTTCCTAAAATGAAGGTTCCCAGCCACAACGGCATTACCAAAAACGAATCTTGGGTAACCAATGAAATAAAAAAATTGTCAAAAAAACTGAAAGAATTATATAACTTATGTCAGTTAGGGCTTATCACTAAGGAAGAATACACGAAGATTAAAAAAATGTATCGTAAACTAATTAGAAAAACTAAAAATGAGTTCAATTCTAAACTTGTGCAAAACTGTAGTAATAATATACGTAAAGTTGGGAATTAATTAACAATAATCTAAATATAAATAGTACTGACAAATCTAGAAAAATTAATAAACTAAGAAGTAATAGTGAATTTGCAAATAACCCTTTAGATATTGCTAATATGATCAATAACTATTTTATTAATTTGCCACATAAAATTCAAAGATATCTGCCTCCTGCTTCTAACTTTTATCTCGATGGTAATAATATTTCTTCATCAATATTTCTAAATCCCGTTACTGAAGATGAAATTTCGAACAATTTACTGTAAAATTGAGTAGTATAATTACCTCCTTCTTCCGCTCTGGAATGCAGACTGTAATTAAGATCTAATTAAGATAATTAAATTAATTAATTAATCAAATGACTTGACCTTGCATAATTGGTGAAATTTTGATCTGACGTCATGATATGAAAATTGATTTTTGATGGTATTTTAAGATTGGAGATATATTTCACATTATTTTGTAATTTGTAATATTTGAGATTTCAGATATTTATGAATATGTATATATTTGTAATTACTTTGTAATTTCAAAACGACACATGAATATCTTTAAGTGAATATTTTGGGTAATGACATGATGTTTGAAAAATCCATTATCTAGTGAAAAGGTGCATTGAATAGATTTGACAAAGTACTGGTAATTTGTGATATTAGCGGATTATTTGGGAACAATGGTCTAGGTCTAGACGGATAGCCGAGAAAATAATGACAAGATAGAGAATTTGGTGAATAAGTCGAAAATTGGTTCTTAATATCTGTAATAGCAAACAATGAGTTACAAATACTTCCTAATATACGGATTATTTGCGAGAGAAAGGGTCTAGACAAAAAAGATTATGTGGATATTTTGGTAATGATAATTAGGTAGTTGATATAATTTTGTGCTATGAAAAATTTATTTATTTAGGAATATAGATGAAATATTTATTTAAACTTTCTACAAAGTATTTCAAGGATGAAAAGAAGAGAAAGTGTTTTTTTGGGGTATATAAATGCAAGTTTTATTTTATATATTCTATTAGTATCAAAAGGGGTCTGCTGAAGACAACAGTAACAAGAACAAACTAGGTAAAGTTATATTTAAATCACTTATAATTATTTATTGTATTCACTTGTAAAATTTGTTCTTAGATATGGACTTTTCTAAACTAAATCTGCGAGGTCAGCTGGCAGATACGAAACCAGGCAAGAAGATATCGGATTTGGAAAAAGATAAATTGTATAAACTAGTTGACATAAAGGCTGTAAATACAACGTTTGGAAGAAAGATTATTGCAGAGTGTGAAGACTTCATGTTATATCTTCCCGCGCGTTTTGATAATTTATCTGATGAAGAATTATCTCAGTTGAAAAAATCCGTTACCAAATGGAGTTTAAAATATACAGGTGTAAAACAATATGGACCTGGTAAACAAGCAACATTATTAGAATTTGTAGAAATATAATTATTACGAGTATATGTATATATTATGTTGGATGTATAAATAATAAATTTTGCTTATATGTGTATTTTGATACTAATAAATATATTAAATAAATTTGCAAATACTTTAGTATTATTTCATACTCCATACTGACAACATGGCTTATAAATTTCAACACCCATTTTCGGCTATAATAGCTGGCCCCTCCGGCAGTGGAAAGTCATACTTTGTTAAAAAATTTCTAACTAATATTATAGACATGAGTGATACTAACTTTGGAAAAATTTCTTGGCATTACGGGGCCTGGCAAAACTTATTTAGTACAATAAAAGGAGTAGAATTTGTTGAAGGTCTACCTGATGTCGAAAACATAGATGGAAATGTTCCTCATTTAATAATAATTGATGATTTGATGTCTGAAGCAGATCAACGAGTTGTTGATATATTTACAAAATGGTCACACCATAAAAATTTGTCTGTGTTTTTTCTTACTCAAAATTTATTTCACCAAGGAAAAGGTCAAAGAGACATATCCCTCAATGCAAATTATATAATTTATTTTAAAAATCCTCGTGACAAAGCGCAAATATTACATTTGTCGCGACAAATATTTCCGGAAAATGTAAAATTTATACAAGAAGCATACAGCGATGCAACTTCAGAACCACACGGTTATTTAATTTTTGATCTTAAGCAAAACACACCTGATTGGCTGCGTTTTCGTACGTCACATGACGACTTTACATATGTTTATTTACCTAAAAACAAGTATAAATACAACAACAAACACATGCCTACAATTATTTCATAACAATGAGTAGCGCTGTAATAAACCATGCAGAATTTCTGCGAGCATTGCATAAATTAAAATCAAAGGACAGGTTAGCATTATTAAAAAACGCTGACTGCAACTCTGTTAAATGCATTTGTGAATGTGTTTATAATATTTTACATGGTACAGTTCCCCTCAGTCGAAAACAGCAAGCTTCACTTACAAGACATAAAAACATTTTAAGGAAACTTACAAAACGTGGCGACAGCTGGAAAGCTAAAAAACGCGTGCTAGTTCAGTCTGGAGGGGCATTCTTACCATTTTTATTAGCACCTTTGTTAACCGGTGTTCTAAGTAGCTTATTTAAAAATTAAAATGGAGCATGCTAGAAAAATGGTCTTAATATCACCAGAAAATTTAAATCGTTTACATAGTAATAATAATAATAATGAAAAAGAAACTATATCGAGTCAGCTAGATAAAGACATGAAAAATATTCTAAGTTTAAAATCATCAGAATATGAAAAATGGATAAAGTACCAAGAAATATTACAAAGATATTTATATTTTCAGAAACAAAGTAGAGAACCTATTAAATTACCTATCGAACATGAATTTACTTCAGATTCAAAATTAACTTTAGAGAAGAAAGACGGTGAAACAGGACTGATCAAACAGGAAGTTATTTTAAAACCAAAACTAGCTTCAGAAACGAAAGACGATACAAAAAATATAATAAATGTTATTCCTAAATCTCATCAAGAAAAAGCTCAATTGATATTAGAAAAATTAAAATTAGACGGGGCAGTTACATGGAATGAAAAAGGTCTAGTTTCAATTCATGAAAAACAAATTCCAAATTCAAATATATCAGATTTAGTTGGGGATATTGTAACACGTGGAAAACGTAGTAATCCTGAAGGTTGGGAATATTTTTTGAATACACTAAAAGAAATAAATATTCCATTACAATTAATTAATAATCCTCGAAGAAAAAAACTTTTTAAATCTATATCAGTCAATGAAAGTCCTGCCAAAAATAAAAGAAGACGAGATCATATAAAAGACGAATCGTCTGAAACAGCAAAAGTTAAAAAAATTGAATGGAAGCGATTTACATTGTAAAATGGATAAAAGTTTATCTAAAATTTATTTTGATGCGACAAATCCAGCGGGGTTCTCGGGTGTAAATAATCTTATAAATTCCATGAAAGGTAGATATAAAGCGGAAGATGTACGAAAATGGATTAGTTCGCAGGATACATATACGTTACATAAACCAGCGCGAAAACATTTTGTAAGAAATAAATATAATGTTTCAAATATAAATGATCTCTTCCAAGCTGATTTGAATGATATGCGCAAATTAAGCCGATACAACGACAATTACAAATACATTTTAACAGTCATTGATGTCTTTAGCAGGTACGCCTGGGCGATTCCGATAAAAGATAAAAAACCTTGCTCGGTTATTCAAGCATTTGGAAATATATTTAATGAGAGAAAACCAATTTACTTACAGACAGATAAAGGGTCGGAATTCATAGCAAAATCAGTACGCTCATTTTTAAAGGAACATGATGTTAAATTTTATGTGACGCATAATTCCGATATAAAAGCTTGTTTCGTTGAAAGATTTAACAGAACTTTAAAAACAAAAATGTATCGATATTTTACTTATAAAAATACATATAGATATGTCGATGTATTACAGGATTTGGTTTCTGCTTATAATAAAACAAAACATCGATCAATAAAAATGTCTCCTAGCGAAGTAAATGATAATAATATATTAGATGTATGGAGAATTCAAAATAAAAATAAAGTAAAAGTAAAAGATAATCAGCAAAAATTTAAAATTGGTGATATTGTACGCATATCCAAATATAAAAATATGTTTGAAAAGGGATATGAATCTAATTGGAGTGAGGAATTATTTAAAATAAATGCAGTTAGTAACAGAGTTCCTATTGTTTATAAATTAAAAGATTTAAATAATGAAATCATAGAGGGCACTTTCTACAAAACCGAGTTGCAACGAGTTTATATAGAATCTGATACAATGTATAAAGTGGATAAAATCTTAGCAACAAAAGGCACAGGCAGCAGAAAGAAATTACTTGTCAGGTGGAGAGGTTATAGTGATAAGTTTAATTCCTGGATTTCTGCAAATTCACTTCGTGTATTAAATAATGAATGAGAAAGAATTTTTTATAACTTTGCCTAGTAATAGTTCTATGCAATATTTTCCTAATAATAAAACCACAAGTTATACTACACAGCTGCCTCAGAATATAAAATTAATTGGTTCTTGGGAGGTTGCACTGTCAGAAATTATATATCCCTGTTCGATCTACAATGTTAATGAAAGAGAAAATAAAATTAAAATGATGTTAAAAACAAAGCAGGAAAAAAATGCCCCAGTAAATATTGTACATGCAAAAATTCCTACAAAAAATTATGAAGGTATTCATGCAGTAATACTTGAAATGAATAAAAGTCTTGATAAAGCAGTAGAAATGAATAAAACTGTAGCAGCTAAGAAATATGTAACTTTTACTTATGATAAAATAGAAAAACGAGTGTCAGCACAATTTGAAAATACAGATGTCCATTCCCTGAAACTATCTCCTCGGCTAGCCTTGCAGCTTGGTTACCCGCCATTTACTGATATATTTGAGCAAGAAACTTCAATTAATTTGCCTAATTTAATATTAGGTATTCCTCCACAGTTATTTGTTTATTGTGACATAATTGAACCTCAGTTAGTTGGTGATATTGTTAGTCAGTTGTTAAGAATTGTACACGTTAAAACTGATAAATATGTTTTTGGATCTAATGAAATGATATCATATGCGCAGCCTCACTTCGTTCCTGTGTTGAGAAGAGAATTTTCAAATATAGAAATAGATATAAGGACTAATGATGGTTTTCTAACACCATTTCAATTTGGAACGTTGAGTGTTAAACTACATTTCCGACGAACATCATGAAAACTTGTCCGTATCAGGAATATTACAATTTACAGGCGGGGAATGGTGTGGGGGCTGTATATAAAGGAAATCAATTTCAAAGGGGCCATGGTCTAGGAAGTTTTTTTAGTGGATTGTTTAGAAGTATTTTTCCGTTAATAAAGAAAGGTGTAGGGGCACTTGGTAAAGAAGCAGTTAACACAGGTTTTAATTTTTTGGGTGATCTGACAACAAAACAGTCACCAAAAGAATCATTCAAGAAACGTCTCGCTGAAGCGGGGGTCAATTTAAAACGTAAAGCTGAAGATAAAATTGGAAAAATTATCAGTGGAGCTGGTTATAAAAAGAAGCGAATGACTAAGAAACCTTCTCATTTTAAAACTGTACGTGCTACTGTAAAGAACAAGAAACGCTCTAGACGGACAGACATATTTGACTAAAAATGGCATTTTTACATGCTCAGTCTTGTGAATGTATAAAAACAGAATTAGATTTATTTGCTATACCTCCTACACAGACTAGTATTGAAAGTGGACAATGGGTAAATTATAAACCTTTATCCTCCATTACTGAAGATGGACCCCTTGAATTTGTAATACCTGGCCACGGAGAAGACTACCTTGATTTATCCCAAACCATGATTTATATAAACGCAAAAATTGTTAAATCTGATAATTCTGCCTTGGATGACGGTTCTAATGTAGCTCCAATTAACAACTGGTTACATTCAATTTTTAGTCAAGTGGACATATATTTAAATCAAAAACTTGTATCTCCTCCTAACAACACTTACGCCTATAGGGCATATATTGAAACTTTATTAAATTACGGAAAAGATGCTAAAAAATCTCACCTTACTTCAACTTTATGGTATAGTGATGAAGCAGGAAAAATGGATTATACAGATGTAGCTGCTAATTCAGGATATAATAAACGTCAAAAATTAACTGAGAAGAGTAAAAATGTTGATATGATAGGACATCTTCATGCGGATATTTTCAATCAAGAAAAATTTTTATTGAACGGGGTTGAGATGAGGGTACGCCTAGTTCGGTCAAGGGATAGTTTTAATTTACTAGCAACTGACACAAATTTCAAAGTACAAATTAACGAAGCTACATTACTTGTCCGTCGAGTAAAATTAAATCCAAGTATTTATTTAGCGCATAATAAAGCCTTGGAATTGTCTACCGCTAAGTATCCCGTTACTAGAGCCGAAGTGAAAGCTGTTACCATCCCAGCGGGGATTCAAGGAAAATCTATGGATAATATTTTCTTAGGCCAGCATCCTAAGAGATGCATACTTGGATTTGTATCTAATAAGGCATTCAACGGCGATTACAAAAGTAATCCCTTTAACTTTGAAAATTTTAAAATAAATTACCTGTCGCTATGTGTAAATGGACAGCAGCTTCCATCGAAACCACTACAACCTTCATTTGGAGATACAAAATCATACATTCAAATGTATAATACATTATTTGCCGGGACAGGCATACACTTCGGAAACAGTGGGAACGAGATCGACAGAACCAGTTATCCAGATGGCTACTGTTTAGCAGCATTTGATCTAACTCCAGACCTTTCAGCAAATTCAATGTCACACTGGAATTTGACACGTCATGGTTCTTTACGAATCGAAGTTGGTTTTGAGTCTTCTTTAACAGAGACAGTAAATTGTGTTATATACGCTGAATTCGATAACATTATTGAAATTGATAAGAATAGAAATGTAATTGTAGATTATGGTAGTTAATAAATTGTATTTGTATTTTAAAATAATAATAATATATGTATATTTAAATGTTAATATATCGTCTTATTTAGTACTCCCTATGCATATATAATCATATAACTCTGAAATCAAATTTAGTTTGATAAAAGCAATTGTACCGTTAAAACAAAATGAATGCGGCATTCATACAAAGAATATTTAGAAAATATTTCAAAAATACATGCGACTATGGTGTTTATGCGGCTAACAATTTACCACGACAGGTTAATTTTCCATGTGCCATTATAGTTAATACAGACCCTGATACTTTACCTGGTACCCATTGGAGTATATTTAAATGTTAATATATCGTCTTATTTAGTACTCCCTATGCATATATAATCATATAACTCTGAAATCAAATTTAGTTTGATAAAAGCAATTGTACCGTTAAAACAAAATGAATGCGGCATTCATACAAAGAATATTTAGAAAATATTTCAAAAATACATGCGACTATGGTGTTTATGCGGCTAACAATTTACCACGACAGGTTAATTTTCCATGTGCCATTATAGTTAATACAGACCCTGATACTTTACCTGGTACCCATTGGAGTATATTTAAATGTTAATATATCGTCTTATTTAGTACTCCCTATGCATATATAATCATATAACTCTGAAATCAAATTTAGTTTGATAAAAGCAATTGTACCGTTAAAACAAAATGAATGCGGCATTCATACAAAGAATATTTAGAAAATATTTCAAAAATACATGCGACTATGGTGTTTATGCGGCTAACAATTTACCACGACAGGTTAATTTTCCATGTGCCATTATAGTTAATACAGACCCTGATACTTTACCTGGTACCCATTGGATAGCAATATTTATTGATCGAGAGGGTTATGGTACCTACTTTGATAGTTATGGACGACCGCCATATGTACAACAACACAGCAACTTCCTTAAGAGAAATACAAAGAAGTGGACTTACAACACACACACTCTGCAAGATGTCACATCATCTGTTTGTGGTTATTACTGTTTAATGTATTTGCTATTTCGAATAAATTTTTATAAACATAATGATTTTATAAATTTGTTCAATAATAATCAACAAGAAAATGATGAATTTGTAAGGTATATGTTTTGTTATTATTTCAATAAAAGTCAGTAATTGTTAATAAATATTTTATTTGTTTATATTTTATTTAGAATAAATTGTTATACACATAATGACTTTGTAAAACTGTTAAGTATAAATAATAAATATGAAAATGATATGTTTATAAGGTATATGTTTTATCATTATTTTAATAAATCTCTGAAATTTTAAATAATAGTTTTATTTCACTTTATAATAACACTTTTTATTTCAAAGACCAAAAATGCATGTTATAGAAAACGTCAACTATATAAGTTTACAATATAAGTTTACAATAAAAGAATAAATATACAGGTACATAATCAAATTAAGAAAATAATAATAATAATAATACATATTTAAATAAAGAAAATTATACTTTTGAATATTATAAATCTATCTATATAAATTAACTAATTATATCTTATTCTTTTTTCTCCATATGGGATACTATAAAAATCATTAACTAACCTACGTTTTGTAAATTTAATATTAAAAGTTTTTTTTTCTTTCCTAGTTAATACCTTATGGTCCACTGTACATCTAATATTATCTGAATAAATTATTGGGCCTGTTAAATGCTGATTAAAAACTAAATTTTTTAAACACTCAAAGTTTATAGTTAATGAATTTTTATAGTTAAGAGTAAAGCCCTTAACTTTACACACTTCAGTGGTTTTATTTGATGACGGGGAATATACCTTGTATGCATAATTTTTTGGTCCCCCGCAAACAAATTCAGTGATATAACTACCTGCTCCATAATCGGCTAATTCATCCGTAAGATCTCCTAATAAATTACCAGTCGGAGGCTCGTAATCACCAGGAGCATGATAGTAAATAAGAGAATCTGTATCGTAATACAGAACTCTACGATCCAGGGGGACCATAAATTTATGCAGACGTAATCGGGCTTGGGCTGTAGTGTACGCAGCAATAACTACGTTGACGGTGCGTAGTTGTTGCATTGCTTCTTCTTCATGAACCCAGTGCACGTACAGCATCTCGTCACCAGCAGGGATAATCCTGTTGACTTCAATCGAGGGATTGGCTAGCAAATCATATAATTCCTCGGCAGTTGAGACTATGGATGTGCACGGTCTATTTTCGGCTTGCGCAAATTTTCCTGTAAACAGTATAAATAAGTATTAAAAATTTAAAATAATAAATAAAAGATAATTGACTTACCCCAGAAAGAATTCAGCATGAGCTTAGCATTAGATCTTCTGCCTGCATTTTTTTCTATTAACGCTGGATCAAGTTGAATTCCTTCATTTAAATAATAATTTTTCACATAATCAGCCTTGCTTGCATCATCCGTACAATCTTCAGGGTAGCCCGACGCTTCTTGTTTAATTTTCAAGAAGGTGTCAACATAATTCACAAACAAGCCTCCTGTTTTTGTATCTTTACTATATGTAGTTACTTTATATTGCCAAACCTCGTGCACTTTAATAATTTTATAATTAAATAAAACGGCGTGTCGCACTTCATCCGCAATCCAAGTACCCATAAATTGTCTCTCACTATCATTATGTACACAATTATTTTGCTCTAATTGATCACAGCACGTTCTACATAAAGCAAACATAAGTTTCCCATTTGATTTTCGTGGCAGTACCGGATGAAACAAATTTGTGGGGGGTAAAACAGTGCATTTGATTATACCCTCAACTTTATCTATATTGTTATTAGGGCATAATAAATTGCATTCGTCTCCTACAAAAATTTCTGGGTGGCCGATAGGATACTTTCCGTATTTACAAATATAGGGGTATAGCGAGCACACATCCACATATTTGATTCTTTCATTATTTTCGGCTTTTCTGTATAAACATGTACTGCCAGTTCTACCTCCAAACAGCGCGTCTCTTGGATTTAAAGGTAAATTGTTTAAAAGATCATGGGTATCAAGCTGAGTTTTTAAAATTTTATCCTCTGCTAATTGTTTTTTAAATTCACATTCCCAAATGCTAATAACCCTGTATCCTAAATTTTGAATTTTGTCTAATTTATTCATTGTTTTTTCAAATCTATTTTCTAAGGTTTCTTTAGAACTATTAAATACTTCTTTATCTCGCCCAGTTTTGTAACATTTTATACAGCCATGCCAAAAGCAGCCTAAAAATTCGAAAACTAACTTTTCTCTATCATAATATCCATCAACTTTTAAATAATTCCCGATTACAGATTCCTCCCCATGTCCAGCATGTTGAATATGAATTCCACGCGTATTTTCTTGATATATTAACCATTTAAGCGCAATTTTGGATTGATTGTCTTTCATGCGATATCCTCGCCCTGGTATAATACCTATTGTATCAGGCTCTAAAAATAAACGCCGAAAAACACGGTTACATGCGGACGGTAAGGTGACAGCCTCCGTAAAAGGACATACTTTACAATCCTTAATAAATGTATCTCGAAATTTTATACATGCTCTACGAAGAATATCTACATCGCTAATACAATATTCAACTAGTTCATTCTCCATTTCAAATATAGTGTTATTATGTACCTGTTCGTTATGCCAGGTCAGAAATTTTTGTCGTGCATCAACAGACATTGTATTTACACCGTAATATTCAGGAGCTGGTACCGGTCCCACATAATTTTGATTATTTAATGTATTAAAATAATGCGGAAAATATCCTTTTTTAAGTGTTGACGGTAAACCCATAGCCTTTGGCAACGACGCTAAAGACATAGGTAGATAATTTAGTGAATCTATGAATCTAATATGATTTACTTGTAACATCATTATTTTATTTCCACTCAAAATTACTTTCGGTTTAACATTAAGCTCCTCTACTAGATATTTTAATATAAATTGGCAATCGAAAGATTTAGAGTTATGAGCAATACATACAACAGACGAAAAGCTTGTACGCGCTAAAAAAACATAATTTAGAAAATTTTTAATGGGTTCAATTTTATATACATGCTCACGAATACCACATGAGTTACATAGCTGTTTTATATCTTCAATATCGCTGCAACTAGAGCATGATTGCTGAATAACACATAAATTAACTTCATGTTCTTTGTTTTCGTCGCAGATTTTTTCTTGTCGCGTCTCAAGATCATAATACAAAAATAAAGTATTACCTTTTATTTCAGTCCTGTCTTTTAGCATGTAACACAGATGGCCGGGGTTTTTATAATCGTCACACATTTTACAGAAAACTTCACCGCACAAATGTTGTCTTTTATTATTAATCCTATATAGTTTTAAACATTTAACACATTTTTTTAAATAATTGCACATTGATTTAAAATGGTTATCAAAACATTGCTGTCCTCTAAATTCTCTATTACACTCAGAACATTTTGTTAGTTGAGGTGTTGGAACACATGCTGGAGAAAATTTGCAGTAACGACATGTGTATTCGCAGCTGTGTCCATTTCTAATATTGTAGGGAACATGACATTGTTCACAAAAATATTTACAACAGAATGTTGCTGTTAAACTACGAATTACAGAAAAATGATTTCTGTGATACAAAAGGTTCAATCTTGGTAGATTTTGTCCTTTTGCACCTTCAAAAATCACATTTCCTCTGCTATTATACTCATATACACAAATATTGTAATTAGTATAATAGCGCTGAAATTCTGCAAGTTCGGGAATACCAGCTCCAGCGTCGTTTAAATTGATTTTGGATTTTTGTAACAATTCACGAACCCTGTCAGTCTGTATACCGTGAGTGTTTTGCACAATATATTTAAAACAAGGATCTTTATTCAGTAATGAAACTGCAACAATTAGTGCACGAGGTAGACATAAATTATCGGCGTTATTTATTTCAACTACTCCATATTTCCGTCTGCAGAATTCCGCGTAGGGTAAACCCTGACCTCGTACTTTCCCCAAACCGGAAGGCAGAGTTACTTTGGTCATCTCAATGGTAAATCTTCCGTCGGAAAACACCTCCTTATTGCTTTGTAAAATTTTTTGCAAAGCATTCCATACAACGTCCATATGTAGCTGATCAGCTCTGCGGAAACTTAGCCATGCAGGTCCATGCTCCAGACGAGGAGTAAAAAACATAAATCCTATAAAATCACTTGGATTAGTGGTGTTCAATGCGTAATCCACTACATTTTCAAGACCGTCATGGAACCAATTAATAGCATTTTCACCCTGGGGCGGGTCATTTATAGAAAACGTAATTCTTCTACCCGCTACATTGAACTGCTTCGTATGCTTCTCGATATCCGATATTATCTCGAACCGCGAAACTTCATTTTCAGCACTAACTGTTTCTTGTACATACCCGCTACCGCTTTGCACATTTTCCAAGTCACTTTCACTTATAATATTATCACACATTTTAAAAATGTTATTTAAATTGTCTTCTACTTCACTTGGTTGCGTAGCACTTGTATTTGGAGTAGAATCATGTCGCTCTTCAATTTCAATTGCGTCTTCCACATAGCCACTACCACTTGGTAAACTTGCACTTAAAATATTATTACAAATTTCAAAAAAATTATTAAAATTTTCCGGCTCCTCTATTTCACCTCGCAATGTAACAATGTTGTTATAATTACTAGCCATATTAAACGCGCGTAATTTCGTGAATGCTAGAATCAGACTAACAAAATTTTACTCACTTCACCTCTATTATATAGGTAGCAGAAAACTACCTGGGTAATCCTCAGACCTTTTTCCTTTCAAATTACCTATCTATTGTTCATTCGTAAATGTTTTGAAACATCTGTAAAAGTTATTGTTTAGGTAAATAGAAATAATGATGCATGTATTTTTTCTTAAATATATATTTTCCTTCTCGTATTATAAATACAGACACATATTCTAAATCTTTGCTGAAATTAAAATTATAGAACATATAAAAGTAAATAGAAATAACGATGCATGTATTTTATTTTTAATTATATGTAAGGAGTTGAGGTTGAAAATAATAATTGTATACCCTTTTAAATTATATATTTATTTTCTCTATCAATAAAAGTGTGTACACATTGCACATCTTTCATTGTTTTAAAATTATAATAAGTAAAAACTTCACTAAAAATTTTTTCAAAAATTACATTTTCTTTATATATATAATTATATAAACTTACATCTAAATCTATGGTATACCTTAAACTATTAATACTTACTTCTTGTATCATTTTTTTATACAAATTATTAATATGAAAATATTTTACAGTATACTCTAAAAATTTTTTTTGGATATTTACTTCTAAATTTATTAAATTGTTTATTATTTCCCTATTTAAAACTAAAAATTTATTGTCTCTTCTGTATTTCAATTGCCCTTTGGGTAGCACAGTGAATTCAATATTGTTAGACCGATACACTTTGTTCACAACTGCTTTTTCACTTTTAACATATTTTAAAAATTTAATGAATTGGTCTAAATCCTTTATATCAAAAAAAAGTTTTTTAGTCACGTCACCCACTAGTCGGATAGCCACATGCATCTCCGGATTCGGATCGACGCCTATGGCGATGAACGACCGTCTGCTTTTTCCTAGTGGATAGGCAAATACGTCCAACAAACGATCGTTATTGTCGCGTGTGCTCTTGTTGTGAGGGAGTGCAAAACTCGTTATTTCTGCATCACCCAGCAACACGTCCAAGCGATCACCCCCTTTCCACGCTGGTAATTCCTCTTCGGGATCTTCTTCGAGGACTTGCTGCCCGCGGGGGTCGGTGACTTCCTCGATGAACTGCTGTGCGTAGGGCTCACCGTCTTCAGAATTAAAAGAAGACAGTCTCTGTTTCTTTCCTCTTTGTTCTTCTTCTCCATCTACTTCTTCCCTAGGCCTCTTAGGCGTCGCCTGTAGTAACTCCAACGATGGAGTTTCATCGTCATCTGAAACCACCAAGTCATCGACGAGCTCTTGGGTAACCACCGGTGATGGAATATGCGACGATGATGATGTCAAGGCCGATGCTGACAACATGGAGTTTATTTCTCGGTCTAATCTCTGGACCTCTTCTTCAAGGGCTGCGATGTCGGGATCACTTGATAACATCTCTCTAAGAAGCTTCATGCACTCGTCTTCTTCGACGGTGTTGTCATCTATGACAATTACCCCGTCCAAGACCGTAGGCTTTGCCGCTGAAGTAGTTCCATGTTGTGGCTCCTGGATTTGGACGTTCGAATGCATGATGATATTATTGTCGGTGATGGTTCCCGAAGGTGGTAAAAGGTCCAAGTCGTAGTCGAAGTTGAAGGTGGATGAAGCCATGGCGAGAGCAGTGTACAATAGAACAAAATACTGTATACTATGGAAATAAAATTTTGAATTCTTTTTATATGGAACATATCGAAGGTAATTTACAATAAAATCTCATCGCGATCCATATCGAAACAAATGATAATACAAGAAATAATCTTTTTTTGTCTAGACCCTTTCTCTCGCAAATAATCCGTATATTAGGAAGTATTTGTAACTCATTGTTTGCTATTACAGATATTAAGAACCAATTTTCGACTTATTCACCAAATTCTCTATCTTGTCATTATTTTCTCGGCTATCCGTCTAGACCTAGACCATTGTTCCCAAATAATCCGCTAATATCACAAATTACCAGTACTTTGTCAAATCTATTCAATGCACCTTTTCACTAGATAATGGATTTTTCAAACATCATGTCATTACCCAAAATATTCACTTAAAGATATTCATGTGTCGTTTTGAAATTACAAAGTAATTACAAATATATACATATTCATAAATATCTGAAATCTCAAATATTACAAATTACAAAATAATGTGAAATATATCTCCAATCTTAAAATACCATCAAAAATCAATTTTCATATCATGACGTCAGATCAAAATTTCACCAATTATGCAAGGTCAAGTCATTTGATTAATTAATTAATTTAATTATCTTAATTAGATCTTAATTACAGTCTGCATTCCAGAGCGGAAGAAGGAGGTAATTATACTACTAAATTGATATGAAATGATAATTGCTCCTTTATGTTATTGTATTAATTTGTCTTAATTAGAATGTAAATTTCTAGATCTTCTAAAACATGTTAAAGTTATAGCTTTACATAAAACGGAGACAAAGAATTGGTATCAAATTATAGACCAATAACTTTGGTTTCTACATTTCATAAAATTTATGAAAAAGTAATACTGTTAAGAGTTCTCTCATTTCTAGATATGAATATGATACTAATTGGGAAGCACAACAAACGCCTTTGTGAATTTTTTCGACCATGTTTACAATGCAGATGACAAAAGTAATAATATACAGGGTGTAACAGCTATACGAGCTACCTCAAATAATTTCTGTATTATTAAAGATACAACAAAATACTATAAGACAAACTTATAGAAGACCAAGGGCGACATCCGAATACAGAATAAAATATTTTTTTAAACCAGTGGTTCTCAAGTTACAACACAACGTTATTTTTACCTTCCGTCACCTTTAGGTAAGGAAGGTATTGTCTTTGGTCAAAAATTTCGGTGGTGAGTTTTTAATGAATAAGCACGTTTCAAGGTCCCTAGAATACGATTTTACTATTTTTACGATGATGTCTGTATGTGTGTGTGTGTGTGTATGTATGTGTGTGTGTGTGTGTGTATGTATGTGTGTCTGTGTGTGTGTATGTGTGTGTGTGTGTAACAAAATTTTCGTCTACGATATCTCTAAAACAAAAATTCCAAAAGTTATAATTCTTTCGTATTCCTCTTCGTTGCATCCATATAAAGAGCTGATTAGATTTTGGTTATAATTGGTCAACCGGAAGTACCCTCATTAGAAGATTTTAACAGTTTTTCTTGAAAAAACGATGGTAAATATCATTTTTTCACATTTAATATTATTATAAATATTAAAGAACATTGTATTCTCTATACGATTTAACTGCATTTTATACTTCATATTAAATGGATATAGAGTTATAAAATTATAAAGAAATTAAATTTCATAAATTAGCTAGCTATGCTAGAAACAGCTACTATATTAACAAAATTCTGATTGAAAGATGTCAGTGTCAAGTGCAATTGACATATTCGTAGTATATTTGTATTATAATTTTACTCAAAATATAGGATCTTTTTGCTCGAAACTTTCTGTATGGAATTTGTATAATATACATACAACTGTCGAAAGGTAATGTAAATACAAGAAATTTACAATCTTTTGCAAGGAACTTTCTGTATGGATTTTATAGAAAATACATAGGCATTTACGAAAATTCTACCGGTAGATACCGCATCTACCGAATGTGTTCGAAAACACCAGTGGTAAAAAGTTACCGTGTTCGACAATTGTACAATATCTACCAGATTCATCTACCGGATTGTAATCTCAAAAAAGGTAGTGATGCTCAGCAAAGCACGCGCGTTAAAATTGGAAATGTGTTCAAAGTAGGACGCTGCTCAGTTTAACTACATTAAATTTCTAATCTGTTTCAAATTTTCAATTTTTTTTATAGCTTATGGATCTACCCCTGTTTACCACTTGCGTTCTTACAATATCGATTCCGGTAGCTATAACCTGATAAACAGCTGTTTACCGGTAACAGCTCACCGGCAGAATTTTCGTAAATGCCTCATATAATTGACGGAAGGTTATGTGCTGGCCACATCAGATTTTTTTTTTAAATGGGATGGCCCGTTCGATATCGTATTTTTTTCTGAATTCAACCATGTATTCATTTTATATCCTAACATAACAAAAATATTGAGAAAAATTCAATTGAAATTTAAATAATTATAATTTTTATAATTATTTTTCAGTAGGCTATGGATGAAAAACAATGGGGTATGTGACCAAATTTTTATTTTTGCATAATATGATACTAGACAAAACAAATAAAATACCCGTATTTTTTACATCGATTAATTATTCGTGCTTTACGAAAAAATAATTATTAAAAATGTGGGGAAGGGATTTGTGACGTGACAATGGTAGAAGCGTGAAAAAAGACGGTTAGACTGGGAGGGAAAGAGATAGTTATAGCCAGATGTGATCATGCTCCAGCCTGTCACACCTACCACAACATAAACGCGGAGCTGATGGGCTGATTTATAACTGTCTCTTTCCTTCCCGCAGTCTATCTGTCTTTGTCCACGATTCTAACATACTTACGGCATATATCCCTTCTCCAAAACATGAAATTGTTAATAACAAGATTATTACAAATTAATGTTTAGTTTTATTATTATAATGAGACATTATACTGATTAGTTTTTACATTTTATGACATATACCGTGTGTCTATCTTAAAGGTGTACATAGGAGATTAACATGGGAAATCAGTTTTTCGAAATTTCTTGCTCGCCTAATTATTTTAAGCAATAATGCGTCAAATAAAAGTTTTAGGGCATAAAATTCTGCATCTAAATCAATAAACAGCATTACTTTTACATGCTTTGTAACGACAGAAATTAAATATGAAAATGACGAAAATTACGTTGAAAATATCGACAGCCATGGAATTGAACAAAAAATAAATAAATGCTTGACGTTTTATCAAATTGTCAGGAACGTAAAATAAGTTAACTTACATTGTGACAGATAAAACGTTAAGCATTTATTTATTTTTTGTTCAATTCCATGGCTGTCGATATTTTGAACGTAATTTTCAACATTTTCATAATTAATTTCTGGCGTTACAAAGCATGTAAAGATAATTCTATTTATTGATTTAGATGTAGAATTTTATGCCCTATAACTTTTATTAGACGAGTAAGAATTTGTAAAAAACTGATTTCCCATGTTAATGTCCTATGTACACCTTTAAGACAGACACACGGTATATTGAAATTCGAATATGGTCACATACCCCATTGAACTTAAATTAAAATGAAACAGATATTTATTAATAACTTTATAAGTAATGTTCTATTTGTTTTCTATCATAAATAATTCAAATTTATAGATAGCACTTATTGTTTTTCACACATAGCCTACTGAAAAATAGCTATAAAAATCAAATTTATTCAAATATTAACCGAATTTTTCTCAATATTTTTGTTATCTTAGGACATAAAATGATTACATGATTGAATTCAGAAAAAAAAACTCTATCGAATGGGCGTAATAAATGTATGCCATCGCATTTAAAAAAATATAACTTTGTATTGTAACTTTAGAACCACTGGTTTAAAAAAATATTTTCTTCTGTATTCGGATGTCCCCGTTGGTCTTCTATAAGATTGCATTATAGTATTTTGTTGTATCTTTAATAATATAGAAATTATTTGAGGTAGCTCGTTTAGCTGTTACACCTGTATACGGACTTTTTATAGATTTGTCAAAAGCTTTTAATTGTGTAAATTATAGCACTATGATAGAATTTTTTATGGCTTACGAAATATATGTGCAGACCTGCTTTTGTCATATCTACGACACAGAAAACAAGTTGTGTTTTACGATAATCATATTTCAGATTCTCAGAATGTTACATATGGAGTACCTCAAGGCTCTATACTTGGCCCTGTATTGTTCATCTTATATATTAATTGCATAAAAAAGCTATTTTATTATCGGATGCTAATGAAATATCAAAAATAGCTACAAGTTTGTCGTCTTGGTTTACTTCTTTAAATTTATCGTTAAATATTAGTAAATCTTGTATCATGAGCTTCTCAAACAGAAAGAAAGATTACCAAATGTATTTTTTTGTAATGGTCAACCGTTACTTCAAGCATAGGCGCCGACTTATAGGCTGCATGGGGTCAAGTGCAACCGACAAAATAATTAGTCGGGTGCAAAAGTATAGATTTGCACCCGACAAAAATTTTATCCAATAAAACATGTACATCATATTTATATTATTATTATTCATCTGAATTTTTATTCGTTACTAGTTCATCTTTTCACATAAAAAAGTGGCATTTAATTTCGTAATTAACTTTTAAACTATGGATTATAATAGAGAAAATAGATATGTATTTGTCCCGATTTTTTCAATCACCTTATATACATGTATAAGTATGATATGTAATAGATTGGTTCGTAATTTCCTGCTGCCCTAATTATTTAAGGCGAAAAAAGCTACAAATAACGGCTGTAGACCATACAATTCTTCATCTTAACAAGTAATAAAAATTTATTTTGCTTGCTTTGGTTTGTAATGGCAAAAATTAGATAATATGAAAATGTCGAAAATCACTTCAAAAAGAACAATAGCCATGGAATTGTTTCAAAAATTCGACGTTTTGAAAGTCCTATGTATCCTGTATGCCGAGAGTTTTTTTTATCGTTGGACATGGGCGTATGTCCTTACCATACTTACGTTTAAAATTATTGTCAGCAACGTATTATCCCGTTTTTTAAAAACTGGACATAGGGAGTTGTCAAAGTCAACAAAGTGTTATCTTCCAAAACGATATATGAAAAAAAGTACAAATCATAACGTGTGAGTGCAATATGAGTCTAAGGCAAGTTTCCGATTTATTTGCTACTACTTTTAATAAACATGCATCAATGGACAGCATGAAAGGAAAATTAGAACAAGTAAGGTAATTAATAATAAGGAACATTCAATTATACAGTTAAATGAAAAAGACAATGAGTGCTATTCTGGTGTCAATGTTAAAACTTAAAGGTGCAGTTTAGAGCAGAACTGTAAAAAATTGTATTCTAGTGTCAGTTTTTACCGCCGCTAACGCTAGAGGTCACCTCTAAAACTAAAGGTGCTTCTGGGTAACTTTAAATCGTTTCAACGCTAACAAGATGGCAGACAAAAAGGGTGACTGCGCCGATATTGAAGATGTTAGATAGAATCCATTTAACAGTAAGAAATAAATATTACTCCAGAACTATAAATGTTATTATCATTTAGATTTTTTGCGAAAGGGTGCTACCAAGTTGAACAAGGTACGTAAAATGCATAATTTTATACACAACATAACCTTAAAACTTAACAGTACTTATTATTTAATACATACAAAGAGCAAAACAGTACATTTTAAAACCTTTTATTAGTTTTTTTTTTTTTATAATAATACATTATATTTTAGATCTGCATGGCGTCAGTCAACCTACGGCGCAGCTAGGGTATTACACTCCCTTGTAGCAGTTTTACACAGATTTGTGAAGTTTCTAGAACGAATGGAAGAGCTGAAGACAGAGTTCTATATAGCATTGCTGGTTTTCCTAAGGTCGTTGGATGCGTGGATTGTACACATGTTTGAATTAAAAAACCCGGCAAAGAAAACCCAATGCCATCAAATTTATTAAATATGGCTGTCAGTACATTTTCGGCTTATTCAGTACATTGGCAACATTGATTTTGTTAATAACCCTGAAGTACGTGCCAAGTTGTTAGAATGGTTTTATTTAAAACCGGTGTTAGAACCACGCTCGTGCTACCAGCCGAATTTAAAAGAAAAAAGGATAAGATCCAACAATTTTACAGAAAAAGAAATGATAATTAATATAATAGAAGATTATCAAAAAATAATCGAAAATAAAAAAGTGATTCGGAGACACTAAAGACGAAAAACGCGACGTGGGAGGAAATTTGCGTAAAATTTTATGCTGCAACTGAAACATCAAGATCTGTTCAGTCAATTAAAACATTCTATGATAACTTCAAAATGAAATTAAGGGAAGAAAAGGCCGAAGATAATAACAATCCTAGGAGAGAAACCGGTGGTAGACCATACAAAAAATCTAAATTAGATGACAATGAGTATTGTTTAATATCTAATTTGAAGGAACAATTTACCCCCCTGAAGAATGCATATGACAGCGCATCTGAATGTTTCAGTAATGATATGCTGTCAACTTCAAAAAATGATACATGCCATGAGATTTTAGTACTTGACCTTGAGGTATCTAGTATAATTATAGATTTTATTTTTATATGTAAATTATTTAAATTTTTAGAATACATGTACTACAATAAATGAAAATTCTTCTGACTCTATTCCATCACTACCGAAAGATTCTCCAGCAATGGAACTACCGTTACCACAGGAACCATCTCAGACAAATATAGGCAATGAAAAAAGGACATCTAAACATTTTGTAAAGATAAATTGTACAAATGCGAGAGAAAAATCAGCTGACGCCGGGGTTCGAACCCGGGACCTCCAAATCTCTAGTCTGAAGCTCTACCAACTGAGCTACGCCAACCCTAGCGTCAACTGAAACATTATCTCTCACTTGTATAGTAAAGTTTAATGTGGCATCGTATCAAAGACTTCTCTTTAAGAGCTATTGACAATGATTACGTCCACGAGCGACTTTGATAATTTAAGGAGAATTATACCGAAGGTTAAATTGAAGAGTGATGCTATAGAAGCGTGTAATTAATGTATTACTACTAAGACAAATTGTACCCCGGCGTCAGCTGATTTTTCTCTCGCATTTGTACAATTTATCTTAGTAGTAATACATTAATTACACGCTTCTATAGCATCACTCTTCAATTTTGTAAAGAAATCATCAAAAAATTCAAAAGCTTCTGGAGTGTATTCGGCAATTCTCAAAAATAATATATCAAAACACACATTAAATTTGGAAAAAGAAGAATTTATGAAACAATATAACCAATTAAAATTTAAACAATTAGAAGCTGATCTAAAATTAAAAAAATTAAAATATGAAGAAAAAGTGAAATCGTACAAATTATAAAGAGAAATAAACGAATCATGATTAAAATTATTGCAGGAACAAGTATTAAAAAATAATTAAAACATGAATTAATTAATTTTGTATTGCGTTAAAATGTATTTTCTTTAATAAAGAAATGTATATGAATATAAAAATTTTCATGCATTCTTTCTTTCGTTTTTATTTCAAAAGTTTTTATTTGGTGAAAACACTGTTAATCAATGCAGTTCTTACAGATATATTAATATTTACATGTGGTATATTATAATCAACCGGAACGAGATCTAAAGCTTCTGGAGGAAAGTGTACTGCTGGATCATACGGTGGTCGCTCGTCATTAAGATCTCTTGCTATATTGTGAAGAACAGCAGAAGCGACTATGATCTCCAAACCCCGAAAGCTCTTTCTATTGTAGTTCTATTTGCAATGTGAGCATTATTGTACCTCTGTTCCGCTTGGATTTAGTAAAGGTGTCAACAGATAACTTTTACAAGCATGTCCACTGTCTCCCAAAAGATAACAGTCACGATACATACTATCTTCTAAATTTGATTTCAAATGTGAATCATTAAAAATAGTACTATCGTGAACAGAGCCAGCCCATCTTGCTATTATGTCCACAAATTTTAACTTAGCATTGCACACTGCCTGGACGTTAGTGGAAAACCACCCTTTCCGATTTCTAAAAAGTTCTCCATTATTACCTCCTGGTGAATGGATTTTTATGCGACTGCAATCAATTGCACCCAGTACGTTGGCAAATCTACGTATTTTATAAAAATCAGTAAAGGTTTCTCGTATTTCTACTTGAATTGTTGGCATACGAATAAATTGATTAGACATGGAAGCAATTTGTTTTGTTATTCGTGGTATAATACGGCAAACAGTAGATTTATGGACATTCATATTATCACCTACTACGGCTTGGAAAGATCAAGTGGCATAATATCGAAGTGTGATCAGTAATTGATTCATAGGACTTACAGGAAAGTTTCTATTAGTGGCATGATCTAGTGCGTCAACATTACCATTTAATAGAATAGTGACGGTGTTCTTCGATAATCTGTAGCGCATTTTAAAATCCAACTCATCATATATCTCAAAGGGATTATTCCTTTCCCTGATTATTCTTGGTCGCGGCAATAAATTTAAAGCGAAGAAGACGACAACATTTTCTCTAAAATAATATATTTTATACCTATTACTTATATGTAATACTCGTAATCAAATGCATAAATTTTTATTTCAAAACTTACCTTGCCAAAACGTCAAAAATGCAAAACAATAAACATCCAATTTTAATGTTTCATTAAACATTTAAGTACAGAGGATCGGAGAATTAATTTAATATTTAATTTAATGTATCATTAACATTAATGGTGTTTGGTGCAACGAAATTATTTAATTTTGAATTTACATTAATTTTAAGCTGACATTAACATTTTAAGTTTCGTTGGTGCAACCGGCCCTTAATGTGCAGTTATTTGCTCCCCTAATTATTTTAGAGCAAAATTGTATTTACGTTTTTGCTACAGAAAAAAAAAATATTGCACCCGAATATGATATTGTTTATAATTTTTCAATTTCCGAAACCGTAAAAATAGTCGAAACCAATTATAACATTTTTGCAAAAATCATTGGTGCCACGGAATAAATATTTAAACAAATATCACATAAATAATTAGGAAATGTCAGACAAGAATTTTACAACAGGCTGGGGTATTATTTAATGGTAAATGGAGGTTTGTTTGAACATTTTATGCCTTTTAATTTAAATAAGTTAAGGATCATATTCATAGTTGTTATATGTAGTCAACTATATTACTTTGTTGTCATCAACTACAATAATGGTGTTTTCATTTTACTAGTTTTGAAAATAAGTTTAACGTCAAGAATCTATGACAGATGATTACAGTTTTGTTTAAATTTTTGTTCCATGGCATCAATGATTTTTGTAAAAATATTGTTTTCGATTATTTTTACAGTTCCGGCTCCCAAGGGAGTGTGCTTGGCCCTTTAGTGCGTAGTACTTGTTAAAGCAAACTCAATAATAAAGGCATAAACTATATAAACTTGGCAGACGTTTTATTTTATACATACATGTCAATCATATCACAAAATAATTATCAAAAAGTATTTCTATGACAACTTACAAAATATAACTAGATTCACAAAATCTTAACAGTACGTCCTGTGAACTATACGCGGACGATGCCTATTTCACAGTAACGTGTAAGAAAACTGCCTTTTCATTCGAACTTATTAACAATGTTGTAAGTGACATTATGCTGTGGTGTGACAACAACAGTTTAAAACTAAACATTGAGAAGACATCCTTTACCCAGTTCCGCCTAAATGCTGTTACATGCTATATTCGAATTTGGTTTCATCTTTATTTTTTTTATTGTCTAGATGGACTACGTGAGCCATCTGTACTTGTAGTTGTAATTGTCTTTTAGTTTGTTGTGAATTGTTCGCTTCTGACGATAATGAATAAAGGTTTTGACTGGTTCGCGCGAAACAATTCTTAGCGTCCTACGATTGATTCGTTGGGTGATAGCTGTACAGTCAACTTCTCTTTGGTTTTTGGTTGTGTTTAAAGCATTGTTAGCTTGATTTTGTTCACCAAAGTGATTCGCATTGTTGCGGAGTGGCTTCAGCTGTCGGCACTAAAAGATTAGTATAATCTTAAAAGAGTTTTTATCTCTGAACGTGCGTTTTTCATAGGATCATGTGAGGGGTTAGGAATTCTTTCCGTGAGTATTACAGTACGATTTTTCATTTATTGTAACAATAGCTGATTGTTAAACTTCACTTTTAGCCTGTTTGGCGTGGGTTATTTTAACCACAATTATATTTAGAAGAGGATGTTCTGTTATCCAAATTTTTGAACTTCGATCAAGTGGGTAGTGAACATTTCTGTTCCTGTATGTTCACATCGTCCTTGACTTGGAGGAATTACTATCTTGGAGAACTTGGGATCTCGGAGAATAATCATCGAGCATTCGAGAAGAGGTATTTTATACACAGTGGATCAATTTTGAAGATTTGACACTTCGTCCGCACCTGTGGCGCAATCCGGTGAGCCTTCTCCAATTTATATTTTATTGTTCGCGTACCCACTGAAGTTAGTCAACTGTGTACGTCTATACATATTAATCGTCGGTTATCCTAGAACATCCACAATTGTCGTTTTGATATCTTGTTTTGTGTCAAACTTGAATATTGTTATTGTACCTTTTATAGCATGGTTTATTCTATCACGAATCTATTTTCAATTCGAGTTACGTTACGTATATATATATATATATATATATATATATATATATATATATATATATATATACAGGGTGGGGCAGAAAAACCTATCCGATTTCAAAACGTTATAAAATTAAAACCACTCAACTTGTCAAAATTTTTTTTATTAACATATCGCAAATTTTATGCCATTTTTAAATTCAAGTTTTGAAAAGCACATCACTCAAATGTCGTCCTTGGGAGCGGATACACTGATTTAGGCGCTCGCGGTAGCTTTCCATGACTTTCACCGTCATTTCCACAGGAATTTCTTCAATTGCCCGAGCAATTTCCCTTCGTAAAGCAAGAAGGGTCCTTGGTCGATGCTGGTAAAACCTTCGATTTGAGGTAACCCCAAAGGAAGAAGTCACATGGAGTGAGATCCGGTGAGCGCGGCGGCCAGCCAAGATCACCTCTCAGGGAAATGAGGCGACCGGGAAACAGTTCCCTGAGAATGTCCATTGATCGTCGCGATATGTGGGCGGTTGCACCATCCTGTTGAAACCACACATTTTCCACGCCATTTTCTTCCATTTTGGGTCTAAGAAAATTTTCCAGCATGAAACAATAGCGCTCGCTGTTGACCGTTACGGTTTGCCCATTTTCTTCAAAAAAGTAAGGCCCCCAGACGCCTAGGCGGGAAAGAGCACACCACACAGTCACTTTTGGGCTATGGAGGGGTTCCTGATGGATTTCTCGAGGATTTTCGTCACTCCAATATCGAAAATTCTGCCTGTTAACGACACCACAAAGGTGAAAATGGGCTTCGTCCGTGAAGAGCACAACATCGTCGTTTGGGAGTTCTCGGAGATCGCGACACAGGTTCGTACGGGTTTCAAAATCCCTTTCACTTAATTCCTGTGCAACAACCATTTTGTAGGGATGCATTTTGAGGTCCCGGTGCAAAATGCGCCGAATACTGCGGTTGGAAATCGCCAAAGCGAGCGAATGTTTTCGCGCCGAACGACGCGGGGAACGTTCAATCGCGGCTCTCACATTGGCCACGTTTTCAGGTCCTGTTGCTGTCCTGGGACGTCCAGGCGACTTCTTTTTCAATGCTGAACTCGTCTGTCTAAAATTTGACACCCACACTTTAATCGTAGCGTGATGTGGAACAGGATCATGACGCCCGAGTCCGAAATGAATTCGAAAAGCACGTTGTGTAGCAATTATCGAACCGCCGCATTCGATAAACCGTTCAATAACAAAAGCACGATGTTCACCAGACCAAGGCATGTTGACTACTGACAAATGGCATAAAACCGGCTTTCTAACGGTTTTTACCCCACTACTCTACCTGCTCCCTCTTCTGGGAAAAAGAGATTTGAAATCGGATAGGTTTTTCTGCCCCACCCTGTATATATATATATATATATATATATATATATATATATATATATATATATATATAATATTCAATCGTTATAAAGTGGTTAATTTATATACCTGGTGCAATATATCAAAACCGCAGATATATGTTTGCAGCGACCACTACGTCCAGCTTTACACGAACACATCATGTAATCTACAGTTGTCCTATTTTCTATATATTTAAATTTCCCTTCAATAGTATGAGGGGCAGACTGCAAAGCACTTGTTTGCAAACAGAGTATATGGGTATTTCATTTGTTGTGGTCTCTTTATTTGCCACACCGTATAAAATAATATGTCCAGCCTTGAAAACTTCCTCACCCTCATATATCCTTTTTGAATTCTCATCACCTCCCATGTATGAAAAATATTTCGCAAGGGAAAATGAGGATTTATTAAATTCCATAACCTAAAAAAACTTCAAAATTATTAGTATTGTTAGGCACTAAATACAAAAATTACATAAAAAAAATTATGAATAATTTGACAACAAACTTAATGTTTAAATATATAAAAATAAACACGGTATACAGGAAAAAACACGAACCTTCAACACCAATATTGTTTCAGTCAGTAGATAACATTCCTTGAGTATGTCTATCTGGCAGCTTCGTTAACTCACCGTTTCGGCGCTGCGATCTTAATCGAGATCGCCTATAGCGCTAGGCTCTGCCGCATGACTTATAGACGGATCGGGGCAGGGCGACGCTTGAGGAGAAATAAGCAGAGGGGAGTGCGCGTTGTAGGTGAGTCGGTAAGCGCTAAATTCATCGCTTATCCGGGTATATTTTGATGTAGTAATTTTTGTATAAGCATCATCCACCATACAGAATTATAGAATTAAATATTTTTTTTGTTATACTACAGGCACATAAACATAGGTATTATTATTTATTTTGCTTTTAATGATTATGTTCTACAATATTATAATATAGCGCATATTTTTGGATAACTATGGATTGCATTATAAAAAAATTAATAGAAAAATCATTTTCGAGAAGAGCATTTAACGAGAAAAATGAAATTATCAAAAGTGGAAAACCTACTTCTAATTTAAATAATTTAAAAACGATTCATAAGGACAAAGGTAAAAGATTTACGCGACATTTTCATGTAACAAAATATGAAAAAGTTTTCTGGTTATGTGGATCAGCATCATTTGGAAAATTATTTTGATATAACTGTTAGGAACAAACAAGGATTTGAAAATTTAAATTGTTATTTAGTAGCAATTCAAAAACATTCGCGATTTCTGACACTTCCGAGTTCTACAGCTTTTGTTGAACGCTCATTCTCGGCTTTGAAGCGCATAAAATCATACAAACGATAATACCAGGGACAAGAAAGATTATCAAGCTTAGGACTGTTGTCCATTGAAAAATCTCAACTATACGAAATGCAAACTAAAGATAATTTACATTCTGCAATAATTCAAGAATTTTGTAAAAAAGAAAGAAGAATGGAATTTATTTACGAATAGTTATATTAATTAATATTGATTTTTTTCTGTTATATTAAAGTATGCAATAAATATCGTAATTACAAAAATTATAAATTATTTCCTATCCTGGCGCATATCCGACTAAAATTTCACCGCACGCCACTGGTTATTTGTTAAATAACAAACGAACTAATACAAATTTCTTAAAACGTGTAGAAAGATTGCAGAATGTCTTCATTGGACATGCCACAAGTTTGTGCAAAGTAACAGGCACGTTGAGTACACTGCCACCTAGAAGTACTGATATGGCGTTACCTATTTTTGATACGAGTTATACTTAATACCGGTGCAAAACAATGGAATACCGAAATGGAAATTATACATCAAAATCTCACGGGAAATCTTTAGTTAAGATAGTGGGAACATGCGACGAAACTATACTAAAGACTAGTATAATATGTAAAATCCAGAACTGAAAGATGGTGACAGTTTCCATATCACATTCATCGACTTATTTCATATAGTAAAGAATCTGAATGATAGACTAATGAAAGCAATTATTCTGAAATGTGATAGTTTCATTTTATTGTGAGTACGCAATGGAAGAGATTTATATGGAGATATAGTATACTGAGTTACAAATTGTAGATTTTATTTTAGGTGATGAGTTCTTTAGGCGCTAGTGACTTTTGTCACTGCGACCAGCAAGATGTATAATAACGTACTATGTCTTTTGCCTAGATAGTTAACTCTACTTTTAACCGCAGCTTAGTATTTTATGAAACAATGACTAGTACAGATACTTGTCATAATTCATAAGGTCTTTTTGTTTAGAGCTAATAGTTCTTTAACGTTTATCGTCGAAGGTGAAATAAATATCTCCAGGCTATGAAGTTATGGCTTTCCAAGTATCCACAGGAAGTGCCTGAGACTCACTTATAATACGGTACCCACTATAGTGTGACGTGGTTCGGTTTGACTATCTGTGAAAAGGTATTTTAACGATTCCATATTGGCTTTGATTCACAAGTGAAAGCGGCTTGTTTATCTGACCTTATGTTGACTGCTTCTCCTTTGAGAGCTTGTTTAAGTTTATTGAGCATACAGATTTATTGCGTAAATCTCTGCTTAAGATATAATGGGATCGGTTGGAGCCATCCGTAAACCAGGACACAAAGTCTATTTGCAAGGGTGGTCCTATCACTGTCCACCGAAGGCGATTACCAAAAACTATCTTGTGTATCTCTTTTTTGGAAATTCTAAGTGGCCTACGAGATATTCAAGCGTGCAAAGGAAGAATCAATTCCATTACTGCACTTGGACAGGTATTCATGGAGCATGTGGCCTATGATACAAAGACAGACTATCGTTGTGCTTCCGCAACGACACTTGTACTTGTGCCGTGTTTTGTTAACTTTAGACCATCATACTAACGATGCATGATTGATCATTGGTCTAAATACGGTGATGTATGGCTAGTGGGTTGTTTCTGCCCGCAGTTCCTAGTTATTGCTAGGAGGACAGCGATATGTGTTCGAGGCTGCTGCGGGGTTTGTTTTGATAATTTTGTTAATGTATAAGTTCCAAGTGGGATATTGAGTGTTGATGTTTCAGGTACCTGCATTGGCATTAAGGATAATGTGATTGAAGTGCGAGCTTTGAACAGAAAATTTCTACTACCAGTGAAGCAGGGCTATCTCGAGTAAATGACACTCATAGAGCTGAGGGCTTTTATAAGAGTTGAACCTGTGCCAGGAATTAAAGGATGTGTGCGGTGTGTACTAAATGTGAGATTGATACATTCGATCAGTTACCCTACGGTGGTGTTATTTGGAAAAAAATACTGAAAAAGCGGCGGGAGAGCTGTAATTATGGACGAAGTCTGGAAATAATATGTCAGAATGGTCGAGCGTCTTGTACAAGATAATTATCTGCGAAAGGGCGATGTTAGTATGAATAATATAACGCTGTGCAGACACTTCAAATCTGAGTGAACTCTTATCAATTGTATGAATTTATATGAAGTTAAACAAGTTCTCGTATGTCCATGTTTCAAGATCTCTGTGTCGCCACAGATAGAACTTTCATAAATATTGAAATTTAGGTGCATATACGGTAATGGTTAAAATAGTCCCTGAGTCTGTATTTACAGGACATACGATATGACGTTAGTGAAGATCCATTTTCGAGAATATCAGAATAGACGAGAGTTTAGATTGTTCAATGAGATGAACTAAGTGTTTATTTGGTATGTGACTGTTTCAGAAACAGATTCCAATAACTTTAAGCAAGTAGATGATACCCCAAATGTAGCAGGACTTAGTAGTAGGCATAGTAGTAGCTATAAATTTGGCGTTTTGGTTTTGATGGGGTTTTAGGGGCGATCACAGCAGTTTTGACATATTGTAAATTTGTTAAATTTTTTAGTTGTAGCAAGCTAGATCATCCGCAGAGGCGAATAAAGTTAAGATGATTAATATTATGTTCAAATAGTAATTAATAACTTTTTAACTAATTAGGGTCTGATTGTAATGTAACGACTAGTTTAAAGACCAGACGTGTTACCGCAGATGGGACTGTTTATTGAACAGTGATCGGGTTACCGTCAGTCCCGGTGTATCAGGGTTGCTCTTTGATAGCAAAGACTTATTGTTATGGATTAGAGTGTTATTTTTTGTATGTGGTTTCTACTATTTCTATTATATATATATATATATATATATATATATATATATATATATATATATATATATATATATATATATATATATATGACACAAAATGTCGCGCGTTTGGCAACAGACAGGCGCACTGCCTCGCAGAACAAAATAGATCGTGTGGTTGAGAACAGCAGAAAAAAGATACAGGATGAGATAGAACAGAAAGAGAAGATTATTACAACGGGGATACATCACTGAATTATATGTGCTCGCATAATACATTGGGGCTTATGATTATTACGTATTTGGGTAATATAAAATAAATGTTTTAGTTAATTAGTATTTTGTTTCATTTGTATATTCCTTAAAATAAATTGTTAATAATTTCACAAGTAATCCAAAGCTGTATTTTGGTTTGAACATAAGCGATAATTAAACAAGGCCGAAGAACCGAGAAAAGCCCCAGTATTGCTGATAAACAAAGTTTATTTTAGGATAATGTAAGAAAATAAATGGATGGTTTCAATCATGCAGTTTTAAATAAAATATCTTGAAGGTAATGGCCATTTTTCTCTATGTTCGGGCTATATCCTGCCGAATAAGATACCTTAGCTGAAGCAGGGTTGTAGGATTGCCTAGAGATATCCCTATAAAAAAAATCACATGACGTTAGAGGTATCAGGGCAATGTTCCCCTCATCTCGATTCGAGATGATATTTTGTAGGTGGCGGGCTCGCCCGATCCTACGCCACGTAATTCAGAGATCAAGAATCTGAAATTTTTCAATAAAATGTACAAGTTGCTAGCTTAGAAAAAGAGTACCAAAAAATATGGTAAAAAAATGTAATAGGGGATAATTAATAAGTAAAGAGAATGGCTTCTAGCTAAACATAAGTTATCACACATAAGAGATCAAGCAAAATAAAAACTTGCTTTATCAAATGAAGAAGATGCTAGATAAAAAAACAGATCGCCGAAAAAATATAGTATCGTAAATTATATAGCAAAAATATGTAATAAAAAGAATGACTTTTAACTAAACATAAGTTATCACTCATAGAGATCTAGCAAATGAACAACGTGCTCAATCAAATGAAGAAGTTGCTAGATTATGATGAAAAGCATACCGCTGAACAAATATAGTAAAGTAAATTATATGGCAAGAATATATAATAAAAATATTGGCTTTTAAATAAACATGTTATCACTCATAGAGTTCAAGCAAAAGAAGAACGTGCTCAATCAAATGAAGAAACTGGTTCGAGAATAATAAAAGCAGATCGTCGAAAAATATAGTATGGTAAATAATATGGCAAAAATGTGTTATAGTGGATATTTAATAAATAAAGAGAATGGCTTTTAACTAAACATAAGTTATCACATATAGAAATCAAGCAAAAAAAAACTTGCTCTATCAAATGAAGCGGTTGCTAGATAAAAAAAACACATCGCCGAAAAAATATAAAATGTTAAATTAAATGGCAAAAATATGTAATAAAAGAATGACTTTTAACTAAACATAAGTTATCAATCATAGAGATCAGGAATTGAACAACTGCTAAATCAAATAATGAAGAGGTTAATAGATTAAGAAGAGAAGCATAACGCCGAATTAATATAGTGAAGTAAATTATATAGCAAAAATATATAATAAAAACAATGGCTTTTATCTAAACATAAGTTATCACTCATAGATATCAAGCTAAAAAATAACGTGCTCAGTAAAATAAAGAAGTTGCTAGAATAAAGAAAACAGATCGTCTAAAAATATAGTATGGTAAATTATATGGCAAAAATGTGTTATAGTAAATATTTAATAAAGAGAATAGCTTTTAACTGAATATATATATATATATATATATATATATATATATATATATATATATATATATTAATAACCATAGAAACCAAACAAATAAACAACGTGTTAAATCGAATGAAGAAGTTGCTAGATTAAGAAGAGTAGCATATCGCCGATAAAATATGGTAAAGTAAATTATAAAGCAAAAATATATAATAAAAAGAATGGCTTTTAACTAAACATAAGTTACCACTCATAGCGATCAAGCAAAAGAAGAACGTAAATTAAGAAGCTGCTAAAATAAAATAAGCAGATTGCCGAAAAATATAGTATGGTAAATTATATGGCAAAATGTGTTATAGTAAATATTAAAATCGAGAATGGCTTTTAATTGAACATATGTTAACAAACATAAAGACCAAGCAAATATAAAACATGCTCAATCAAATGAAGAAGCTGCTAGAATAAAAAAAGCAGATCGCAGGAAAATGTAGTATGGTAAATTACATGGCAAAAATGTGTTATAGTGGATATTTAATGAATAAAGAGAATGGTTTTTAATGAAACAAGTTATCACACATGGAGATCAAGCAAAAAAACTTGCTTTATCAAATGAAGAAGTTGCGAGATAAAAAAAAGTTCGCCGAAAAAATATAGTATGGTAAAGTATATGGCAAAAATGTGTTATAGTGGATATTTAATAAATATAGAGGATGGCTTTTACGTAAACGTAAGTTGTCACAAATAGAGATTTAGTAAAAAAAAACCGGCTCTATCAATTGTAGAGGTTGCTAGATAAAAAAAAACAGATTGCTAAAAAAATATAATATGGTGAATTATATGGCACAAATATGTAATTAAAAGAATGACTCCTAACTAAACATTAGTTATCACTGATAGACATCAAGCAAATGAACAACGTGCTTAATCAAATGAAGAAGTTGCTAGATTATGAAGAGAAGCAGATCGCCGAAAAAATATAGTGAAGTAAATTATATGGCAAAAATGTGTATTAAAAAGAATGACTTTTAACTAAGCATAAGTTATCACCTCAAGCAAAAGAAAAACGTACTCAATTAAATGAAGAAGCTGCTAGAATAAAAGAGCATATCGCCGAAAAATACAGTATGGTAAACTATATGGTAAAAATGTGTAATAGTGGATATTTAATAAATAAAGAAAATGGCTTATAACTAAACATAAGCTATGACACATAAAGGTCAAACAAATAACAACTTGCTCAATCAAATGAAGAAATTGCTAGATTAAGAAGAGACGCATGTCACCAAA
This sequence comes from Harpalus rubripes, assembly GCA_963082715.1. Lineage (NCBI taxonomy): Eukaryota > Metazoa > Arthropoda > Insecta > Coleoptera > Carabidae > Harpalus > Harpalus rubripes. The sequence goes on along the minus strand of OY720466.1, from coordinate 10,496,018 downwards.
AAAAAATATATATACGAGTATAGTAAAGTAAATTATATGGCAGAAATATATAATAAGAAGAATGGCTTTTAACTAAGCATAAGTTATCACTCATAGAGATCAAACAAAAGACGAACGTGCTCAGTCAAAAGAAGAAGCTGCTAGAATAAAAAAAAAAACAGATCGCCGCACAATACAGTATTGTAAATTATATGGCAACAATGTGTTATAGTGGATAGTTAATAAATAAAGAGAATGGCTTTTAACTAAACAAGTTATAACTCATAGAGATCAAGCAAATGAACAACGTGGTCAACCAAGAAGAAGTTGCTAAATTAAGAAGAGAAGCAGATCGCCGAAAATTTATAGTAAAGTAAATTATATAGCAAAAATGTGTTATAGTGGATAAACATAAGTTATCTATTTAATGAAGAGAATGGCTTTTAACTAAACATAGAGATCAAGCAATACAAGAATGTGCTCAGTGAAATGAAGAAGCTGCTAGAATAAAAAAAGCAGATCGCCGAAAAATATAGTATGGTAAATTATATGGCAAAAATGTGTTATAGTGGATATTTAATAAATAAAGAGAATGGCTTTAACTAAACATAAGTTATTACATACAGAGATTAAGCAAAAAAAACTTGCTCTAACAAATAAAGAAGTTGCTAGATTAAGAAGAGAAGCATATCACCGACAAAATATAATAAAGTAAATTAACAATAATATATAATAAAAAGAATGGCTTTTAACTAAGCATAAGTTATCACTCATTGAGATCAAGTAAAAAAAGATCGTGCCCAGTCAAATGAAGAAGCTGCTAGAATAAAAAAACAGGTCGCTGAAAAATATAGTATGGTAAATTATATGGCCAAAAATGTGTTATAGTGGATAAACATATGTTATCTATTTAATGAATAATTAGGAGTACCATATAATTCAGTATGGCGAATTTTAAGAGATCATAACTACCGCCCATTCCATTTTCAACGGGTACAGGGGCTAACAGATCCTGACTATCAGCTTAGAGTACGGTTTTACAACTGGCTTTTACAAAAACCTACTGAAAATCCTAATTTCCCCTCGTACATCATATTTTCTGATAATGAAACTTTGTCGACGGAGGGAGTTCATAATTCTCATAACTCTCATTATTGGACTCAATGAAATCCGCACGTTGTTATACGAGGCAGTTTTCAGCATCGTTTTTTGATAAATATTTGGGCAGGTATTGTTAATGGAATATCACTTAGGCCGTACATTCTACCACATAGGATGACTGGAGCTAATTATTTATTACTTTTACAAAATACTTTGCCAGAGCTACTTGAAAATGTGCCCTTAAATGTACGTCAGCAGGCATGGTTTCTGCACGATGGTGCACCACCACACTATGCTGTAAATGTAAGAGAATATTTAAACCAAGTGTTTGAGGACAGGTGGATTGGTCAAGGTGGTCCTGTAGCTTGGCCTGCTAGATCCCCTGACCTAAATCTGCTGGATTTTTATTTCTGGGGTCATTTTAAATCACTCGTATACGATAACCAAAATGTGCCAGAAAACGAAGAAGAACTTAGGCAGAGAATATAAAATTCAGCAGAAACAATACGAGTAGAAAATTCGTGTCAAGGCTGTTCTAGATAATTAATTCAACGTGCTGCAATGTGTGTAGCGATAAATAGTGCAAATTTTGAACAGTATTTGTAGTTTTGTGCTTCAGGTATGTGTTTAGTTATTTCCCAAATTATTTTAATATTAAATACAATGCATTAATATTAGAAATTATTTTGTATTCAAAACTATTATTATCTCTAAATCCAACGAACATTGCATAATGTTTCTTTGATAATTAATTTCATTTAACATTTCTTTCTACGACGTATGCTACTCCAGTGGTCCAAATCCAAAAAAGTGTCTACTTTAAGTAAACTACCCTTAAATTTGCGAATTTTTAAAAAACTCTTTTTGTTTCATGATCAGCACGTCGTACAGTATATACCCTTTAATTTTTTATAATAATTTCTATATATATATATATATATATATATATATATATATATATATAAATAAATATTCTTATAAGGCATTTTTATTTTTATTTATTTAGGCGTTGTTCTCAAATTTTGGAAAATATACGGTAAAATTGTAAGCTTTTTAAAATTTAAAACATATTTACGCGAAATTAGCATTGGAAGGTATGTTGTTGCCCTTCAGAGGATATTTTATTTTAGTCTCCATAGACCACACCCGATCGAAAGTGTTCAGCAAGGGCACCCGACAGACGGAGGATTAATTTGAATGTTTTAATAAACTAAGAGTATATCACATAAGTAGCCTAGTTTACACGGTTGCCGTTTTAAACGGGTGATAATTTAATTTCAATTTTTAATTATAAAATAATAGAGAGTGTTTACGGTCTTCTTATTTTGTTTTTAGTGGGTGCTACTACAGGTTAAATGCAGGCGAAAAACGTTATAAACTTCGCGTTACTGAGATAAAGTCCTTTGTAGGTGTACCTGGACACCATTGGTACAAAAGGTACTTTTGCTAAAACTTGATAAACGCATGTCGAGTTCATGGCTATGGCTACTACTTGAAAGAAATTGCTATTTTATAATCAATTGTAAGTCTTGAATTTGCTACAATAAAGTTTTGTTAACTACCATTCATTTTCATCCATATTTGACGGTAAAGACGACAGACAGCTTCCACGTTTTTCACAGCCAGGTCTCAGGCGGCTTTCCATGTCCACAGCCTTCTCAGCAAGCCACGTCCTCCGCAGCCGATACGAGTGTTTTACAACCGGGTCATACACCAGTCGGCAATGTATTTTCTATGAAAACGAGATGAAAATTGTGCTTTTATCTTTGTCAAGTTCATATTTAGAACCTACCAGTCACACGTAAAGGTGGCCAACGTCTGCCAAGTAAGGCCACCACAAACCACGGGCCGCATACACCTCTCTGGTCGATGCTGATGACACAACCGTCACGAATTCATCCGCAGGACACGAGGAAAGTCTGGCTGCTACTGGCGTCACAACGAGAAACTACCGACAAATTGAAATATATTTATTCTATTTTTGTATTAAAGTATTTGTAATATTAATAAAACAACGATAATTTATACTCAATAGTTTTAAATTAGTTTTCAGTATTTGTTTAACCATAGTAAACGTCAAATATTTATTTATCGACTTAATAAACATCAATTTTAATGAATAATAATTCTTTGACAAGTGTCTAACAGTGTATTCATTATATATATATATATGTATATATATATATATATATATATATATATATATATATATATATATATATATATATATATATATATATATATATATATATATATATATATATAAATTATAATCCTTGAAACACTCTAGTTTCAGAATTCGATACCACAAACAACGTCATTTCACCTGACACTTAGAAGATAATAAAATATGTTATAAATAGGTGCAAGAAACAAATGTAGACGGTTTTTGTATCATCTTGGCTAATAGCAACAACTACTGTAATAAACAAAATATTGAAATTAAAGATTTTTTTTGACAAGTATTGGGATCGAAAACATAATTTATATATATATATATATATATATATATATATATATATATATATATATATATATATATATATACAGAGTGTCCCATTTAAGGTACGAATGCATTGGGATCTCGAGAACCGTAAGAGCTACGAAGTTGGTTAAATCAGACAAAAGTTGCCCCATTAGGAGCCCATTTTAATGATTTTTTATTATTTGCAAAAAAATGCATAGGTCACTAGATATAGGCGAAGATGTAAATTTTGCAGTTTTTTATTTTTGCAAATAACTTCGATGTGTGAAATTAGACTGGATTTTGGTTTAGGTTTTAGGGCACTTTTCTATGTTCGTTCGACTGGCGATGCTCAATATTTTTTATCAATGTTGGTTTTCGAGGATTGATGTCAAAGTTTTAATTTTTATATGGACGCCATATTGGAAAGTTACGCCATTGAAAAGAGATTTTTTTTAGCTTTACAATGATATAAAATAATAATAATTTATTTTTATAATTAACAGAGAAATTAACAAAAAATGTTATTAATACTAAAATTTACAGTACAATATTTAAATATTAGATTTGGAGGACAATGGATAGGGACCAACAGCGAAATCAAGTGGCCTGCTAGATCTCCAGATTTAACACCTTTAGATTTTTTATGGGGATACTTAAAAAATGAACTTTTTATTCGGGAATATCAGAATCAAAATGAATTAAGAAATGCCACAGTAAGAATTATAAATCAAATTAAGCCAAGAATGTTGAGAAAAGTTATGGAAGGAACAGAACGAAGGGCGCAGAAGTGCGTAGAACGAAATGGCGGGTTAATAGAAAATTTATTGTAAAGTTTTTGAAAATTATTTTTGTATTTTTAACATTATTTGTTTATTAAATAGTTATTTTCGTAAACAGCAGCCTTCGATTTTCTTTATTCAATTAAATTTTAGTATTAATAACATTTTTTGTTAATTTCTCTGTTAATAATAAAAATAAATTATTACTATTTTATATCATTGTAAAGCTAAAAAATTCTCTTTTCAATGTCGTAATTTTACAATATGACGTCCATATAAAAATTAAAACTTTGACATCAATCCTCGAAAACCAACATTGATAAAAAAAAATTGAGCATCGCCAGTCGAAAGAACATAAAAAAGTGCCCTAAAGATGTGCAAACCAAAATCCAGTATAATTTCACACTTCGAAGTTATTTGCAAAAATAAAAAACTGCAAAATTTACATTTTCGCCTATATCTACTGACCTATGCATTTTTTCGCAAATAACAAAATACCATTAAAATGGTCTCCTAATGAGGCAACTTTTGTCTAATTTAACCAACCTCGTAACTCTTACGGTTCTCGAGATCCCAATGCATTCGTACCTTAAATGGGACACTATATATATATATATATATATATATATATATATATATATATATATATATATATATATATATATATATATATATATATATATAACAAGAAATTCCATGTTAAAATTTAAATTTGGCGATATCTCTAGCTATTATTTTAGAAAAAAAATGTAATGAGCAAAATGTTTAAAATGAAAAAGTGTATCGATGAGTACCAAATATGTTGTTCAATTGTTCCTTATGTACGAGCAAAAGAAAATACTCAAATTAAAGCAATTAACAGTGTGCCATGAAATATAAGAGAATAATTTATATTTGTTGTTTTTGACATATCTGACAGATTTGACATTTCTTTTAATTTTATTATTATTAGAATAATAGGGAGACAATCTACAAGTAAAAAATTAATCACAAATTCTAATAATAAAATCAATTAAAATGTCAAATCTGTCAGATGTCAGAAACACCGAACATAAATTATTGTATTATTTTTTGTGGCACTCTACAAAATGCCTTAAGTTGAGTATTTTCTTTTGCTTCTAACTCGTACATAAGAAACAAATGAACTCATCGATGCGTTTTCATTGTGAACATTTTTCTTTTTTACTAAAATTAATAGGTAAAGACAACGCCAAATCGAAATTTTACCATTGAATTTCCTATGTTCGGGAAATAAAGTAGATACGCGATATATATATATACAGGCTGAGTCTGGGAAGACGCCCCCCCGCCTTTAACTTTTTTATTATAAGTAATAGAAAAATGGCTCATATAAAAGTTTTATTATTTTACATATACTATTTGATGGCAGATGTAGATATTTTTTATAAAGTCAGGTTTACAAGATACGACTATCAACTTTTATTTTAAAAATGGCAACCTATAATTATTTTAATAAAATAGTAACCGCCATTTTTTCTCTTTTCAACGATGTATTATTTTTTTATTATTGTATTTGAAAAATTTCGAGAAAAATGAGATAATTTAAAAATATTAGAAATAATTTTTATACAAATATTATAGGTGGCTATGTGAAAATAAACAAAACGTAACAATGCAAAACAATTAAATTAATGTCAAAAAAGTATACATTTGTTTGTTATTTAATTTAACTTATTTTGTAAACTAAATTTTTTTTTAAATGTTTACGAAGAACGAATTAATTGACATGATTCTAATAATTGGTGAATCGACCGGAATCATAAGAACAGCAAAAAGAATTTACCGGGAGCGGTTTCCTAGACGTCGGCAACCGAATTTTGAACATTTGTTTTAAGTTGTTTTTGTTACTAAATTTGTTGTTTTAGTTTGCTAAGTTGTATAGCACTGTTACGTTTTGTTACATATACATATACGTACACGTATACATATACCTATACAGAGTGTCTTAGGACAAGCTTACGCAATCGTTAATTTAAAAACTGTTCAATATTATTCTACGAAATTTGGTATCTAGGCGTTTTCCGACATGCCCGTTTCAGCTAAAATATTTTCAATACAGTAGCACTTCCAGTTTTACTGGAAGTAGACCATAATTTTCTTATTTAAAATGGAATGCTATCATTTTTATTTTACCATTGAAGTCAGCAGAAAATTTTACAGATGAAATTATAAAAAAATTTACTCATGTTCAATTACTTCCAGCGTAATTAATCCGTTTTCATTTTAAATTAAATTTTATTAAAAATATAGCAACTTTTAACATAGGACATGCTACAGAAACTACCCCTAATTTTTAACAAAGAATTCATTTAAATAATAAAAAATGGGATGCTCCATTTAAAAAATTGAGTTTTTTGAATTTTGTTACCTTAAAATTTACATTCATGTAGAAATTCCAATTTTTTAAAATAGTCGATTATTAATTTATGTTAGTGTAAACAAAAGCTTTCTTTATAAAACTGTTTTTACAGATTATAGAAATTCGATTCCATTCTCGAGATATCGAGTGATAAATAACTGACCGTTCTTACAGAAAAAATCAAAAGAAGTTAAATTACGCCGGAAGTGGTTGAACTGAGCAAAATATTTTTATTGTTTCTAATGCAAAATTTTCTATTGAATTCAATGGTAAAATAAAAATTGTAGCATTCTATTAAAATAAGGAAGTTAAGGTATACTTCTAGTTAACCCAGAACTGCTACTGCTTTGAGAGTATTTTAGTTGAAATGGGCATGTGGGACAACCCCAAGATACCAAATTCCGTATATTATATTGAGTAGTTGTTAAAATACCGTCAGCGTAAATGTATATATATATATATATATATATATATATATATATATATATATATATATATATATATATATATATATATATATACATATATATATATATATATATATATAAAATCTGTTGTAATCGAACTGTGTTCATTGTACTTCGTATTGTAATATTTATCAGTGTAATTATGTACCTAATGCAAACAGAACTTAATACTTGGTTATTTCCAACTTTGATATATTGAAGTTTTATCATCTCAATCACAATTAAGTAAAGTAGATGCACATCATCCAATTGAGATCTACCTTAGATTTCATATTTACCACCAATGTTGTCATCGTAAAATATTCTTGCATAAATCACATGATTATTATATAATTAATCAAAAAATACTTGTAATTAATTGGAATCAATTTTATTATGATTTAAATATTGACAGCATGCTACATGAATTTTACAATATTGTATAACATTGTAAATAAATATGTTCCAGTAAACTATAAATTCATGGTCCGTATTCTGTGTGGTATACTAGACGACTTATTGATCTAATTAAAGAAAAAAGTGCACTACAAAAAAATTTCAATATCAAACATATACAAAACCAATTATTTTTATTATGTTTCATTTAAAGGTAAAAGCATGGTCATCATAAAAGAATAAAACAATTCAAACCCACCTAGAATTTCGTAATTAAAAAAGAGAAAATTCGATAACCTCAAGAAAAAGGCGGCAAAATGTAGTGGCGTGGATTCAGGATATTTTAAGAAAATACTAAAACTAAATAGCACTGAACTTTTCGCAGATTAATACAATATTTTAATTTTATCACATATATATAATCAACCGGATAAAAATTATTTTATTCTTAATATTGTAATGTTTTTATTTATTTGGATGAAGTGTAAAAATCAATGAATTATTATTATTTAAAATAGATGTTTATTAAAACGATAAATAAATATTTAGAAGATAATAACAATGACGATTACTATGGATAAAAAAATTCTAAAAACCAATTTAAGACTGCTAATATAATTAACTAGTTAAACACTAACACAATTTATTTATTTAAGCAATTAACGCAGTATTTATTTACACGATATTGCTGATTATTTATTTCGACTATTAATATAACTATTTATTTATATCACATTCAATTGTCCGACCTATCGATCTCCACAGCGCCTATATGCTCAACTAACTCAACAGCGTCTTTATATTCAACTGCCCGGACAGAATTCACACCTTTCACCTCACTGTCTGTCTATTTATGTATGAAACTAACTGTCTAACTTTCTGATTATCCAATTCTACACGCCGTTACTGTCTTCTTCGCCAAGGAATATACGCTTTACCAGCCGTTCACTCTTCATTCTCTTCACATGACCAAACTATCTCAATTGACTCATTCCAACTCTCTCAACAACATTCTTTCTAACCATACATTCTTCATACGTTAAATTATTCCTTGCGCGATCCCATCTTACATATCCACATACACCACGTAAATACCTCATTTCCACGGCAGTCACTCTCTTTTCATGCTTTGCCGTCCGTGCCCAACATTCGCTTTCACTCATCAAAGCAGGCACTAGCTTCTCTATATACGTTTACGTTTCCAGCAAATGTACCCAGAGCACTCATTACCTAACACCCCGCAGTCACTCTCCTTCCAATTTCTCGATCAATTCGACCATACCTTGACATAAACCATTAACACATTGCACACAGTCACCAATTTACTCTTTTCAAATACTAAAACCTTGAATTTATCAACATTCGCTAACACATATACATGTTAAACAATCCCAGATATATACCACAGCCCTGTTTTATACCAACATTTATATGAAACCAATTACTCAACCTACCGTCTATTCTCACAACAGCCTCAATACCCTCATACAACGCTCGAATCGCTCCCAACCAGTTCCTGTTAAGTGACTTCTCAACAATCATACGAAAAGCAAACAAATGATCGACTCATCCCCTCTCAGGCAATAAACCACTCTGAACGTCACTAATTTTTGAAATTGTTAAAGTCCGCTTCTTATGAATTAACATCTTACCAAAAAGTTTCCGGGCTACATTCAACAAACTTATCGCTCGAAAATTCATACACTTTGAATAATGAGCAAGTAACAGCTTTTTTCCAATTATCAGGAACCACACAACGTTTCAAACAAAATCTAAATAAATAAATAAATTAACCATTCAAATTATTTCTCATTTCTATACTTCAACATCTCATTTGTAATCTCATCCATACCCGCAGCCTTGCCATTCCTTACACGCCCCAATGCATCACATACATCACTTCATTTATATCATAATCATCTTATCATTTTCACTACCAGTTTTACTACAATCTTCCGTCTCAATTTCACCTCCATATAAACCTTTAAAATACTCGCCCCATCTATTCCTCACATCGGATTCATCCCACAATAACTCTCCATTCGCAATTCTCACAACTTTCACTACTTGACCACTTCCACCACTTAGTCCCTTCGAACTCAACCACAATAGTCGCTTATTCATACTAAAATCATTTGTCAATTTTTTACTCAACAAGACATCAGATGGCTTTTTATTTTCTCCCACCACTTGCTTCACTCATTTATTCTTCCTTCTATGCTCTAACAAGAAAATAGTAAATAGAACCATAGTTATATGGAATGGATCTTAATACAGTTTCCGCAATAACTAAATATGTAAGTATGTATATTTAAAGTAATAATAATTAAATAGCGGGAGGCTTGGTGTTGGCCACATCAGATTTTTTGATAATAAAATGAAGATGAAATTTTTAATACCGGGATAAAATAGAATTCACTAATCTAAAAATGAGAATTACCTTAAACTTTTTTGTGAATCGTTAATTTTTATTAATCTAAATACATACCTACTTATTCACATATGCTGGAAATTGTATTGTTTTTCTTTGCTATTGTACTATTTACTCTTTTCTTTTTAAAACGTTATTACTATTAATTTGAAATGATTAGTTCTTTGACAGTGACATTTGTAGTGTAGTTTTGAGTGTGAACATTGCTGATCATCTATCTGTGAGTAAAGTCAGTATTTCAAGCCTTTGAAGCGTTTTAGTGGAACATTTATCTGACTTAAGTAATGGTGCGAGACTTAACTTGATAAAGTATCAAACTTTAAACTGGCGGTGTGTTAAAAGCCTGTAAGCAGATAACCGGCATTTCACCAGTGATAATGGTTAGGACTAACAAATGTAAATATGGAAGTAAATTGCGATAAATGTAATTTAGAAACCAATAGTAAAGACTGAATTTCTTGTTATGGACCGTGCGGTCGAAATTTTCACTATAAATGTATGAAATTAACTAAATCGACTTTTGAGAGCTGGATTAATAATGAGCAAATTAAATTTGTTTGCGGAACTTGTGAAGAAGACAAAATGCAAATGTTAATTAAAAAAGTTAATATTATGATGGAATTTTTGTATAAGTTGGACATGAAATCTCAAACGCAAGAATTAATAATTAATGATATTTTTTCCAATATTATGTAGAAGAAGTAGTAAACAATAAAGTTGGTAATTTAAATGTAAATCTGGGGAAAACAAACGGAGCCAAAAAATATTACGCTGAAGCAGCGGCTGTGATTGTAAAACCTAAAACAAATCAGGAATGTAAGAAAACTAAGACTGACATTCAAGAGAAAATAAAACCAGATGAATTAAAAGTAGGTGTTAGAGCTGTAAAAAATATCAGGGATGGTGCGCTAGTAATAACATGTGTCACAAAACAAGAGGTGAAAAAGATCGAAGAAAAGTTAAATACAGAATTAGGAAAAAAATACGATGTAAATATTGGCCCGTATTTATAAAAATGAAGCATTTACTTTGAAGTGAAAGGTAGAAGTAAAAGGTAGCACTTTGAAGTATAAGGTAGAAGTAAAAGGTTTTGCTTTAATTCGTATTCATAATCTTTACCTTTTCCTTGCGAGGAAATACTTCAGACAAATAAAGTAAAGGGTACTAAAGATTCGCGATGTTACAAGTTCAAAGTAAAGTGTATGTGATCAGCAAGAGCTATACAGTTTATTTTCATAGAATAGATGTATTGTATGTATGACTGATATTTGTGCAGTGTATGTTTTTGAATTAAGATTTAAAATGTCTGACACCGGAAGTGAACAAGAGGGTAGTGAAGATGTCACTCATGAGATGACATTCATCGCTGAGAAAGTCCGCGCACATCCAGAAATTCTGGAAAAATCCCAAATTCCATCAATAAAAAATAAAAAGATTGCGGCTTTAACTAAAATTGTTGAAGAATATATGAAGCTCTTTGGTAAAGACATGGAAATTAAAGCTTTTATGAAAAAAGTGAATAATATGAAAACACGACTGAAAAATAAAACAGTAAACAAACGTATTCGCCTCCTACCGTGGGAGAAAATAATGTTGGAGGCCATGAATGCGGACATCAATCCTGTATTGAGCCAGATCCCAGGTGAAAAATCATTCATGTTCAACATAATTACTCTACATTACTGACTCATATTTTTGTGTACAAACGAGGTGTACGCCTCGGTTTATAAAATTTCCTTGCACGTAAATGCACCACATCAGCCATAGCAAATGTACCACTGTAACCACGCACACCCAAAATGAAAGTTTATCTCATAAAAATAGCTAGAAAAAATGTGAGATTTTTGTAAAAAAAGTTGCATGGGGACTAGATACATTTTTTTGGAAGTAAATCCTTCAGTTTGTAAGAAAATGCTTCTTTTTATAAATACGAAAAAAGTAAAATCTTTTATTATGAAGCAAAACCTCTCGCCTCGAAGCAAAACCTTTCCCTTTACTTTTTTTATAAATATAACCAGAAGCAATTGCTTCACTTTTAGTAAGCAAAAGGTAATGCTTCTTTTTATAAATACGCCTAATTGTTGCTAAAAAAAATCCTACGGTGAAAATAGTAGGTATACATACATGATGATTTTGAAGATAACAATGAAGACATAATAAAAGACAAAATTGAAAAAATGATTTTAGCTCAAAATCAATTAACAATTAATGCTAAAATTAAGGTCAAACATATAAAAGAAATAACTAAAAATAAATACAAGAATTACACTGCAACAGTCGAAATGGATAGCTCTTCGTTTGAAACAGTGATGGCAAATAAAAAAATAAATGTTGGCTGGAGTAAATGTGCTGTATACAAGGACCTAAATATTTTGCGATGCTACAAATGCTGTAAATATGGTCATAAAAAAGTAAATTGTACTAATGATTCAATCGTCTGTCCAAAATGTGCAAATAGTCATGAGAGTATGGAGAGTACAGCTTCTGAAAATGAGTTTACATGTGCAAATTGTATCAAAGCAAAAGAAGTTTTGAAAATAGATGTAGACACGAAACATGCAGTGTATGATAAAAATTGTGATGTGTACAAACGAACCGTACATAGAATTAGAAATAAAATAAATTATGACTTAAAATAGCAATTAATGAATAAATACAGTTGTAACTATATATACTGCCTAAACATACAAGAATTACAAACGAATTAAGAAGAAATTAAACATTTTTTATTAGAACGTAACCCACTATTACTTGCACTAACGGAAACACATTACTAGCGATTTCGAAAATAATGAATTTCAAATTGAAGGATATACAATATGTCGACTGGATTCAGAATCTAGACACACCGGGGTATTTTAATATATGTAAAAAAGGATTTAAAAATTCAGGTTTTGAATGAATCTGTAGAAAATATGAATTGGTGGTTTTTGTATATTAAAATTATGCTACATAAACCGTTATATGCAGCGATTTTATACCATTCACTCAGTGGAAGTCATGCCAAATTCCTAGATTTTTTAGAAGAATGGATAAGAGAAAACTTGCAACCCGGTTTGAATACTGTAATTATGGGAGAATTTAATTTAGATTGGAAAGAGAGTTATAACCAAAACTATACATTTAGGCTAAAAGAGATAGTCACCCAAAATAATCTAAGTCAGATAATACAACAGTACACTCGTGTAACGAGCACATCAAAAACAATGATAGACTTAATACTAGTAAATACAGATAATATTAGTTGTGAAGTTCTAACTACCCCTAAAATATATATCAGACCATAGCATAATGAAAATATCATATAAAATTCCAGAGAAGACTAAAAAGCCACCTACAAGTGAAACAAGAGAAATAATAAATTTTGACAAATTATGCAGTACTCTCATTTCCAAAGATTAGCTACATGAAACATCAAATGTAAATAGTCTGTATGATAATTTTACCACTACGATTTCTAATACTTTAAATATTTCTACAACACGGAAGACATTTAAAAGAACACGCCCAAATCAAGGTTGGTTCAATAACGAAATAAAGCAAGTACTAAAAGAAAGAAATGTAGCTTATCAACGATTTTGTCTAACAGAAAAGGTAGAAGACTGGGAAATTTATAAAAATAAAAGAAAACTGGCAGCAAATATAATAAAAAGTGAGAAGAAAAAATATTATGAAAAAAATGTTGACCATAACAAGAAGAATCCGAAGCAAATGTGGACGTTATTAAAATCATGGATAAATAAAAAAAGACATGGCGTTCAATGAAGTTCAATTTGAAAATGGTGATGTGTTCGAATATCAGGAAATAGCAAATAATTTTAATGACTACGTCATTCAAAGCATACAAGACATTAATATATCCATACCAACGGTTAATCAAGTAGTAACTGAGATTAATACTAATTGTGAAATTTCTTGTTTCAATAAAATAACATTAAATGAACTTAAAAAAGTGATATGGAGGATGAATAACAAAGGAAGCACAGATAGAATTAATGCAAAAATATTAAAGGAAACATTTCATGTTACGGGTTATCCTCTATTAAATATAATAAATTCATCGCTCCAAACAGGTATAGTACCAGAAAAAATGAAGTTATGTCACATATCACCAATTCCTAAAGTTTCTGGTTCTAACATAGCATCAGATTTTCGACCAATAAATATGTTAACCTTATGTAGTAAAATATTAGAAAAAGTTGTGCATAAACAGTTATTAGACTACTTTGAAAAAAATAATTTAATTGCCGTAAATCAGTCGGGGTTTAGACATAAACATTCATGTGAAACAGTGTTACAATTAATAATTAATGAGTGGCGCAATAACTTGGACATAAATGAAAAAGTGTGTGCGGTTTTCTTAGACTTAAAAAGGGCTTTCGAGACCATAAATCGGGAAAATTTACTTTATAAACTTTCATTTTATGGTATAAAGGGAAATGTCTATTTGTGGATTAAAAACTATTTGGACAAACGGCGTCAAGTGGTGAGATGGAAAAGCGCGGTATCTGGTGAAGAAGAGTGCAGCATTGGAATTCCACAGGGCAGCATTTTAGGACCATTGTTATTTATTATCTATATTAATGACATTGTAACTAAAATAAAACAATGTGAAATTCAATTATTCGCTGATGATATGCTGGTTTATGCAATTGGTGAAAATGTGCAAGATATTTGTAATAAAATTAATAGCAACTTAGAAGCTGTAAACGTATACTTACAAGCTAATAAACTGAAGTTAAATAGCTCTAAATCAAAATTCATGATTGTACATAATAGTAATGCTAATTTTGACAACAGTAACATTTCCATAGACAACACAAATTTAGAAAGAGTCACAGAATTTAAGTATCTTGGAGTTATCATAGACGAAAAGTTAAATTTTAAGACGTACATTAATTTATTAATAAAGAAAATGTCTAAAAAATAGGTTTTCTTATCAGAATCTCGAGACAGTTAAGTAAATATGCAAAATTATGCTTGTGCAATTGCGTAATATTACCTCATTTTAATTATTGTACTACAATATTATACATGTGTAATGCAGGAGATCTTAGCAAATTACAGAAACTACAGAATAAAACTATGAGGATTATATTAAACTGTAATAAATATAACAATGTAAAATTGATGTTAACTACATTAGGATGGCTAGATGTGAGAGCATATGTTACATTAAACACGTTGATTTTCATTTTTAAAAATTAAAAATAATTTGTTACCTGCTTATCCCAAAAAATTTGTGAAACTCTGTTCAAATGTTCATAGTTACATCACAAGACAAAAAAATAATTTTTATGTAACAAAAGGAAACAAAACCTCCACAGCCAATACTGTTTTTCATAAGGGCTTTATAGAATTTAATAAACTACCAGAAGAAGTAAAGAATGTAACTAGCTTGTGCAAATTTAAATCTGAATTAAGAAATATGTTGAAAGAAAATATCTAGTAGTATAACTTATTATTACTTTATTATCTGTTATATTTTTGTATGCAGTTTAGCCAGTTGGCTCTTAATAAAGATTATTATTATTATTATTATTTATCTGTCAGTTACATACATTTAAATAACTGCACAACCAAGGACTTTTGTTTTTTTAAAGCGTAGGTTTCGGGATTATATTATATAGATAATTTTATAAATTTATACATTTATCTGTAAAATATATAGAAAAAGTATTAATGCAAATCTGTAGAAATTAAATATTCTTTAATTTTTATAGTAACATTAATCTCGAAAAAGTAATATTTAAAGGTAATTTTCGAAGAAAAACTATTTTGAGCTTCTAGTAAAGTGCCATTTTCGGTTATCCGATTTACACCAAAATCTAATGAGCTCTTTCCATTACAGAAAAAGTTCGAAATACAAGGGTTCAAAATTTTCTGAATGATAGTATTTGAGTTAGAGTGGAGGAAATGTTAAAATTGGATTCTAGGACCTTAAAACTTGATCATTTATCAAAATCTCGAAATGCGATTTTCAGCACGATCCCTTTATTTCCCTTACCAAGGGTAGCGGGAAATAAAAATCACAGTTATGGATGACAAATACAAAATAACGTTCATTTATATTTTTCTCTATGCTTACTATCAAGTTGTGTTTTATATGAAATATTAACAATATTCTGGACTTCCATTGTCTTTACTTTTAACAAAATGTAAAAACACACAGCGTTTCGATTGCTATAGTATCTGCAATCGTCATCAGGTGAATACTGTGTTTTATATATTTTGTGTTTGATAAATTTTGTTATATACACGTTTTTTATTATACGTTTCCCCACACGTTGGTGAATCAGACGAAAGAACCAAAGGGTTAATAAAAATCACAATAGCGGAAACTGATAGACAGTATACGGTAAACCGCATTGCTATTCGTATTCCACCATTTTGTCCTGCGGAAATGCATTATTGATCGACCAATTTGAGGGCCAATTCTTAAATAACGGAGTAATCCGCGATGAGACCAAATACCTGTACCTAATTGGAAACCTCAAAGCTAAATACGTAAGGAAAGTAAAATACATCATTACTACACCGCCCGCAGATAGTAAGTACTATTAAACTAAGGAGGAGATGATTACTGTCAGCCACACAAGAGCAGAAAACGCGACAGTTATTAGAACGCAAAGCACTTGGTCGCTCGCCTGGCAGGCAGCACGACGGACATGACAAGCGAACTACTGCAAAAATTACATGATGTACAGAAGCAGGTTGCAAGCAGGCCGTTAAGAAGTCACTCCTGTCATAGCTCTGGTAGTCGTCCACGACCATATTCCAGATCTCGCGGCTCGCTATCTAGTTCACGCTTGTGCTGATACCACCGTACGTTTAGCGACCGACCGCAGCGCAGCGCTGCAAACAACCAAGCGAACACATGACGGGGAACGCAACAGCCACTTGTTGAATGCATCAGAAGACAGCAGCCCAAGAACCTCGAGCTGCCTCTTCGGAATTGATAGCACCTTCAAGCGACGGTTTTTAATTGACTCCGGGGTTGATGTGTGCGTCTTTCCAAGAAGTGCAGCAAGGTACGTACAAAACACTTCATACGAACTTGCAGTAGCTAATGGCTCTCAGATTCCTACATATAGGTTTTGTGCCACTATGCCTCAATCTTGGTTTTTGCCGTGACTTCACCTAGCCTTTTTACCTTCCGTCACCTTTAGGTAAGGAAGGTATTGGCTTTGGTCCAAAAAATCGATGATGAGTTTGAAATGCTTAAGTACGTTTTAGGTTCCCTAGAATGCGATTTTACTATTTTTACGATGATGTCTGTATGGATGGATGGATAGATGTGTGTATATATATATATATATATATATATATATATATATATATATATATATATATATATATATATATATATATATGTGACGATTTTTTCGGATCGCATTCCAAAAATTATAATTTTTGAGTACTCCTTTTCTTTACATCTATATGAAGACCTGATTAGATTTTGGTTACAATTGGTCGACCGGAAGTACACTAATTTGAAGATTTTAACAGTTTTTCTTGAATAAACGGTTTTAAATATCATTTTTTCACATTTAGTTATTATAAGTATTAAAGAATATTTTATACATTAAATTCAATGGATTAAAGGTACATTCACAAATCAAAATTAGGTTTAGATTTGTGGTTTATACTAGGGATCGACCGATATGATTTTTTGTGGACGAAATACCGATATCGGCCGATACCGATATACTCATATCCGATATCGGCCGATACCGATATATCATCCACAAAATTTTGTAAATTTTTTGTTGTATAAATGAGGTAAAAGTGATTTATAATGATATACTGTTACCGTTACACGCATTAACCATAAATAAATCACAAAAAATAATGCGGAGCAAATGCAAAAAAAAGACATTTTTCCATTGATGTACAAAATTGCAATAATATACATATTTAGCACCGCCGCCAAGTAGTGTTGCTAGTGAACAGCTATTTTCGTCAGCTGGAAATGTTTATGAAAGCGCAAGAAATCGCCTAACTCCAGAAACAGCAGAAAGCTTAATTTTGTTACATTACAACTTGCCAAAACTTAACTTTAAATATTAATTTGTTTAACTTAGTGTGTAACTTTACTTCTACATTTTTAATGACTTTTTTGCTAAATTTTGAATAAGAATAAACTTGATTTGTTTTTTATTTAATATTTCTGTTTTAATTTCCTTAAAAAAATCCTTAGCAACTGAAATATTAAGCAATTTATATTTTTTTAGGCCGATATCGTGGTTTACATATCGGCCGATACCGATATCGGTCAAAAAGACCGATATGGCCGATATACCGATACCGATATCGGTATCGGTCGATCCCTAGTTTATACTTTAGATTTAAAGACTTTGGCCGCATATTATGTAATGACTCCATTCACACTTCAGAATTTGGTGTCTCTAAATCCAAATCATAAAGCTAAACATTGCAAGGTCCAAACTTTAGGTTTATGATTTAGTTTAACGTCATAAACTGCACTAGTGAGAATGAGTCTGAACGATATAGATTTATACACCCATCTTTATTTAGTATTCACCTGGTGGATTCGGCTTTTTAAACAAATGCGAGAAGAACTCAAAAATTTAATTGCTGAAATATAACCAATAATGCCAAGCGAATGACAGTTTCACGGCGCACGGGCACAGTATAAATAAGCCAATTGGCTAATTGGTTTACTTATACTGTGGCACGGGTACCTGCTAAGTATTGCTCTTTCGATATTTTAATCTTGTTTTTGAAGCATATACATAGATGTCTGTACATAACAAAACTAAATTACAGTTAATTTAAACTAATATTTATGAATGACATACTTTAACCTAAACAAAAACCATAAACCTAATTTTCATTTCTGAATGTACCTTTAGCGTAATAAATTTATAAAGAAATTAAATTTCATAAACCAGCAAGCTGTGCTATAACCATGGAAACATCTACTATATTAAGATAATTCAGATTGACAAATGTCAGTGTCAAGTGCATTTGACAGTATGTTTGTGTTATAATTTTACTGGAAATATAGAATCTCTTACAAAAAAACTTTCTGTATGTAATTTGTACAAAATACATACAACTGAAGGTAATGTATTTGAAATATGGAATCTTTTACAAGAAAATCTCTGTGTGGAATTTTTACAATATACACAGATCTGACCACGATCTGACGGAAGGTAATGTGCTGGCCACATCAGATTTTTTATCGCTGATGTAGGCAAGGCTATAATAGGTGCAGATTTCTTTTCATATTATGTTCTGTTGGTACCAGTACAGGTATCGACTACCCGCAGTAGCCGAAATAAAGATGGCTACAGGCACTGGAATATTTGGAACTCTGCCTCTGTCATTCCCAGAAGTATTTAGGCCTTCTGGCATCTGTCAATCGCCAACCAAACATTCCGCGCACCATAACATCCGTACCAAGACAAGACAGCCAGTTTCAACTAGACCACGATAACGCCCCAGATCGTTTGAAAGTCGCTCGCTAAGAATTTGATGCCATGATCAAAATAGGTACTGCATGCCCAACAGACAATTCTTTGTAAACACCGCTTTACATGGTGCCGAAGAAAAATAAGAATGAGTGGCGTCCCTGTGGTATAAGATGCTAAATCAGCGTATGATTCCTGATCGGTACTCAGTACCACACACCGAAGACGGCACTGGGGCTTGCGCGGAAAACAGTGTTCCCCCATCGAGCTCATGTGTGCATACAACCAAATTCCTGTACATCCTGGCGACGATGCTAAGACTGCTATCACACCTTTTAAAATGTACGAATTTCCGTATATGCCATTTGGACTTCGACATACCGCACAGACCTTTTAAAGATTTATCGACGAGACGCTAACGGATTTAGATTTTACGTATACACACATCGGCGTCTTAGCGAATACGGAATTATAATGAAACCAGCGAAGTGTATTCTTGGCGCAGCAGAGGTATCATATCTTGGATACGCCGTGTCAGCTGCAGACATCATACCTAAAAATTGCAAAGTCCGAATAATTCAAGTGTTTCCCAAGCCAGACAATATCCCGCAGTTACGTCCTTATTTCGGGGTGCTTAATTTTTTCAGCGTTTTATTCCGAAAGCCACAGAAATACTAGCATCACTTAACAATGTTGAAAGGACACAAGGGCAAGAACAGAGATCTACTCGGGTGAACGTCGACAACGCTTTCACGGCAAGTAAAGACAGCTTAGCACACGCCGTATTGTTAGCACATCCGGATTCTCAATTGCCATTCGATATTTTCACGGACGCGTCTGAAGTTAACATCGGTGCAGCATTCCAGCAGCAGACAACGGATGGATGACAACCCTTAGCCTTCTTTTCTTGACTCCACTCCCAGAAGAAATATAGCGCGATCGACTGCGAACTTCTTGCCATATATCGGTATATTTAACAGTTTGGTCGTATGGTTGAAGGTCATCAATTTACCATATATATATATATATATATATATATATATATATATATATATATATATATATATATATATATATATATATATATATATATATATATACAGGGTATAAATGAAATAAGTGCATTAAATTTAACCAGTAATGTAGCTCGACGAGAGCAACAATATTTCTTAATAACTTTTTTTCTAAATTTTTACAGCATATTCGCCTATCGAGATGTGTATTGTGCATAATAAATACACCTTCCCAAGTAAATTCAGTCTCATTAATGAACATTATGAGCCATTCCCAAAATTGAAGTCTGTTATGCGCTGAAAACATTGAACTTTTTGCACAAAGATGTACAAGATTAACAAATGTGCTAATATTAGAAACAGTATGATTTGGAAACGCTCCGTCTAAAAGCGTTGGTAACTCTATAACACTGTCTTTATATCAACCACAAATTAAAATTTAGTAAAGATACGAATAAATAAATAAACCATAGGTAAGTAATTACAATGTCTATGTACTCGCTATTTGAAAACGTAAGCATTTTGACAGAATTTTACCTTATATCTACTGCATACAATTATTAAAAAAATACTTGGAACGACTCGTCAATGTACAGGGTGGTAAAAATGCTAAAAAAATATGCAATTTCGAGAAAAAGTTATTAAGAAATATTGTTGCTCTCGACGAGTTATATTACTGGTTAAATTTAATGCACTTATTTCATTTACACCCTGTATATATATATATATATATATATATATATATATATATATATATATATATATATATATATATATTATTCAAACTTGTTAATAAAAATATAATCACAAATAAATGCTTGACGTTTTATCTGTCACAACCTAAGTTAACTTATTTGAGGTTTATGGCAATTAGAGAAAACGTCAAGCATTTCTTTATTTTTTGTTCAATTCCATGGCTGTCGATATTTTCAACATAATTTTCGACATTTTCATAATTAATTTCTGTCGTAACAAAGCATGTAAAGGTAATTCTGTTTATTGATTTATATGCAGAATTTTATGCCCTAAAACTTGACGCGTTTTTGCTTAAAATAATTAGGCGAGCAGGAAATTGAAAAAACTGATTTCCCATGTTAATCTCCTATGTACACCTTTAAGACAGACACACAGTATATACAGGGTGTAAATGAAATAAGTACATTAAATTTAACCAGTAATATAACTCGCCGAGAGCAACAATATTTCTTAATAACTTTTTCTCGAAATCGCAATTTTTTTAGCATTTTTACAACCCCGTAAATTGACGAGTCGTTCCAAGTATTTTTCTAATAATTGAATGCAGTAGCAATAGCTCTGAAAAATTTTGTTTTAGCAATTGACAGTCCTGTCGGTTGTTGCAATTAAATTTTGACATTAGTAATAAACTTGTTTATAAGATAATATTCTGTCAAAATGCTTACGTTTATAAAACATTCTAATTACTTACCTATGGTTTACTTATTTATTCGTATTTTTACTACATTTTAATTTGTGGTCGATTTAAAGACAGTGTTATAGAGTTGCCAACGCATTTAGACGGAGTGTTTCCAAATCATACTGTTCCTAATATTCGCACATTTGTAAATCTTGTACATCTTTATCACAATACGGAGTGTCACATATGACAATTTTAAAAAAAGCAACAGTTGTGTTCATACAATGTGCAAAAAATACAGTGTTTTCAGCACATAACAGACTTCAATTTTGGGAATGGCTCATAATGTTCATTAATGAAACTGAATTTACTTGAGAAGGTGTATTTATTATGCAGAATATACATCTTGACAGACGAAAATGCCGTAAAAATTTTCATTAAAAAATGTTTGGACGGGAACAATAAATGGACGACTAATTATACTCATTTACCTCGTTTAAATGGATAAAATTTGTACTTACATTTTTAGAATAACGTATTTAAACTATTAGGATTTGTCTACGATAAATAATTATCTCTTAACCTAATAACTATGCTTTTGCTCTTCTTCGTTCCCTCGTTCCTCCTTGTCTTCCTCTATTCACAGGTGATTAAAAACCTTGTTTAATACACAACTTTATAATTCTGTTATCCAAAATTTAAATTTCTTTATTTTAAAAATTGTACTATTACGAATTAATTAATAATAAATGTTATTTCCGTTGATTCGTTTATTAATTACTGTGACTGCCAGTATAACCGATAACCAACAATTTTTGAGCTGTTTGTACCCCACTTGAATACGGCAACTGCCATTTATTCTCCATGGGCGGGTAACGAAATATCCAGCAAATCTTTAAAGAATTTTAACTCAAAATCTAAAAGACCTAAAAAAAGTTATTAAGAAATATTGTTGCTCTTGTCGAGCTACATTACTGGTTAAATTTAATGCACTTATTTCATTTACACCCTATATATACGGATCACAAACAGCTGACTTTTGCACTTTGTTGAACAATTACCAATAATTTTTTGTTTACAAAATTTAGGTGTAAAATTAAAATTTTAAATGTTGTTAGTACAATAAAACGCTTCACTAATAAATTCTTCGTGTTTTTGGTATATAATTTTCGATGTTAATTTAAAAATATGTGCAAAAATTATAAAGATGGAATTTGGTTGCTGACAAATAATTCTTCGACAATGAACTTGTATTCTTCAAGTATAGCCAAGAAGCGGATATATGAAGACAAATCAGTGACTTTTTGCTATTGTTATTATGTATGTACTTGTGTGTATTAGTCCGCCACGAATAAATAATAAATTGCACAATTTGCTACTAACATTAGACATATACCAGGAGAAGACAGCATCGTAGTCGACGCTCTCTCTGTCGAGTCGATGGACTAATAGCCTGTACTGCTTGCACAAGCACAAAAAGAAGACGTTGAATTGAACCGTTTACTGTAATCTGCAAGTTCACACTCCTGGTGCAGCAAAGAACGTCTTTTGCAACATTTAGAGCATCCAGTTGTAAATTCTTCAAAGAAGATGGTCGCGCAGCGCTTTGTTTGCACATCAATGAAGTCTGATTGCAGAAAATGGGCCCGCGCTTGTATTTCATATCAGAAGAACAAAGTAGCTCAGCATGTTTCAGGCTCCGCTTGGACAGTTCCAATTCACCAGTTCAAGACTCGACCATGCACACATTACCCAGTTAGCCCACTTCCAGTTACTCCAGGTAACAAATACAGCTTGACAATCGTCGTCCGTTTAGGTGGCCCGAAGCTGTACCACTAGAAGACATCGAGACAACAACTGTTGCAGCAGCCCTAGTCTCTCATTAAATTGCTCGTTTCGGCGTACCAACTAGAATTACTTTAGATCAAGGCCCATAGTTCATGCCCCGTGTATTTCGATCACTGAACGTAATTCTAGGTTCAAAGCACAGCCCGACCACCAGTTATCATCCAGAGGCCAATGGAATGGTTGAACGCTTCCACCTGCAGCTTAAATTAGCGATTCGATGTCACAAATCTGCATAATGGGCACACAATCTATCACTTGAACTTTTGGGTATTCGCGCTGTTTGAAAAGATGATCTGCAGTCAACGTCAGCTGACCTCAATATCTTGCTCGCCAACAGCAGACTGAACTGCTGCTCGAGCCAGCAAGTTTCATCAGTCAACTGCGACGTGATCAGGGTCGTAACTACGGGAGGCGGGGGGCGGGCGGGTGGCCCACCTCATTGATGTGTTGGCCCACCTGCTGGCCCACCCAAATTTTTAGAATTTAGAACATGTAACAATAAATACAATTTGTGTGGATGTAAAACGTACATATTGCATAATAAACATTTGAAATTATATGTGAGCCTACTGCCAAAAATAAAATGGATAGTATGTCTGTCAGTGGAGAATAAATTGAATTTTTTAAGCAATCGCCCCAATTCTGTAGCAATGTTTCTATTTCTTAGCAACACTGTTATAGCAAGTAACCAATAATAATTGCCAACACTGAATAAAACAAGACACGTTACATTTGTTTCTATTGACATTGATTAGAAATTTCAACAATGTTGCTAAGATTTAAGAACTTTCTTACCGAAATGAGATGAATGTTGATTAATATGTAGCTAATTAACTTGGCGGATGATACCATACTAGATACTGGCCACGCCAGATTTTTGTACTATGGAATTATAAGAAAAGTATCTGGACAAATAACTGATATAATACCAACTCTTTCTGATGAATTCACAAAACTGAAATTAATAACTTACTAGCCCCACGTTGTAATATTTCGTTTAATTAACGTTTACAACAAAATTTATAGGGAATATAGTAAATTGATAATTCTTTATTACATTTATCAACATTGAAATAAAATTAAATGATATAAAAAATTGATTTTTGCTCTAGACAAGGACGGATTAATATGACGAGAGGTTTGTATCTAAAACCAAAATTTGGAAATCGATTACAACATTTCAATAAAGATTTGTTTGATATTTTAAATTGTTGAATTATAGTATGTATTTATTTATATGGGCGCTGCTTTTTACACAATAATTCCGATGACAGTGATTTATTATTTAGAGTTTTATAAATTGGAAAAGTGCTCTGGAAAGCGATTCTGAATTTCGTAAGCATGAAATAATAATATTAATGTCAAAAGTAAAGGAGATAATTTTTGTACCGCACATTTAAAATTAGTTATAGTTTCCTTTTGCTAAGCGTTACACAAATTGATATGCTAACAGCAGAATATCATTTACTTCCCAACACAATAACATTGTACGAAAATTAATGTAAAACTGAAATAAAAACTATAATGGCTCTACAATAGTGGGACCATAATCTATAGATTTTATAATATACTCGTAGTTACGAATTATAATTTCCGGGAAAGTGCAATATCTATTTTCAAATTATAGTTGTTATTAAAAATTATTACTTAGAAGTATTTGTAATTTTTTTACCGTTTCTATACTGCTATCCATATATTATGGTAATAAGAAATTTATTTTTACTGTAATACTGTTCTTATGCTATAAGTATGGCCCACTTAGATTTTTCATTGGCCCACCTTTGGCCCACCCAGAAAATAATCCTAGTTACGTCCCTGGACGTGATATAAAAATTATACGAGCAACGCCGCAGCCAGTCGACATGTATTCGTATCAAAGGTTTTGGCCACATCAAGTCGTGCCTTCGTCCGTCGTGACGCGGCCAGAGATCCACTACACCCATTCTACAATGGACCTTACGAATTTATTGCACGAAATGAAAGGTTCTATACATTAAGTTTCGTGGCAAGAACTCCACAGCCGCCATAGACCGACTCAAACCACCGTTCATTCTGTACGAAGATCTAGACAATATACATCTGAAGGAGAAACCATTGCAGCCACCTACATCCACGGACCACAGAGTACGATTTGAAGAACGCTACACCAGTGAATAGAGTTAATCACTGCCAAGGGTGATGTAGCGATCGCCTACTTTGAAATAGTTATGGATGAAAAATAAAAATAATATTTATGTCTCACTAAAGTATTATGAACTGTTTATTGCTAGGATACAGTGTACAGGTGTCTCATTTTCGATGTTTTTTTAATATTAACGATAGATCAAAACCGTTTGCACATTGAAGGGTCAACTTTTTGAGAAAAGTTTAATAGTCACCACAGGAATTTTCGATCTTCTTTTGTTTCTGATCTACAGTGCAAAAACTCGTTTTTTGCTCATTTTAAAAATGTATCGTATCATATTTATTATGATAGTTAGGGAAAAATTGTTTTACAAAATTTTTACCGTTTTTTAGGTAGAATAAAATGGCGTAATTAGATTTTTTGAAGACTTAATAATTCTCGAAATATAACACAAACTTACGATTTTTTAAATGGAAACCTATGTTGAAAATAGTCTCGTATTTTTGTTTCATTTACAAGCTTTTTAATGATATATAACAAGTCTACATTCTTTTGTTCTAAACATTAATAAAAGACGAATTATTAATTTATTGGGGAGAAAATATTGAAATTATTAAGAAACAAATGAAAATATATCTTACAGATCATCATTTGCATATTTCTAATAGTATTCGTTTCAGTTTTACTAATTTTTTCAATTTATTTACTTAGAAGGCATATTAAGCCGTTTTTTTTTCGAATTGTGTCAAAGCCAACTATAACGTAGATAAACTGTAATTTAACTAACCTGAAAATAATTGGTTAAGAATAATTTTGAAACCACAATTAATAGATATAGAATCAAAATAAACAAATGATGATCTGTAATAATTTTTTTCATTTGTTTCTTAATAATTTCCAATATTTTCACCCCAATAAATTAATAATTCGTCTTTTATTAATGTTTAAAACAAAAGAATGTAGACTTGTTATATACCATTGAAAAGCTTATAAAATAAACAAAAAGACGAAACTATTTTCCACATAGGTTCCCATTTAAAAAATCATAAGTTTGTATTATATCTCGAGAATTATTAAGATTTCAAAAAAATAATTATGCCAATTTATTCTATCTAAAAAACAGTAAAATTTTTGTAAAAACAATTTTTCTCCAACTATCATAATAAATAAGATATGATATATTTTCAAAATGAACGAAAAACGAGTTTTTGCCTGTAGCTCAGAAACAAAAGAAGATCGAAAATTCCTGTGGTGACTATTAAACTTTTCTGGAAAAGTTGACCCTGGAATGTGCAAACGGTTTTGATCTATCATTAATATTACCCGAGATACCTTAAAAAAACATCGAAAATGAGACACCCTGTATATAAACATGTCTATAACAACCGGGACATTATATGAAGGCATAATAGTTTATTATGCCCTCATTATAATCCGATAATCCTTTATGGACTTTAAATTAGAAATAATATGAATGGTATATAATGAAAATTATTTTCTTTTTAATTATTATTCAGTACAATAATAATAAGGATTGATTACAACAATTAATACAATAATTGATTACAACAATTAATATGACACAAAAACAGCTTTGAAAGCATAGCACAGATATCATTTTTAATTTAATTTTAATACATAAAATTGTTTATGAAAAGGGCCTAAGAAGCAATTTACTTTCACCACACATGTAAATAGTAAGTACGTCGAATTGCAGACTGCAATGTTTTACATTGATATTTGACGGTTCACAAATCACTAATTTTTTGGGGACGATATTTTTCCACATTTGAATACATTTTTGATATTATTTACCGTCACATGTGACACATCCAAACCGGTACAAACTCTCTAAAATGTAATAATATTCAGAAATAAGTGCATAAGAAATAAAGAACTGGGATCTGTCATGTGAAAACGAAACTCAAAATATAATACTTACATCTTCTACAGACGAGAATGGAATAATTAGAGGAACATTTAAGCGTTTGTCTTCCTCAAAGTATGTAGAAGCGTTCAAAATTATTTTTTTACACCGTTTCGATAAAATATCTCCCGAAATATTAAATTCACCCATTCCATCATCTCCAACGATATAGAACGTTGATGTTTTAAAAATAAATAAATGTTGATAATAAACAAAACAATACCCAACACCCTTAGCAACTCCAAAACTTAAGCATTATTGTAATCAAAATTATTATAAATGAAAACTTATTTCACATATTCTAGTGAGACATAAAATCTTGTATGCACCACAAGCGTTACTAGATGATAATGCCCATCGGACGACAGCTATCCCTCGGACCAAAGACCCTCGGGCTAGATCCTGTCGCCCTCCCGGCATTATCATCATCGTAACGCTCTTCGTACATAAAATGCTATTATATCTTTCTCTGTACTTACTGTCAGGTTGTGTTCTATATACAGGGATTTTATTTTAACATGCAACACTACTGTCAAAAATTGACAGCAATGTAATATTTTTCGATTTAAAATGCAACATACAATTTGTAGTTTTGTTCAATCAATACTAATTTCCAATAAATTAACCTAAATACGATTAACAAAAAATCAAAACTTTAATGAAGCGCGTATTAACAAACTTTGACTTCTAAAAATTCATAATTTTAATGTAATAAATGTTCAAAAATAGCCCCATTCATACTGCGGCAATATCCTAGTCGGTCGTTAAAAGAATTGACACCATTTGTGATGTGTTCTGAAGGTATCTCCTGTGCTGCAATAGTATTTATAATGTTGCATTTTAAAATGGATAAATATTACATTGCTGTCATTTTTTGAGAGTAGTGAGTAACCATAGAAGTGATGAACCAAATATTGCAATTTAAAATAAATTCTCTGTATTTTGTGTTTGTGTTTCTCAATTTTTTTATCCCCCTCTACACGTCTTATATTATTCGTTTGCGCCCTAATGCATAATTTTTAATGGGTAATGTCTTCAAGTGGTTCAAGGTAGGCGTGGCTAATTCCTTCGAGCCCCCACCATCTTTCATTTACCATTTGTAAGCTAGATACTGAGAAGGCAACTTCATATACAAGTACCTTTTACCTCCATGGCAAGTATCGAACGTCGATGGTATCGCCGCGCAGCGGAATAGTTAGTCAAGTCCAAATCTGTTATAAAAAAATTTGACGTGGCCAGCACATAACCTCCCGTCAATTCCATGTTTAAAATAGCAATGAGCTTTAAGTAAAGTATCACTTCCGATTGATCGTTTGTAAACAAAATCTAATTTCTTGTTCCAATAAATACAAAAGTCTGTAATACGAAATTTTTGATTATATTTTATTGTTTTTCTTCGAAAATCTGTTAAGAGCTCAAAATTAAGTACCACTTCCAATTTATCATATAAGTATTGTCAGAATCGAATACGTTGTTTCAAATTATACATGACTTTTAAATACCAAATTTGATAAGTTTTGGATCATGTAATATATTTTTTCAAGAAAATCTGTTTATAACTTTCTGTAAAGTACTACTTCCGCTTTATCAATCTTAGAAAAAAAAGTTTTGGATTGTATCAATATATTTTTCATGACTATATGTTCATAGCTTCAACGAAAGTATCACTTCCGGCTTATCAATTTTACAAAAAATCTAATATGTCCTTTTTATTAATATAAAAGTTTTAAATACCAAATTAAAAAAATTTTTGGTATATATCAAAATATTTTTTTACGAAAATCTGTTCAGAGCTTCAAGTCAAATATCATTTCCGGTTAATCGATTTTAGAAAAAATCTAATATGTCGTTCTCATTAATCTAAGTCTTAAATACGAAATTTTAATATATTTTATCAAGATAATCTGTTTATACCTTTCTGTAAAATACTACTACCGGTTTATCAATCTTAGAAAATAATGTTTCGGATTGTATCAATATATTTTTCACGAAAATATGTTCATAGCTTCAAATAAAGTATCACTTCCGGTTTATCAATATTAGAAAAAAATCTAATATGTCCTTTTTATAAATATAAAAGTTTTAAATCGCACACACGCACGCACCCACGCCGGCACTCGCACCCACGTACGCCCACACACACACACACACACACACAAGTAAAGTACCACTTCTGGTTTATCAATTTTAGCCAAAATCTAATATGTTGTTCCCTTTTAAATAAAAATCTTAAATACTGATTTTAAAAGGTTTTTGAATATATCATATAATATTTTTCACGAAAATCTGTTCAGAGCTTCAAGTAAACTATCACTTCCGGTTTATTAATTTTAGCCATATCCGCTATGTTAACACTCTTGAAATGGAAATCTTAAATACTAAAATTTTAATATTTTGGATTAAATTTTAATATAATTTTCCATTAAAAACTGTTATGGGCTTTAAGTAAAGTATCACTTCCGGTAGTCCAATTTTACTCAAAATATAATCAAATTTTTATATAAATGTAAAAAGCTTAAATACGGAAAATAGAAATTTTCGGAACTTTGTTGTAAGAGTTATCGTGGAGGAAAAAATCATCACACGCACGCGCACACACACATACATACACACACACACACACATACATACACACACACACACACATACATACACACACACACACACACACACACACACACACACACACACACACACACACACACACACACACACACACACACACACACACACACACACACACACACACACACACACACATCATCGTAAAAATAGTAAAAACTTGTTGTGGGGACCCTAATTCGTGCCTATTTACTGAAAACTCACCATCGAATTTGTGGCACGATTACATTACTTCCCTTACCTACGATATGACGGCACATACACATACATTTCACGGACTTGGTACATATATAAATAACAATTATAATAGAGCTGTTAAGCAATATTAATAAAATTGAAGATTATAACTCAAATGATTTGAACAACGCCCATAACAAATATATCACACAAAGACTCTGCCAGAACTCTAAGAACTGTACCCCAAACACACAATAATAGCACAAATCCGTGAACTACCCCAGAAATTATATATATATATATATATATATATATATATATATATATATATATATATATATATATATATATATATATATATATATATATATATATATATATATATATATATATCACACGTGGGAATAAAATGAAACGGGAAGGCATACCAGCAAACCAAACAAATAACCAACACTAACGAAATTTCAATGATACCAACTCCGAAAG
The DNA here is from genome assembly GCA_963082715.1 of Harpalus rubripes. NCBI lineage: Eukaryota > Metazoa > Arthropoda > Insecta > Coleoptera > Carabidae > Harpalus > Harpalus rubripes. Next base: position 10,465,029 of record OY720466.1, on the reverse strand, counting down.
ATGACCTAAAAGACATTATTAAAAACAAAAATAAAATGGACAAATACAATAAACAATAAATTAAGAGGAATCAAAACTGACTTAAATGCTGGAGCAAAGGAGAAACAAGAAAAGATAAATTACCCTAACAAGACTAAGAATCAGACATACCCGAATAACTCATGAACACCTATGATACACATGTGATACTACTACATTAAGCGTGAAACACTTATTACTACACTGCACCAAATTCAACTAGCAGAGAGCGGCCAACATCCCCGACAACCTCAAAGATGCCTTACAAAACAACCCTGAGCAAGCGAAGATCATCTTCCTCAAAACACGAACCGATACAAGGTGTTAATTTTATTTTGTCTTTCATTACTATCTCGAGAACTATAAGAGCTGCGAGGTCGGTTAAATTAGCAAACAATTTCTATTTTACAAGACTAATAAAATGAGCGAAACATTTTTTTAAACCAGTGGTTCATCATTATAATAGTCTTGTAAAATAGATATTGTTTGCTTTTCTTTCTTCTTGTAGATCCTGTTTAATAGTTTTCAATGGATTGTTTTGTAGGTTATGCGGATCAAATATTCTTCGCATTTAATAATTTTAATATATTAGGACGTTTCGGTGGTCAAAATGCCACCATCATCAGCTATTAAAAAATAACAGTATAAAAAAATGTTACAATATTGAATTATAAATCAGTATTACCTTACAAAATCATTATATAGTGTAAATGCATATCATGCACGACGAAAAATCTCGCTTTACAATTTGAAGTTTACATAATATTGGTAGTTATAACTGGAACATAAGATCGACATTAGGTTTCAAACGTATCACGTATATAAAGAAAAAGTTTTTATTAGTTTTGGAAATTTTTTGTAGCTTTATTGTACCAACAAAACTTCCAGCTGATATGAAATATAACTATTCTGGGACGGGCCGCGCGAAATTCAAAATGTTGTCGAAATTTGTTTGGTGGTTTATGGTTTTAGTTTTATGAATATTTATATGAATAGTTTCTAAAGTTAACCTTTTGTATTTATTAGCTTCACTGTTTATGATTTTAGTATTTTGAAAAACGAATTTGTGGCCTGTTTCTTGGTGATGTTTTGTTAAAGCACTGTGGTGTGGGTTTAATAATTGACAATGGTAATTATGTTGGTAAATTCTTTTGTGTAAAGGTTGGGATGTTTCCCCTATATAAATTTTGCTACACCCTTTACATTCAATTTGGTATATTACATTCTTTTTATTTTTAAGTTCCTCTTTGTCTTTTAGTTGAGTAAATAAATTTTTTGTAGTTGCTAAATTGTTATTTGCTAAACTTATATTGGTGTCTTTTAATATTTAACGTCCGACTGGTATGTTATTATTATCATAATAACCCTGCTTTCAGTGTTGTTATATACCAAATAACACCCTAGAGCGTGTTATGAGTTGTTGCTATGGTAATGTCAATAAATTGTAATTGATACTGGAATAAAGCCTAAAAAACAAGCAAAAGCATCCATAGCCTACCTACTCCGCAAATTTTATTAAAACTTTCTGATCCGTAATCCGAAGAATATTAAAAATTATGGTTGGACGTTATACGTTGAACGCACCACGGGCGTTAAACGGACAATAATGCCTTCGGTCAACGTACACATCTCGGGCCAGAGGCCCTCGAAAAGTACACTGTTTACCTCAGGCGTTATTGTCCTTATAACACCCTTGATACGTTAATTACTATTATTTAAACCGTTTTGTACTTTGTGGTTGTACGGTATTTTTGTGTATATTATGTTTTCGTCAGCCGTATTGTTGTCGTTATTGTTGTTATTTGTTTGTCGATGTGTGTTGTATGTTATTTGATTTATACGTTTGTTTATAATTCTAGAAATTAATTGTGGTCGGTAGTTATTCTTAATTAATATCTCTTTTATGAATGCTATATTCTTATTATGATATGTGGGATATGATAATCTAATTGCTCGATCTACCAATGCATTAATAACACTTATTTTATATTTTATGTGTGTATACGAATGGAAATTTAAGTATCTTCCTGAATAGGTTGATTTTCTAAACCAATCGGTCATGCATGTGTTATTATAATTTATCAATGTAACATCTAAATAATTAAGTTTCTTATTTTCTTCCATTTCTATTGTAAACTTTAATCTAGGATGGTGAGTGTTGAATGCATTCAAAATGTCATAAAGATAAAATTGACAACATTTTGAATGCATTCAACAATCAATCAACTTACTTAAATTTCATATAACATCAATAACGACAACAATACGGCTGACGAAAACATAATATACACAAAAATACCGTACAACCACAAAATACAAAACGGTTTAAATAAAATATTAAAATACATCAATATAAGTTTAGCAAATAACAATTTAGCAACAACAAAAAATTTATTTACTCAACTAAAAGACAAAGAGGAACTTAAAAATAAAAAGAATGTAATATACCAAATTGAATGTAAAGGATGTAGCAAAATTTATATAGGGGAAACATCTCAACCCTTACACAAAAGAATTTACAACATAATTACCATTGTCAATTAATTATTAAACCCACACCATAGTGCTTTAACAAAACATCACCAAGAAACAGGCCATAAATTCGATTTTCCTAAATACTAAAAGGTTAGAGTCATATATAGTTGTTTGAATTAATCAAGACGATCGCCGAAACTTTAGACAAGGCTACAGCTTGAACGGTGCGACCGATTTTCGTGAAATTTATACCAAGTTGTCGGAAATGATTGGCTTCAATGCCCTTCTAATGGGTCGAATTCCAGTAGGATGCATAGTTTTTGTGTAAAAAAATTAGTAAAGGTTGAAAATTGGGAAAGAAACAATAGGTCACAGTAACGATCACAGTTTTCCTAGAAAATTTAAGACGAAGAACGCCATGTTTGTCATGTCATTTTGAACCTTTAAATGGAAATATTTATGAAATGGAGACAATTTGAAAGAAGTTTAATTCATAATTATAAATTTTGAGAATGGGCAATTATATCCGCACAGGTAAAAAAGGCCTAAACCATTTTAATTAAAAATTATAAAATTTGACGGTTCATATGTATTTGGACAGTGTTACCAAATGTGTCATAAGTAACTAGGTAAAAAACAAATATTTCTAACTAAACAATATTTTTCACAGTAACGATCACAGTTTTCCTTGAAAATTTAAGACGATAAACGCTGTTATGTCAATGTCAATGATGACAAATTATCAGTTTTCTTCCTTTTAAATGCAATAAAATGTTTAAATAATATGTAATAATTAATGAAAAGATGATGAATTTAACAAGGTAGGTATATGTAATGATTGTAAGCCATGTTTATTATTATGTTACATATTTTATTTTGTAAATAGAATTTTGGAAAATGTATAAGGAAACACGTCGAAAAGGATCAGAAAGGTAGGAATAATATCACAATCGATGTACAAAATTAAAAAGATAAACATTGTCATGTCATATTTGATATGTTAATGACAAATTATGCATGTATCAATTACTATAACCGATGATATAATAACAAGTCAATTAAGATGGTACGATCACGTACAGCAAATGAGTAATGGCAAAACACATACCACAGTAAACTCCTAGCGGCAAAAAGAAAAGAGGGAGACCTAGAAGGATTTGGGTTGCAGGAATCCAAGAAGAAATAAGAGAGAATGAAGATCTATGGCAAGACCAGTGGAGAATTCGCATCGGAAGACATAGTACAACGTTATAAACCGATTGTATATATATAGGTATATGTAATGATTTTAAGACGTGTACAGGAAAATCATAGTCTGGAACAAGACAATTCAATAATTTTAGATAGTATGTTTTAATCTGTTCTTTTTTGTAATTCATTTTCTTACATTACGTTTAAAATTATTTCAGATTATACATAATTCGATATCTATCTTAAAACGGTACAGAATTTAATCTGTATTTTATTTTCTTATATTACGTTAAAATTATCTATATTAAAATTCTTTTATTCCCAATTATTGTATCGTACTAATAAAAAATATTTTAAATTACATAATCATACAGCATGAGCCAGAAAAGTAATCTTTAATACCTATTATTTTTAACAATCCAAACTTTATTGATATATTTTCAAATTCGTTGTAAAAGTTCAGATCTAATGTAATGTAAGCACTTACTTTTCTGCAGTTTGTAACTAACTGTTTACTCTAGAATTAAAATAACACATCTTTTAGTTTTGTTTGATTTATTTTTATCTTTAAATTTAGTATTGTGTACTCATATACATGTTACTAATACAGGGTCCGCATTTTAAAAGTTCCCGCCTGAAAATTCATGATTAGGCAATCCATGATACATTTCATAAGTGACTTGGTTTTTAAAATTTTGTTTTGCTCTTATACCTACTGTGATTATTCGATTTAAAGTACTAATATTCACCAAGTGGCATATAAAATGTATATGGTTTTGCTTACTCTTAAAATTTCAGGCGGTAACATATAAAATGGGCACCTTGTATTATGTTTATATTTATCCTGTAATTTTGTCCTGTTTGCTCGCATAAAATGCGCAGCATTTGTTCATTTCATTATATGTTTTCATCAGTTCCTACCACGGTGTAGTATCTATAGGTGAGAGTACGAGATGAGTTGACATAACTAGCTGGTAAAAAAGAAGGTAACGCGACCCGTTACCATTTGACAGGCGTTTGGCAGTTGGTGTGCCGCAGTGTGTCGGTTGCGGTTAAAATAAGTTCGCGTTTAAATAGAAAATGTTGTGATATAGGATGTACAACAGGGTATGGATCAAATAAAGAGATATAGACCCGAATTTTCACCTCTTGAAGTAACGTTACTTCGGAAGTAGCGCTATTTCGATTTTTTATTTATATAATTTTATGAGTAGATAAGAATAGGTTTCATATTTTTGTAAATGAAACCTATGACATTAGAAATAAATGCTTTTTACAATTTAATTTATTTTTATATCTCTCATTTTAATGTTAAAGTTGACATTTGACAGTTGAAGTAGCGATTTTTCGGAAGTAGCGCTACTTTAAGATGTAAGAATACGGACCATAGTCTTTTTAAGGTGCCAAAATGTGCGATTTTGTAGCAGCCAGCCATGATATAACCATAGAAACAGGTACTACGATTTAGAAAATTCTGATTGAAAGATGTCAGTGTCAAGTACATGACATTATGTTTATTTTATAATTTGACTGAAATTATAGAAGCCTGTTGTATGGAATTTGTATAAAATACATACATAGAACTGACAAAAGATAAAAGGTAATGTATTGAAAATATAAAATATTGTGCGATATATAGGAATAATTTACTATTTCAAATATTTTTGTAAAAACCGGGTCGCAAAAAACCTGACATCTAGCGGCATACTGTATGAACTAACCCGGTTATTTAGCCATTCTTTGTAATACATTATACATCGTGCACTCAGCTATAGATACTACACTTCCGAAATATTATTGACAATTTTATGCAAAAAAGAATAGCCGATCGAGCTGTCGTATTTTTGGCAATTCTCTATGACAGTCCATGAGAAAACATTTCTTGTTTTTCGTATAAATTTGTCAGAAATACAGGCTGTTTCATGTAACTATGTAAGGCTTCGGAGTATGAATTCTAGATACCAACATGAAAAAATCCCAATAAACATTGGTGCTAGAACGCTTCATAACAGAGATACCGAGGATTTATCTTAAATGAAGCATAATATTGAAATAGCAGAAAATAGTTGGCTGATGGAATTTGTTTAATTCATTTAAAATTTAAATGATATTTAATTAATTAAAAATTCCACTTATTTCAATCCGATAATTATTTAATTATTACACCTGTTATTTAATATTTCTAATACAAAAAAGTATTGCCAAGCTTTCTGTATTTAATGAAAATGTAATAGTTTAGTAATTTACCGTAGTATTTTTAAATAATACTGATTTATTTATTGAATGTAATGCCTTTCATTTTAAACACTTGCTCTGGGATTCTTTTTATAAATAATTATTTATGACCCAATACAAAAATAAATAAAAATAACCTGTTTCCTGTTTTTTTTTTTTTATTTTAATAAAATCCTGGGTACCTATCTCTGTTAGAAAGCGTTATAGCATCAATGTTTATTGGGATTTTTCCCCCTTTTGGTATCAGAATTCATACTCCAAAGCCTTGAACTCTTATATGAAACACCTGTATATCCTCTTTGGTATTAAATGAAAAGTTTTCTGCATGGCTAAACTATAGAACTTTCAAAATTTTGACATCAACTTGACCGGCTTTTGTTTTTTACATAAAGTTGTCAGAACCATGTAGTGATTAGGATCATGTGAATTTTTTTCTGCAGGGCTGTAACATAGAAGTGTCAACAAATAGACATCTCGGTCGGCTTTTGTTTTTGTATAAAGGTGCTAGAAATATGTCGTGTTTGGTATCAAATGAGAGGTCTGGTTACGAACTTTTAGACACAAGTGTGGAAATTTATGACAGGTTGATTGGCTTTTGTTTTATGCATAAAGTTAATTCGTTTGATAGAAGGGGGAACTTGGGTATCTGACAAGACTGTTGACGTTACCACTTTGGTTTTAAATTGTGCGTAGACAGATTGGATGAACGTATAAACTATTATAAAACACTATCGGCGGAGCCCTAGGGTAAACTCGGCGAAGCCGAGCTTAGGCTAGTCAAAATACTAAAATCATAAGCCGTGAAGCAAATAAATACGTGTACAAAAGGTTAACTTTAGAAACTATTCATATAAATATTCATAAAACTAAAACCATAAACCACCAAACAAATTTCAACATTTTGAATTTCGTGCGGCCCGTCATAAATAATCTAAAATAGTTACATTTCATATAAGCTGTAAGTTTTGTTGGTACAATAAAGCTACAAAAAATTCCAAAACTAATAAAAACTTTTCACTTTGTAAACCTCCACTGTGGAGATTGTATGTTTCTCATTGTAAATGTAATATACGTTTTTCTTTATATACGTGATACGTTTGAAATCTAATGTCGATCTTATGTTCCAGTTATAACTATCAATATTATGTAGGTAAACTTCAAATTGTAAAGCGAGATTTTTCGTCGTGCATGATATGCATTTACACTATATAATGATTTTGTAAGGTAATACTGATTTATAATTCAATATTGTAACATTTTTTTATACTGTTATTTTTTAATAGCTGATGATGGTGGCATTTTGACCACCGAAACGTCCTAATATAATAAAAATTATCAAATGTGAAGAATATTTGATTCGCATAACCTACAACACAATCCTTTGAAAAATAGTTATTGTTTGCTAAATTAATCTACCTCGTAGCTCATATAGTTCTCGAAATAGCAATAATAATGGACAAGATAAAATGAACAGCCTATATATACCCTGATATAACTTAACTACAGTATGTAACTAACTATATAAACTACACTATTTAACATACCACCACTAACCACCCTATAACCTTGTAGTTAAAGTGATAAATAAAATAAAATAACTCAATGATTTATTTTAATAATTATTGATTTAATAGAGGATGAGTGTGATTAACATAGTATACATACCTCGGTGAAAGTTTCGTTCGAGACTGCTCCCGGAAATATACTACACAAGCCCTCGGCTGTAATGAAACATATCCAACCTCGGATATAACATAGTATTAATAACCTTCCTAGAAAAAAATTCAGTTATTTATAACGAGAAATGAAGTAAAAAGCGTAATAAATATTGAAAATTATTAATTACTTTGTAGTACTATATTCTATTTCCAATAATTGCTCTATTAGAAAAGTAATTTCCAATACGTTTCCAGAAATTTTCAGCAAATTACAAATGTCTGAATCAAGAAAGACCACAACAGCGGGTTGCTATAACCGTGTTCTTGAATTATAAACGCTTTATGAATCCTGTAGTAGTGCAAAAAGCAAAATATTATGACTTTAGAATCTTTCTGCAGATATTATGCCAATATCACAGCAACGCGGAAGTGATCAAATAGGGCAATTGTTTCTTCAGCAGGTCATTTTTATGGAAAGATAGATCCCATGAAAGTCTGTCCTTGAACTGTAATGAAATATTTTCTACTTGACTTTTCCCATACGTAATTGAATAAATTAATTATTCTGGTTTGCGCATAAAAATACAGGAAATGCGATTTTGATATTAATTGTTGCATTGTGCATATGCATATAATAGAACAAAGGAATAAATCGAATACAATAACACATAAATTGAAATTCAAATTTGCTATATTCATTTTTGCATTTTAGCTACTTGATCATAGATTAGTTATATATTGTTGGAAAGATGTAACCTGTAACCTTTACTGGACGTTCTCTGTAGTTCTCCTTGCTGTGAAATGAAGGTAACAATAAAAAATTAACTAGCGATACTTGCAGGATTCTTTCGTTTAAAAAACTGTCAACAATGAACGGACAACAATGGCACACACCAAAGTTGCGGGAACACAAACGGGTAACAATGGCATACATTAAATTTACGGGACCACGATACGAACGGTAATAGTGTTGTCACCAGAGCTGGGCACACTACTTGAAAAATGTAATTGCATTACCATTACATTATTTTTAAGAAAAAGGCTCCGAATTTCATATTACACATACATACATACATACATACATACATACATACATACATACATACATACATACATACATACATACATACATAAATACATAAAATCACGCATTTCCCACTTAGTGGGTTAGCACAAACCCGAAAGAATAACAATAACATCATCCAAAAAAAATCAGTCTCTCTTTCAACAACATTCGTACTAACCTGACATCATAGGCACAACATATATTCCCCACTCTTAACATATTAAAGTGACCGATTTTCGGTAGCGAAATACCGCAACCGGACCACAATAATAGTTACGAAACAATCATCCTTCGCCACACATTCCTGTCTAAGCACACTTCTTTCGCCTCAGCCACATTCATAATCGCATTCATACACGCTCTTCTTCTCTTCCCACTCGGAAACTTTCTCTTTTTTAGTACCTTCTCAATTACATCCATCCACTTACACACTGGACGGCCACGCAATCGAACACCCTCAATTTCACCAAGATATACACGCTTTACAAGCCGTTCATTCTCTCCACATGACCAAACCATCTCAACTGGCTCATTCCTACTCTCTTAACAACATTCTTCCTAACCATACATTCTTCATACACCAAATTATTCCTCACGCGATCCCGTCTTACATATCCACATACTCCACGTAAATACCTCATTTCCACGGCAGTCACTCTCTTTTTACTTTTTAAAACTGTGATAAAAGTAATGTAATGACCATTACAATCTATTTGTAATGACATGACACATTACTTACATACGAATATGAAATTTGATATTATTGTTCACTCCTTTTATATTAACGTAAGTATTTGTAATTGAAACAAAAAAATACTAATATTTTAAAAACTTCAATTCAATATGATGAAGGTTTTTTGTATTTAAAAAGTAATATTATTTAAAAACTAACGTTGTATCTATAATATATATTTATTAACATTTAACTAGATATAAAGAATGGTACAAACAACACAACAGTAAGAAAACAAAATAAAAACATGGACAGATGACGGTGAATTTGATGAAGAGTACCTAGCAAATATTATACTTTTACAGAGTTCTTTTTCGTACAAAATCGTTTACGATAGGATAAGTCTAACATGTTATTTCTTATCTAGGATTTGCGCATGCGCATTTTTAGGAAGTGTGTGTAATGTACAATGGCAAATTACTGTGAAAAAGTAATGCAATACATTACAAATTACTATGATATAGATGTATTGAAACTGGCATTAAAAAATTACTTATTAGAATCAAATGTATTAAAATTACATAATGCCATTATATGTAATGCATTACTACTGCCCACCTCTGGTTGCCACTCGACAACACTCATCAACAATCGCGATTACGGCAAGAGTGGCAAACTCCACTGCACGGCGGTATCTCTCACGAACTGTCGGCACACACCAAAAGCACTGAGTCAAAGGCAGCGAAGGTCCTACACTTGCTCGCCCGGCACTCACCAGATTCGCGGAAGACGGCATACACCGTCTCCCTGAGAGAGCACACATTCTCTCTCTTAAACTGTCGCTTGGGCCCATATTTATACAAATACTTGCTATTTTAAATAAAAATATAAAAAATACAAGCTCATGTGGGATTGAAACCACGATCCCCAGCGCGCTGGTCGAGCTTGCTGGCCACTCGACCGCAAGATCCCTGATACGTAAGCAACAAATTTATAAATATTAGGACTTTAAACAAAAATACAACAATACATTTTACAAGTGACATACAATATAACCAAACAATTACATTATATGCGTAATATAAATCCATACAAAACAAAAAATGTAAAACTACATTTTTACTTGTGGGATTTGAATCTCGATTTGAATTTATTAACTTTAGCTAAAAACTAACGTGCTAACCTCAAGACTACAGTGCTAAACACGAAAATTTAATTCAAATCTAGTGACCATCGTCACGACGGTTTATTCCAAAAATAACAAATTTCAACCGTGGGTAGCCAAAATAAGTCGAAATAGTAAACATTGTTCGTTTATGAAACATGGTACCAATTAAAAAGTTTAACAAAGCGCACCAACGCATCCGTGATTTTCTTCCGTTTCATTTCTGTATTTTTTCATATATCTAGATTTTAACTAGTTGATCTGTTTTTTACGGTTTGCATTCTAAGTATTTTAATATTCCGGTCCATTATTTAGGGTTATAAAAAAACAATAGACGAAATATTTTGACAGAAAATTTTAGGTTAACCGGAAAGTAACTGAACTGGTCAATAATAATAGTTATGCGACTAGTAACAGCCAAAAACCGAAAGCATGGTTTTGGTTATTTTTACTTTTGGAATATACACTGAGAAAAATAAATAAATACTTTATTAAGGCGAAAGCAAGAATTTTTAAGTTAAATAAAATTTTATTTTTTATTAAGAAGCACAAACTTATTTTTGATTTCACTGAAACAAATAATTTATTAAGGTTGGATTTATTAACATCAATTAATTCTAGTTTATAGTTAAATAATATCTCTAACAAAATTTACTTTAACTGCTCAAAAATATATACAGGCTGTTTTAAGAATATTGTAAAAAAAATAAGGTTATAGGTATTCAATTGGATGTACTGATTGTAATGCAAGAGAATTTTTCCAAAATTTGCAAAAATAATTGCACGGTCCTTAAAGCTGACATTTTTGGGCCACTGGACTCATAGATTACGAACACGAATTTTAATTAATAAACATTAAAATTAATTTAATTAAATTATGTAATGTTTCATTCTTTTTTACTTAATTTAGTATCGTTACTAGCGTAACCTCGGCTTCGCCGAGTTTTCCCTAGGGCTCCGCCGATAGTGGTTTATAATGCCCACGCAACATGCCCACCCAAATTGCCCACGCAACATGCCCACTCAAACTGCCCACGCAACATGCCCACGCAACATGCCCACCCAAACTGCCCACGCAACATGCCCACCCAAACTGCCCACGCAACATGCCCACCCAAACTGCCCACGCAACATGCCCACCCAAACTGCCCACGCAACATGCCCACTCAAACTACCTACACAACATGCCCACCCAAACTGCCCACGCAATATGCCCACCCAAACTACCCACGCAACATGCCCACCCAAACTGCCCACCCAAACAGCCCACGCAACATGCCCACTCAAACTGCCCACGCAACATGTCCACCCAAACTGCCCACGCTACATGCCCACCCAAACTGCCCACGCAACATGCCCACCCAAACTGCCCACGCAACATGCCCAACCAAACTGCCCACGCAACTTGCCCACCCAAACTGCCCACGCAACATGCCCACCCAAACTGCCAACGCAACTTGCCCACCCAAACTGCCGACGCAACATGCCCACCCAAACTGCCCACGCAACATACCCACCCAAACTGCCCACGCAACATGTCCACCCAAACTGCCCACGCAACATGCCCACCCAACTGCCAACGCAACATGCCCACGCAAAATGCCCACCCAAACTGCCCACTCACACTCTCCTTGACTTTTCTGGCTCATGCTGTATGATTATGTAATTTAAAAGATTTTTATTAGTACGATACAATAATTGGCACCCCCCCCCCCGCAATGGCCTTGAGGATATATTTATTTATTTATTTATAAATGAATAAATACTTAAATAAAAAAATACATAAATAAGTAAATAAATAAATAAATAAATAAATAAATAAATATATAAATAAATAAATAAATAAATACATAAATAAATTAAAAAATTAATAAATTAATAAATTAATAAATTAATAAATTACTAAATTAATAAATTAATAAATTATATAAATTATATAAAATAATAAATTATATAAATTAATAAATTAATAAATTAATAAATTAATAAATTAATAAATTAATAAATTAATAAATTAATAAATTAATAAATTAATAAATTAATAAATTAATAAATTAATAAATTAATAAATTAATAAATTAATAAATTAATAAATTAATAAATTAATAAATTAATAAATTAATAAATTAATAAATTAATAAATTAATAAATTAATAAATTAATAAATTAATAAATTAATAAATTAATAAATTAATAAATTAATAAATTAATAAATTAATAAATTAATAAATTAATAAATTAATAAATTAATAAATTAATAAATTAATAAATTAATAAATTAATAAATTAATAAATTAATAAATTAATAAATTAATAAATTAATAAATTAATAAATTAATAAATTAATAAATTAATAAATTAATAAATTAATAAATTAATAAATTAATAAATTAATAAATTAATAAATTAATAAATTAATAAATTAATAAATTAATAAATTAATAAATTAATAAATTAATAAATTAATAAATTAATAAATTAATAAATTAATAAATTAATAAATTAATAAATTAATAAATTAATAAATTAATAAATTAATAAATTAATAAATTAATAAATTAATAAATTAATAAATTAATAATTAATTTTGAAAGTTCTATAGTTTAGCCATGCAGAAAACTTTTCATTATTAAATGATTGATAAATTGGTATTAAGCAAACAGGATATACAGGTGTTTCATATAAGAGTGCAAGGCGTAGGAGTATGAATTCTGATACCAAAAGGGGGAAAAATCCCAATAAACATTGGTGCTATAACGCTTCCTAACAGAGATACCCAGGATTTTATTAAAAAAAAAAAAAAAAAAAAAACAGGAAACAGGTTAGTTTTATTTATTATTATATTGGGTCATAAATAATTATTTATAAAAAGAATCCCAGAGCAAGTGTTCAAAATGAAAGACATTACATTCAATAAATAAATCAGTATTATTTAAAAATACTACTGTAAATTATTAAAATATTACATTTTCATTAAATACAGAAGGCTTGGCAATACTTTTTTGTATTAGAAATATTATCAAAATATTAAATAACAGGTGTAATAATTAAATAATTATCGGATTGAAATGAGTGGAATTTTTAATTAATTAAATCTCATTTAAATTTTAAATGAATTAAATGCCATCAGCCAACTATTTTCTGCTATTTCAGTATTACGCTTCATTTAAGATAAATCCTCAGTATCTCTGTTATGAAGCGTTCTAGCACCAATGTTTATTGGGATTTTTTTCATGTTGGTGTCTAGAATTCATACTCCGAAGCCTTACATAGTTACATGAAATACCCTGTATTTCTGACAAATTTTTACGAAAAACAAGAAATGTTTTCTCATGGACTGTCATAGAGAATTGTCAAAAATACGACAGCTCGATCGGCTATTCTTTTTTGCATAAAATTGTCAATAATATTTCGGAAGTGTAGTATCTATAGCTGAGTGCACGATGTATAATGTATTACAAAGAATGGCTAAATAACTGGGTTAGTTCATACAGTATGCCGCTAGATGTCAGGTTTTTTGCGACCCGGTTTTTACAAAAATATTTGAAATAGTAAATTATTCCTATATAACGCACAATATTTTATATTTTCAATACATTACCTTTTATCTTTTGTCAGTTCTATGTATGTATTTTATACAAATTCCATACAACAGGCTTCTATAATTTCAGTAAAATTATAAAATAAACGTTGTCATGTACTTGACACTGACATCTTTCAATCTGAATTTTCTTAATCGTAGTACCTGTTTCTATGGTTATAGCATGGCTGGCTGCTACATAAAATTATATAAATAAAAAATCGAAATAGCGCTACTTCCGAAGTAACGTTACTTCAAGAGGTGAAAATTCGGGTCTATATCTCTTTATTTGATCCATACCCTGTTGTACATCCTATAGCACAACATTTTCTATTTAAACGCGAACTTACTTTGACCGCAACCGACACACTGCGGCACACCAACTGCCAAACGCCTGTCAAATGGTAACGGGTCGCGTTAGCTTCTTTTGTACCAGCTAGTTATGTCAACGCATCTCGTACTCTCACCTATAGATACTACACCGTGGTAGGAACTGATGAAAACATATAATGAAATGAACAAATGCTGCGCATTTTATGCGAGCAAACAGGAAGAAATTACAGGATAAATATAAACATAATACAAGGTGACCATTTTATATGTTCCCGCCTGAAATTTTAAGAATAAGCAAAACCAAATATATTTTATAAGCCACTTGGTGAATATTAGTACTTTAAATCGAATAATCACAGTAGGTATAAGAGCAAAACAAAATTTTAAAAACCGAGTCACTTATGAAATGTATCATGGATTGCCTAATCATGAATTTTCAGGCGGGAACTTTTAAAATGCGGACCCTGTATTAGTAACATGTATATGAGTACACAATACTAAATTTAAAGATAAAAATAAATCAAACAAAACTAAAAGATGTGATATTTTAATTCTATAGTAAACAGTTAGTTACAAACTGCAGAAAAGTAAGTACTTACATTACATTAGATCTGAACTTTTACAACGAATTTGAAAATATATCAATAAAGTTTGGATTGTTAAAAATGATAGGTATTAAAGAATACTTTTCTGGCTCATGCTGTATGATTATGTAATTTAAAATATTTTTTATTAGTACGATACAATAATTGGGAATAAAAGAATTTTAATATAGATAATTTTAACGTAATATAAGAAAATAAAATACAGACTAAATTCTATACCGTTTTAAAATAGATATCGAATTATGTATAATCTGAAATAATTTTAAACGTAATGTAAGAAAATGAATTACAAAAAAAGAACAGATTAAAACATACTATCTAAAATTATTGAATTGTCTTGTTCCAGACTATGATTTTCCTGTACACGTCTTAAAATCATTACATATACCTATATATACAATCGGTTTATAACGTTGTACCATGTCTTCCGATGCGAATTCTCCACTGGTCTTGCCATAGATCTTCATTCTCTCTTATTTCTTCTTTGATTCCTGCTACCCAATTCCTTCTAGGTCTCCCTCTTTTCTTTTTGCCGCTAGGAGTTTACTGTGGTATGTGTTTTGCCATTACTCATTTGCTGTACGTGATCGTACCATCTTAATTGACTTGTTTTTATATCATCGGTTATAGTAATTGATACATGCATAATTTGTCATTAACATATCAAATATGACATGACAATGTTTATCTTTTTAATTTTGTACATCGATTGTGATATTATTCCTACCTTTCTGATCCTTTTCGACGTGTTTCCTTATACATTTTCCAAAATTCTATTTACAAAATAAAATATGTAACATAATAATAAACATGGTTTAAAATCATTACATATACCTACCTTGTTAAATTCATCATCTTTTCTTTAATTATTACATATTATTTTAACATTTTATTGCATTTAAAAGGAAGAAAACTGGTAATTTGTCATCATTGACATTGACATAACAGCGTTTATCGTCTTAAATTTTCAAGGAAAACTGTGATCGTTACTGTGAAAAATATTGTTTCTGTCCCAATTTTCAATCTTTATTAATTTTTTACTCGAAAACTATGCATCCTACAGAAATTCGTCCCATTAGAAGGGCCCTGAAGGCAATCATTTCCTACATCTGGGTACAAATTTCACGAACATCGGTCGAACCGTTTAAGCTGTAGCCTTGTCTAAAGTTGGGCGATCGTCGTGATGAATTCAAATATATATATATATATATATATATATATATATATATATATATATATATATATATATATATATATATATATATATATATATATAGATATATAGAACTATAGATAGTGAATCTGATCGTTTAGTATTAGGATGTAAAACGGCTTATTAAGTCGCAAATGCGTGATTTAAAAAATATGATAATCGTTTCAAGTCATAGATAGGTAAAAAGCAGTCCGTTTTGATGTATAATAAGTCATATTGGCGATATATTCCAAAATGTGTGGAACAGTTTAAATTTTATTCATACAAAATTGTATAATATTGTTTAAAACTATGTAATATGATAAATAAAGATAAAAAATAATAATAAATTAATTTTATTGTAAAAAAAATGTAATTTTGTTATAAAATACGTAATTAATATGAAATGAATGAAGTCAGATATAGGTAAATATTTATTAAAATAATAACAATAATAATAATAATAATAGTAATAATAATAATAATAATAATAAAAGAACATAAAAAATTATATCTGATAATAATAATAATAATAATAATAATAATAATAATAATAATTAATAAATAATAAATAATAATAATAAGCAGAGAGGTACAAAAATAAATAATTTTTATTTAAAATAATCAAATACAATAAATGTATTTAAAATGGTTTCAAAATGACATAAAACTTTTTCAGACTGTCTTCTTAAAAATTTTCACGCATACTCAATTCAAATAATTAGCCTGTATTCTCTGATTTTGTACATTTGACATCAGTACAGAGAACTTTGATCTATTGTTTTAATGTAAGAATTTTGACCAGTTAATAATTTTTTCCACAAAAACTATGCACAGTAAAAATAAGAGACATATCAAAGGCACTAAGTTGATTTATTCTCTACTATTTAAAGCAAATTCCATCCAAATCGCTGAAACCGTTTCAGTTGTAGCTTTGTCTAAAAATTTCCCGATCGTCGTGATGAATTTTGGGGGGCTTGACCTTTTAGTATTAGGACTAGCCTAACCTCGGCTTCGCCGAGTTTACCCTAGGGCTCCGCCGATAGTGTTTTATAATAGTTTATACGTACATCCAATCTGTCTACGCACAATTTAAAACCAAAGTGGTAACGCCAACAGTCTTGTCAGATACCCAAGGTCCCCGTTCTATCAAACGAATTAGCGTTATGCATAAAACAGAAGCCAATCAACCTGTTATAAATTTCCACACTTGTGTCTAAAAGTTCGTAACCAGACCTCTCATTTGATAACAAACACGACATATTTCTAGCACCTTTATACAGAAACAAAAGCCGACCGAGATGTCTATTTGTTGACACTTCTATGTTATAGCCCTGCAGAAAAAATTCACTTGATCCTAATCACGACATGGTTCTGACAACTTTATGTGAAAAACAAAAGCCGGTCAAGTTGAAGTCAAAATTTTGAAAGTTCTATTGTTTAGCCATGCAGAAAACTTTTCATTTAATACTAAACAGGATATACAGGTGTTTCATATAAGAGTGCAAGGCGTAGGAGTATGAATTCTGATACCAATTTATAAAAAGAATCCGAGAGCAAGTGCTCAAAATGAAAGCCATTACATTCAATAAATAAATCAGTATTATTTAAAAATACTACGGTAAATTATTAAAATATTACATTTTTATTAAATACAGAGAGCTTGGCAATACTTGTTTGTATTAGAAATATTATCAAAATATTAAATAACAGGTGTAATAATTAAATAATTATCGGATTGAAATGAGTAGAATTTTTAATTAATTAAATCTCATTTAAATTTTAAATGAATTAAACAAATGCCATCAGCAAACTATTTTCTATTTCAGTATTACGCTTCATTTAAGATAAATCCTCGGTATCTCTGTTATGAAGCGTTCTAGCACCAATGTTTATTGGATTTTTTTTCATGTTGGTGTCTAGAATTTATACTCCGAAGCCTTACATAGTTAATTGAAACACCCTGTATTTCTGACAAATTTATACGAAAAACAATAAATGTTTTCTCAGGGACTGTCATAGAGAATTGTCAAAAATACGACAGCTCGATCGGCTATTGTTTTTTTTTATAAAATTGTCAGTAATATTTCGGAAATGTAGTATCTATAGCTGAGTGCACGATGTATAATGTATTACAAAGAATGGCTAAATAACCGGGTTAGTTCATACAGTATGCTGCTAGATGTCAGGTTTTTTGCGACCCGGTTTTTACAAATATTTAAAATAGTAAATTATTCCTATATAACGCATATTTTATATTTTCAATACATTACCTTTTATCTTTTGTCAGTTCTATATATGTATTTTGGACAAATTCCATACAGAAGGCTTCTATATTTTCAGTAAAATTATAAAATAAACATTATGTCATGTACTTGACACTGACATCTTCCAATTAGAATTTTCTTAATCGTAGTACCTGTTTCTATGGTTATAGCATGGCTGGCTGCTACAAAATCGCACATTTTGGTACCTTAAAAAGACTATGGCCCGTATTTTTACATCTTAAAGTAGCGCTACTTTCGAAAAATCGCTACTTCAACTGTTAAATGTCAACTTTAACATTAAAATTAGAGATATAAAAATAAATTAAATTGTAAAAAGCATTTATTTCAAATGTCATAGGTTTCATTTACAAAAATATGAAACCTATTCTTATCTATTCATAAAATAAAATAAATAAAAAATCGAAATAGCGCTACTTCTGAAGTAACGTTACTTCAAGAGGTGAAAATTCGGGTCTATATCTCTTTATTTGATCCATACCCTGTTGTGCATCCTATAGCACAACATTTTCTATTTAAACGCGAACTTATTTTAACCGCAACCGGCACACTGCGGCACACCAACTGCCAAACGCCTGTCAAATGGTAACGGGTCGCGTTAGCGTCTTTTGTACCAGCTAGTTATGTCAACGCATCTCGTGCTCTCACCTATAGATACTACACCGTGGTAGGAACTGATTAAAACATATAATAAAATGTGCATTTTATGCGAGCAAACAGGACAAAATGTCCCAATTACAGGATAAATATAAACATAATACAGGGTGCCCATTTTATATGTTCTCGCCTAAAATTTTAAGAAGAAGCAAAACCAAATACATTTCATAAGCCACTTGATTAATATTAGTACTTTAAATCGAATAATCACAGTAGGTATAAGAGCAAAACAAAATTTTAAAAACCAACTCACTTATGAAATGTATCATGGATTGCCTAAACATGAATTTTCAGGCGGGAACTTTTAAAATGCGCAGCCTGTATTAGTAACATGTATATGAGTACACAATACTAAATTTAAAGATAAAAATAAATCAAACAAAACTAAAAGATGTGATATTTTAATTCTAGAGTAAACAGTTTACAAACTGCAGAAAAGTAAGTACTTACATTACATTAGATCTGAACTTTTACAACGAATTTGAAAATATATCAATAAAGTTTGGATTGTTAATAAGGGGATAGAATGCAAAAATCATAAGATGACTTTTCTGGCTCATGCTGTATGATTATGTAATTTAAAAGATTTTTTATTAGTACGATACAATAATTGGGAATTAAAGAATTTTAATATAGATAATTTTAACGTAATATAAGAAAATAAAACACAGATTAAATTCTGTACCGTTTTAAGATAGATATCGAATTATGTATAACCTGAAAAAATTTTAAACGTAATAAGAAAATGAATTACAAAAAAAGAACAGATTAAAACATACTATCTAAAATTATGGAATTGTCTTGTTCCAGATTTTATGATTTTCCTGTAGGATTTAATTTTTATTCTTGCCTCTAAATACGTATTAGATATTGTACATGTGTTCTTTGGCGACTGTGATGTTTATTATGTCTTTCTCAGCCTGACATTGTTAAATCTATTTACAAAATAAAATATATAAATTAACAATAAACATACGTCTTAAAATAGGTAAAATAGGTATAGCCTTTCTTCATTGTGTACAGAGTTCCTTTATGGTGCCCTGATTCCTTATTTTTTTTTATTCTGTAGTGTTTAATCCTTTGTCTTGTGTTTAGCACCAAATCTTTTTGGGTTCCATTTAAACACGTATATTCTGTTTTGCATGTTTACTTCCAGACTATGTTTTTAGTATTGATACGACATGCATAATTTGTCATTAACATATCAAATATGACATGACAATGTTTATCTTTTTAATTTTGTACATCGATTGTGATATTATTCCTACCTTTCAGATCCTTTTCGACGTGTTTCCTTATACATTTTCCAAAATTCTATTTACAAAATAAAATATGTAACATAATAATAAACATGGCTTAAAATCATTACATATACCTACCTTGTTAAATTCATGATCTTATCTTTAATTATTACATATTATTTAAACATTTTATTGCATTTAAAAGGAAGAAAACTGATAATTTGTCATCATTGACATTGACATAACAGCGTTTATCGTCTTAAATTTTCAAGGAAAACTGTGATCGTTACTGTGAAAAATATTGTTTAGTTAGAAATATTTGTTTTTTACCTAGTTACTTATGACACATTTGGTAACACTGTCCAAGTACATATGAACCGTCAAATTTTATAATTTTTAATTAAAATGGTTTAAGCCTTTTTTACCTGTGCGGATATAATTGCCCATTCTCAAAATTTATAATTATGAATTAAACTTCTTTCAAATTGTCTCCATTTCATAAATATTTCCATTTGAAGGTTCAAAATGACATGACAAACATGTCGTTCTTCGTCTTAAATTTTTCAATGAGAACTGTGATCGTTACTGTGACCTATTGTTTCTGTCCCAATTTTCAATCTTTAATAATGTTTTACACAAAAACTATGCATCCTACAGAAATTTGATCCATTAGAAGGGAGCTGAAGCCAATCATTTCCTACAACTTGGTACAAATTTTATGAAAATCGGTCGCTCCGTTTAACCTGTAGCCTTGTCTAAAGTTTAGCGATCGGCTTTTTGATTAATATATATAACTATAGTGAATCTGATCGTTTAGTATTAGGACTAGCCTAACCTCGGCTTCGCCGAGTTTACCCTAGGGCTCCGCCGATAGTGTTTTATAATAGTTTATACGTACATCCAATCTGTCTACGCACAATTTAAAACCAAAGTGGTAACGCCAACAGTCTTGTCAGATACCCAAGGTCCCCGTTCTATCAAACGAATTAGCGTTATGCATAAAACAGAAGCCAATCAACCTGTTATAAATTTCCACACTTGTGTCTAAAAGTTCGTAACCAGACCCCTCATTTGATACCAAACACGACATATTTCTAGCACCTTTATACAGAAACAAAAGCCGACCGATATTTGTTGACACTTCTATGTTATGGCCCTGCAGAAAAAAATTCACTTGATCCTAATCACGACATGGTTCTGACAACTTTATGTGAAAAACAAAAGCCGGTCTAGTTGATGTCAAAATTTTGAAAGTTCTATTGTTTAGCCATGCAGAAAACTTTTCATTTAATACTAAACAGGATATACAGGTGTTTCATATAAGAGTGCAAGGCGTAGGAGTATGAATTCTGATACCAAAAGGGGGAAAAATCCCAATAAACATTGGTGCTATAACGCTGACTAAACTATTATTCACGAAAGATGACTATTCAAGGTCATTTGTGAGCCGTCTGATATAATATTACTCGCAGATAACTTCACTGCATTTTGTAAGCATAGGCGTGTAACATGAAACATTTATGGACACATTTCAAATGAAAAAATAAGAGTATGTTATTTAAAAATTATGTTTCGTTCTAAATAATGGCTTTCTGAAAGACTTACGTTCTTCACTTATGTTTTTGCAAAATTCAAAAACGTAGTCTTAACTATAACCAAGTAATAATAATTTGATTTAAACGGCAACGCCACTGGCACAGAGGGCATAGTAGTAGATAATTAGGTATCTGTAATTCTACGACATACGTCCTTATTATTTATAATGTGTTAGAAAGTAATGCCACTATTTACGTATATCTGTCCCACCAACTAATTAAATAGACATAGGTCAAATAATATTTCTCTTTCTAATACAAAATGTTGCTAAACTACTGCTGTAAAGTGATGTGTATTCTTTCTTCAAACCAATGACCTTGAATAGTCATCTTTCGTGAATAATAGTATAACAGAGATACCCAGGATTTTATTTTTTTAAAAAAAAACAGGAAATAGGTTAGTTTTATTTATTTTGTATTGGGTCATAAATAATTATTTATAAAAAGAATCCGAGAGCAAGTGTTCAAAATGAAAGCCATTACATTCAATAAATAAATCAGTATTATTTAAAAATACTACGGTAAGTTATTAAAATATTACATTTTTACTAAATACAGAGATCTTGGCAATACTTTTTTGTATTAGAAATATTATCAAAATATTAAATAACAGGTGTAATAATTAAATAATTATCGGATTGAAATGAGTAGAATTTTTAATTAATTAAATCTCATTTAAATTTTAAAAGAATTAAACAAATGCCATCAGCCAACTATTTTCTATTTCAGTATTACGCTTCATTTTAGATAAATCCTCGGTATCTCTGTTATGAAGCGTTCTAGCACCAATGTTTATTGGATTTTTTTTCATGTTGGTTTCTAGAATTTATACTCCGAAGCCTTACATAGTTAATTGAAACACCCTGTATTTCTGACAAATTTATACGAAAAACAATAAATGTTTTCTCAGGGACTGTCATAGAGAATTGTCAAAAATACGACAGCTCGATCGGCTATTGTTTTTTTTTATAAAATTGTCATTAATATTTCGGAAATGTAGTATCTATAGCTGAGTGCACGATGTATAATGTATTACAAAGAATGGCTAAATAACCGGGTTAGTTCATACAGTATGCTGCTAGATGTCAGGTTTTTTGCGACCCGGTTTTTACAAATATTTAAAATAGTAAATTATTCCTATATAACGCACAATATTTTATATTTTCAATACATTACCTTTTATCTTTTGTCAGTTCTATGTATGTATTTTGGACAAATTCCATACAGAAGGCTTCTATATTTTCAGTAAAATTATAAAATAAACATTATGTCATGTACTTGACACTGACATCTTTCAATCAGAATTTTCTTAATCGTAGTACCTGTTTCTATGGTTATACCATGGCTGGCTGCTACAAAATCGCACATTTTGGCACCTTAAAAAGACTATGGCCCGTATTTTTACATCTTAAAGTAGCGCTACTTTCGAAAAATCGCTACTTCAACTGTTAAATGTCAACTTTAACATTAAAATTAGAGATATAAAAATAAATTAAATTGTAAAAAGCATTTATTTCAAATGTCATAGGTTTCATTTACAAAAATATGAAACCTATTCTTATCTATTCATAAAATAAAATAAATAAAAAATCGAAATAGCGCTACTTCTGAAGTAACGTTACTTCAAGAGGTGAAAATTCGGGTCTATATCTCTTTATTTGATCCATACCCTGTTGTGCATCCTATAGCACAACATTTTCTATTTAAACGCGAACTTATTTTAACCGCAACCGGCACACTGCGGCCTGCGGCACACCAACTGCCAAACGCCTGTCAAATGGTAACGGGTCGCGTTAGCGTCTTTTGTACCAGCTAGTTATGTCAACGCATCTCGTGCTCTCACCTATAGATACTACACCGTGGTAGGAACTGATTAAAACATATAACAAAATGTCCCAATTACAGGATAAATATAAACATAATACAGGGTACCCATTTTATATATTCCCGCCAAAAATTTTAAGAAGAAGCAAAACCAAATACATTTCATAAGCCACTTGATTAATATTAGTACTTTAAATCGAATAATCACAGTAGGTATAAGAGCAAAACAAAATTTTAAAAACCAACTCACTTATGAAATGTATCATGGATTGCCTAAACATGAATTTTCAGGCGGGAACTTTTAAAATGCGCAGCCTGTATTAGTAACATGTATATGAGTACACAATACTAAATTTAAAGATAAAAATAAATCAAACAAAACTAAAAGATGTGATATTTTAATTCTATAGTAAACAGTTTACAAACTGCAGAAAAGTAAGTACTTACATTACATTAGATCTGAACTTTTACAACGAATTTGAAAATATATCAATAAAGTTTGGATTGTTAATAAGGGGATAGAATGCAAAAATCATAAGATGACTTTTCTGGCACATGCTGTATGATTATGTAATTTAAAAGATTTTTTATTAGTACGATACAATAATTGGGAATAATTTTTTTTTAATATAGATAATTTTAACGTAATATAAGAAAATAAAATACAGATTAAATTCTGTACCGTTTTAAGATAGATATCGAATTATGTATAATCTGCAATAATTTTAAACGTAAAGTAAAATAATGAATTACAAAAAAAAACAGATTAAAACATACTATCTAAAATTATTGAATTGTCTTGTTCCAGATTTTATGATTTTCATGTAATATTTAATTTTTATTCTTGCCTCTAAATACGTATTAGATATTGTACATGTGTTCTTTGGCGACTGTGATGTTTATTATGTCTTTCTCAGCCTAACATTGTTAAATCTACTTACAAAATAAAATATATAAATTAACAATAAACATACGTCTTAAAATAGGTAAAATAGGTATAGCCTTTCTTCATTGTGTACAGAGTTCCTTTATGGTGCCCTCATTTCTTATTTTTATTTTTTTATTCTGTAGTGTTTAATCCTTTGTCCTGTGTTTAGCACCAAATCTTTTTGGGTTCCATTTAAACACGTATATTCTGTTTTGCATGTTTACTTCCAGACTATGTTTTTAGTATTGATACGACAGGCATAATTTGTCATTAACATATCAAATATGACATGACAATGTTTATCTTTTTAATTTTGTACATAGATTGTGATATTATTCCTACCTTTCTGATCCTTTTCGACGTGTTTCCTTACACATTTTCCAAAATTCTATTTACAAAATAAAATATGTAACATAATAATAAACATGGCTTAAAATCATTACATATACCTACCTTGTTAAATTCATCATCTTTTCTTTAATTATTACATATTATTTAAACATTTTATTGCATTTAAAAGGAAGAAAACAGATAATTTGTCATCATTGACATTGACATAACAGCGTTTATCGTCTTAAATTTTCAAGGAAAACTGTGATCGTTACTGTGAAAAATATTGTTTAGTTAGGAATATTTGTTTTTTACCTAGTTACTTATGACATATTTGGCAACACTGTTCAAGTACATATGAAACGTCAAAATTTATAATTTTTAATTAAAATGTTTTAGGCCTTTTTTACCTGTGCGGATATAATTGCCCATTCTCAAAAATTATAATTATGAATTAAACTTCTTTCAAATTGTCTCCATTTCATAAATATTTCCATTTAAATGTTCAAAATGACATGACAAACATGGCGTTCTTCGTCTTAAAATTTTCAAGGAGAACTGTGATCATTACAGTGACCTATTGTTTCTGTCCCAATTTTCAATCTTTAATAATGTTTTACACAAAAACTATGCATCCTACAGAAATTTGATCCATTAGAAGGGAGCTGAAGCCAATCATTTCCTACAACTTGGTACAAATTTTACAAAAACCTGTCGCTCCGTTTAACCTGTAGCCTTGTCTAAAGTTTGGCGATCGGCTTTTTGATTAAAATATATATAGAGAGTGAATCATGCCTTTTAGTATTAAGGATGTAAAACGGCTTATTAAGTCGCAAATGCGTGATTTAAAAAATATGATAATCGTTTCAAGTCATAGATAGGTAAAAAGCAGTCCGTTTTGATGTATAATAAGTCATATTGGCGATATATTCCAAAATGTGTGGAACAGTTTAAATTTTATTCATACAAAATTGTATAATATTGTTTAAAACTATGTAATATGATAAATAAAGATAAAAAATAATAATAAATTAATTTTATTGTAAAAAAAAATGTAATTTTGTTATAAAATACGTAATTAATATGAAATGAATGAAGTCAGATATAGGTAAATATTTATTAAAATAATAATAATAATAATAATAATAATAATAATAGTAATAATAATAATAATAATAAAAGAACATAAAAAAATATATCTGATGATAATAATAATAATAATAATAATAATAATAATAATAATAATAATAATAATAATAATAATAATAATAATTAATAAATAATAAATAATAATAATAATAAGCAGAGAGGTACAAAAATAAATAATTTTTACTTAAAATAATCAAATACAATAAATGTATTTAAAATGGTTTCAAAATGACATAAAACTTTTTCAGACTGTCTTCTTAAAAATTTTCACGCATACTCAATTCAAATAATTAGCCTGTATTCTCTGATTTTGTACATTTGACATCAGTACAGAGAACTTTGATCTATTGTTTTAATGTAAGAATTTTGACCAGTTAATAATTTTTTCCACAAAAACTATGCACAGTAAAAATAAGAGACATATCAAAGACACTAAGTTGATTTATTCTCTACTATTTAAAGCAAATTCCATCCAAATCGCTGAAACCGTTTCAGTTGTAGCTTTGTCTAAAAATTTCCCGATCGTCGTGATGAATTTTGGGGGGCTTGACCTTTTAGTATTAGGATGTAAAACGGCTTATTAAGTCGCAAATGCGTGATTTAAAAAATATGATAATCGTTTCAAGTCATAGATAGGTAAAAAGCAGTCCGTTTTGATGTATAATAAGTCATATTGGCGATATATTCCAAAATGTGTGGAACAGTTTAAATTTTATTCATACAAAATTGTATAATATTGTTTAAAACTATGTAATATGATAAATAAAGATAAAAAATAATAATAAATTAATTTTATTGTAAAAAAAAATGTAATTTTGTTATAAAATACGTAATTAATATGAAATGAATGAAGTCAGATATAGGTAAATATTTATTAAAATAATAATAATAATAATAATAATAATAGTAATAATAATAATAAAAGAACAAAAAATTATATCTGATAATAATAATAATAATAATAATAATTAATAAATAATAATAATAAGCAGAGAGGTACAAAAATAAATAATTTTTATTTAAAATAATCAAATACAATAAATGTATTTAAAATGGTTTCAAAATGACATAAAACTTTTTCAGACTGTCTTCTTAAAAATTTTCACGCATACTCAATTCAAATAATTAGCCTGTATTCTCTGATTTTGTACATTTGACATCAGTACAGAGAACTTTGATCTATTGTTTTAATGTAAGAATTTTGACCAGTTAATAATTTTTTCCACAAAAACTATGCACAGTAAAAATAAGAGACATATCAAAGGCACTAAGTTGATTTATTCTCTACTATTTAAAGCAAATTCCATCCAAATCGCTGAAACCGTTTCAGTTGTAGCTTTGTCTAAAAATTTCCCGATCGTCGTGATGAATTTTGGGGGGCTTGACCTTTTAGTATTAGGATGTGTGGCTGTAAATCATGAAAATTTTGAACAGTTTGAACGTAAGACGTGATATCCTTTGAAGTGTTATATTTTGTATGTGCCCTTAATATTTTGACAATATTTTTGAAACACTCTGTATTTCATATTATATTCAAATTCATTAACTGTTAATGAAACTTATTAATAATTATTACTAAATTTTTTAAGGTAAATTGAGTAATGCATAAGTATTGAGTAATTTATCTTTGCTGTTAATTCTTTGTGGTAACATTTGTAGTGTATACGTAACAGTGACGCCACCTTAGAATTCATTCATTCCCCGGTATTCGTACGATAGCAGTGGCTGAGAGTGGATGTGTTGTGGTAAAGCGTGCAGTACCTATTCGTATACACAAGACCGGGACTAGGAATAGAAACACCAGTATTTTACAAGTGACGATGTAGGTAAAATTAAATACAATTTAATTTCTAACAAAAAACTGAAGAGGGAACCTAACGTCAAATTATTCGAAGCATACAATCCCTGAATAACATAACTTAATATAACAACAATACGCTGTCAAAATAAAATGAATAGAGGACCACGCAGATAAAATATGTTAGCAAAAGCTAAAGGGTCAGGAAAAAAGGCCACACATATATAATCTGTTAGCAAAGGCTAAATGCTCAGGAAAAAAGGCCACGCAGTATAAACTGTTACTGAAAGCTAAAGGGTCAGGAAAAAAGGCCACGCAGATATAATCTGTTAGCAAAAGCTCAATGGTCAGGAAAAAGGGCCACGCAGTGTAAACTGTTACTAAATCTAAAGGGTCAGGAAAAGGACCACACAGATATAATTTGCTAGCAAAAGCTAAAGAGTCAGTAAAAAAGGCCACGCAGTATAAACTATTACTAAAAGTTGAAGAGCCAGAAAAAGGGAAAACCTAAATAGAAGATAAATAACCTCCCGACGTTTTAGGTTGCTCCAGAATGGTTCAAGTAGCTCCGATACTCGTAAGCCTTGAAAGCCTCAACTGCTATGATGATCCAGCTTCAGTTAGCATCCGCTGGGAAAAATGGAAGCGTGCACTGGAAATATATCTTCTAGTATCGAACGTAGACATGCCCATGAAGAAACGACTACACTCCTACATATGGGGGATTATCATTACAGGAAATTTACTATAACATACCAGGCGCTCATATTGAGGAAGCGGAAGGCATAGACGTCTACAAAGCTGCACTAAAAAAACTAGATGAATATTTCTCCCCAAAGCAAAGCAAAATCTATGAAAGACACTTATTTTGTTTGATGAAACAAGAAAACGGAGAAAAGTTCGAAAAGTTTTTACTCGGACTGCGAAATCAAGCCAGTAAATGTATATTTTTGAATATCGAGGAACACTTAATAGACCAAATCGTAGAAAAGTGTAGTTCAGTCGTATTACGGAAGAAGATACCCGCAACGAGAGATACTATCACACTAGATCAAATTGTTTCTGAGGCAAATGCTTTAGGAGCAGTCAGCAGGCAGCTGGAACAATTTGATAAAATGGACGTAATTAATCAAAAGTAGGACTAGCAGTGAAATCAATAAAATAGATTTGGGAAAGTATAACGATACAGATAGGAAACACCGCAGTGGTGGTAACAACTGCACAAGATGCAGCAGTAGCAAACATTTACAGAACGATAGCAAATGCCCTGCAAGTGATAAAAAGGGGTTAAAATGCAGGTTTTCGGCCATTACCGAGAACAGTGCAGAATGAAACAGAAAAGAAGAATGTTCAGTAACAGAACAGGATCTAAACAAAAAATCTGGTGTGGCCAACACAATACCTCCCGCCATTTACAGCCCGAGTCACAAAAAAGATTAAGTTAATCCTTATTTTTGAA
>OY720466.1:10418072-10433072 GCA_963082715.1 Harpalus rubripes | reverse complement strand
TCATATATTAGCTAGCTATGCTATAACTCTGGAAACAGCTGCTATATTAAGAAAATTCTGATTGAAAGGTATCAGTGTCAAATGCAGTTGACAGTAGGTATGTGTTATAATTTTACTGGAAATATAGGATCTTTTGCTTTCTGTATGGAACTGCCTTAAGGTAATGTACAAGAAATAGAATCTTTTGCAAGGAACTTTCTGTATGACATTTGTACAAAATATATAGAACTGGCGGAAGGTAATGTGCTGGCCACATCAGATTTTTTCTTTTTAAATTGTTACTATTATTTTGAAAAGATTAGTTCTTTGATAGTGACATTTATCTGTCCGTTACATACATTTGAATAACTGCGTTTTGTTTGTTTAAAGCGTAGGCTTTGGGATTTAAATTAAAGATAATTTTATAAATTTATCCATAAAATATATAGAAAAACTATTAATGCAAATCTATAGAAAATTTAATAATCTTTAATTTTTATAATAACATTGAACTTCAGAGCAAGACATAGCATTCCAACGCTTAAAAAAAAGCTTGGCGAATATACACACGCTTGGTTATTATAACACCAATGATAAAACTCAAGTTATAGCAGATGCTTCCCCAGTCGGTTTAGGAGCCGTACTCATCCAAATTGATAAACAAGGTTCCAGAATTATAGCATACGGCAATAAAAGCTTGACAGACTATGAGAAGAGATACTGCCAAACGGAGAAGGAGGCTCTGGCACTTGTCTGGGCGGTCGAGCACTTTAATATATATATATATATATATATATATATATATATATATATATATATATATATATATATATATATATATATATATATATATATATATATATATATAGCATAGCATTTTGGAACGTCAATGGTTTAAACAATTTATTTACTCTAGACTTAGATAATGAAGCCAAAATGCTATGTGCAGATATCATATGCTTATATGAAACCTGGAACCTAAGTACAAATTTACAGCTGCCAAACTTTCTTACCCAATATAAAAACAATATATTCCTAAGCTTAGCGACCAAAGAAAAAGACAAAGGGAGAGATAGTGGGGGTATTATGATATTATTTAAAGACAGTGGCGTGCGGTGAAATTTTGGTCGGGTATGCGCCAAGGATAGGAAATAATTTATAATTTTTGTAATTACGATATTTATTACATACTAGAAAAAAATCAATGTTAATTAATATAACTAGTTGTAAATAGATTCCATTTTTCTTTCGTTTTTACAAAATTCTTGAATTATTTCAGAATGAAAATTATCTTTAGTTTGTCGATCGCATAGTTGAGATTTTTCAATGGACAACAGTCCTAAGCTTGATAATCTTTCTTGTCCCTGGTATGA
The DNA here is from genome assembly GCA_963082715.1 of Harpalus rubripes. Lineage (NCBI taxonomy): Eukaryota > Metazoa > Arthropoda > Insecta > Coleoptera > Carabidae > Harpalus > Harpalus rubripes. Next base: position 10,431,720 of record OY720466.1, on the reverse strand, counting down.
TCGTTTGTATGATTTTATGCGCTTCAAAGTCGAAAATTAGCGTTCAACCAAAGCTGTAGAACTCGGAAGTGTCAGAAACCGCGAATGTTTATGAATTGCTACTGAATAACAATTTAAATTTTCAAATCCTTGTTTGTTCCAAACAGTTATATCAAAATAATTTTTCAAATGATGCTGATTCACATAACCAGGAAATTTTTTCATAATCTGTTACATGAAAATGTCGCGTAAATCTTTTACCTTTGTCCTTATGAATCGTTTTTAAATTATTTAATTTAGAAAAGTAGGTTTTCCACTTTTGATAATTTCAATTTTCTCGTTAAATGCTCTTCTCAAAAATAGCTGTTCTATAAATTTTTTATTATGTAATCCATAGTTACAGTATAACAAAAAAAATATCTTATTCGGTAATTCTGTATGGTGGATGATGCTTATACAAAAATTACTACAGCAAAATATACCCGGGTAAGCGATGAATTTAGCGCTTACCGGCTCACCTACAGCGTGCACTCCCCACTCCTTATTTCTCGCAGTTCCTCAAGCGTCGCCTTGCCCCGATCCGTCTACAAGTCATGCGGCAGGGCCTAGCGCTATCCACTCGCTTTTTTCTAGTGTTATTCAGTTATTCATATTATACATGTAGAACTAAATAAAATTTAAATGTTATAGAATTTATCTTACATATAATTTAAAGTTTTTAGATGTATTATGTAAAAAAATAACATTATAAAATTTAATTCTTATCTAAATAGGAATGGGTATGCGCCGCATGCCCCGCATACCCTGACCGCACGCCACTGTTTAAAGAAAATAAAAACTTTAAAGTTAAATTAATAGAAATTACCCACATGTGGATATTCCTAGAAGTTCGATATAATAAGTACACTTTTATATTGGGCACTGTCTACTTTAAACCCAGCCTAAATAATGAGATATTAATACAAATGTTTCATGACACGTTATGTATGATTTCAGATTTGCACACTAATAAGGATATAGCAATTTTGGGAGACTACAATGCACATATAGGGCAGGAAGATCAGATTGAAGAAAACATAATCCACTGTAAATTCGTCACCGAGGAAAGATTGTCATTGCATAATAATATTAACCCTCGCGGACAAAAATTGCTTGATACTATGCAAAATTTTGGATTGTTTGTTCTAAATGGCAGAACGGTAGGTGATACTCCGGGCGATTATACTTTTGTCAACCATAACGGTAAGTCCACAATAGATTTAATATGGTCCAATATAAATTTTCTCAGAAAAGTTACTAAATTAACCTTTTCCTTTATCTTATCACAATCTCCACACAGTTTGGGCATTGTAAATATTGGAACCCCTAATGACCCTGTAAATGCAACCGAACAATACGACTTAAATATTGCACCCAATTTCTCGATCAAATTTAAATTCAAAAAAGATAGTGTAGCACACTACCAGCAATGCATAAATAACTCTCCGCAACTCTACTTTAACAGCAACAGTAGCAATGAACTAAATCAAAACTTAATAGCAGCAATTAAAGACACAGCTGCCAAAACGGGAATGCTAAAAGTTTCCAAAATTACCCCCAATATGCAATCGACTGTAAAGTCTAACAAACCATGGTACGATACTAACTGTCACAAATTAAAAAAACAGGCTAGACGCAATTTACATATTTATCAAAAACACCGTTCGGAAAATGCTTTAAACGCGTATATTGACTCCAAAAATATATATTTAAAATATATAAACCTCTGTAAATATAATTACAACAAACACCTGTCAGACTCCCTTAATAAAGTTAACAACCCACAAGAATTCTGGGCTACAGTCAAAATTCTTAAATGCCATAAAACCTTCATTAACGAAATACAAATGAAAGACTGGGAACTTTATTTTAAAAACCTATACTGTAATACATGCCCTGCCACCCCACCTTACAAAGACTGCCTGCACCCCCTCCTAGACTGTGACATTACATTAGACGAACTGATAAGAAGTGTCAACAATTGCAAAAATAATAAAGCACCCGGCAATGATGATATTTGCTATGAATTCTATAAACACTTAACTCCTGCATGGCTACACTATCTTCTAAACTTCTTCAATTTAATATTACATACTGAATGTATCCCAGAATCCTGGTGTAATGTCCAAACAAATTTATTTTTCAAAAAAGGCGATAACAAAGACCCCTTAAACTATAGACCAATTGCTTTATTTAATACTATATGTAAAATTTTCACACAAATACTTTACAATCGCCTAGATATATGGATTGAAGATAATCATATCTTAAATGAAGCACAGATGGGCTTCAGAAAACATAGAGGTACTACAGACAGCATATTCTGTCTCTCGTCTATTGTTGGAATTAGGCTCAGATTAAAAAAAGCTAAACTATACGCTATTTTCGTAGACTTTTGCAAAGCCTTCGATACAGTAGACCATAGCAAACTGTGGGATAAACTATACAACTTCGGGGTTTCTACAAAGTTTATAAGACTATTATATAACATGTACAATAATGCTTTTTTTACAAATCAAAAATAAAGACTCTCTTTCAGAAAAAATTAAAATAACCCTCGGCGTATTGCAAGGAGAAACTCTCTCCCCGTTACTCTTTACACGTTTCATTAACGATATAGAAAATTTTTTCAAAGCCTCGGCTGTAAAAGGTATAAACATAGACAATTATAGCGATTTACTTCTCCTTGCATACGCCGATGATATAGTGATTTTATGTGAGAGCCCAATAGACGTCCAAAAGAAACTGAATATCTTGCAACAATACTCAGAGATAAATAAACTTTCAGTCAATGAAAGCAAAACAAAAATCTTAACTTTTCACAAAGGTAGAGCTCCAACCCTTAATAAACCATTTACGTATAACAAGGCACCCATTGAAATAACCAATAAATTTAATTATATGGGAACAGTATTTTCATCCTCCGGAAAATTTAATCTAGCAGCAAAGGATAGTTTACGCAAAGCTGCAATTGCAACTCAAACAACAAAAAATATTTTAATCCGTGCAAAATCCAACAAGTGGCCAGAAAAAACAAAATTACTAACATCCATAATAAATGCCACTGCATTATATGCCAGTGAAATTTGGGGCCCACAACAATATAATATATTGAAAGAGCCCAGCTAACCTTCCTAAAAAGTATTCTACAATGCCCAAAAAAACACCCCAAATTATATTATGCGATTAGAAACCGGAGTATCACCTCTAGCTGCTTCGGTCTGGAGTAGAATTTTAAACTGGTGGAGGAAAATTCTAAACATGGATCCTGACAGACTCCCAAAATTGCTATACAATCGTTTACTAGCTTTATCAAATCTACCCACAAATAATCCCACACTTAACTGGGCCTCCCAGGTCAAATCCTTTTTATATGAACATGGACACTCCGAAATTTGGCTTAAACAACAAATCACAAAACAGAAATGCACAGAGATTATTACTTCTTATAAAAAAATTTTATTGGACAAAGACATCAATGATACACTTAAATCTAAATATAGCGATCTTTATAAGAATTTCTGCCTCGCGAATATTAATAATACATACCTCTCTTTCGACCTATAAATCTTTAAACAAAGAATTTTATGTCAACTAAGAGTCTCCAACACACACAATTTGAAAATCATCTATAAATATATTAGATATGAATTAGACGGCAGTAACAATTGCAGTATCTGTAATCGCCATGAAATTGAAAATATGTATCACTTCTTCTGTGTTTGTCCAATCTATAATGAATTTCGAACACAACACCTAAGGAACTATATTATTAACATCAAAGACACTTCAGAACTTTACCAACTTTTTGTAAACCTCGATACTAAGAAAGTCAATAGTATCTTTTATTTTACTATCAACTCATTCAAATTGAGAAGTTTCTGTTTCAAGGATTAATAAAAAAAAAAAAAAAAAAGAAACTATATTTTATTTGTCAAATATTAAATCAACTAAATACGAAGAATTTCCACATGTTTCACCGAATCCTAAACAGTAATGTATTTATAATTAAATGTATGTATATTTGTTCTCTATAAGTTTATGTGCCATTTCATCCAAATATATATCTATATAAATAAATGTATATTAGTATTTATTTAACAAATAGTAATTAATCTGATAATTACTTATCTAACTGATAGGCTTTTCACTTTTTGTATTGTATTATATTATTATATTGATATTTATAATTCTGTACCAACCCACATTGTATGAGATGTGTATTTTTTTTTTCTCAAACAATAAACATTATTATTATTATTATTATATATATATATATATATATATATATATATATATATATATATATATATATATATATATATATATATATATATATATATATATATATATATATATATATATATATATATTCATGTTATTTCATGCACTTAAAAAGTCGAATCTCAGGGGGTAAGTCACGCGACTACCAGATCCATATGTTACATGGCAAAGGAAGTTGATGACCACGTGTTCATCGGATCTAATAGGGTAAGTCACATGACTACCAGATCCTAGCCATTTTGAAGCGTATAATTTTTTTTTTTTGTTTCTTTGCTGAGGATCCTGTTGGTGAAGAGTGCCTTCTTATTCCCCATATCACTTCACTTTATTTATTCACACACAAAACCATGTGTTGAACGTCCGTATCCGACGGGTACAAATAACGGAATGAATAAATGAGCTCTGATGAAGTATTTTGTCATATGTTTTTATTATTATTATTATTATTATTATTATTACCATTATTTATTATTATTATTATTATTATTGTTATTGTTATTGTTATTGTTATTGTTATTGTTATTGTTATTGTTATTGTTATTGTTATTGTTATTGTTATTGTTATTGTTATTGTTATTGTTATTGTTATTGTTATTGTTATTGTTATTGTTATTGTTATTGTTATTGTTATTGTTATTGTTATTGTTATTGTTATTGTTATTGTTATTGTTATTGTTATTGTTATTGTTATTGTTATTGTTATTGTTATTGTTATTGTTATTGTTATTGTTATTGTTATTGTTATTGTTATTGTTATTGTTATTGTTATTGTTATTGTTATTGTTATTGTTATTGTTATTGTTATTGTTATTGTTATTGTTATTGTTATTGTTATTGTTATTGTTATTGTTATTGTTATTGTTATTGTTATTGTTATTGTTATTGTTATTGTTATTGTTATTGTTATTGTTATTGTTATTGTTATTGTTATTGTTATTGTTATTGTTATTGTTATTGTTATTGTTATTGTTATTGTTATTGTTATTGTTATTGTTATTGTTATTGTTATTGTTATTGTTATTGTTATTGTTATTGTTATTGTTATTGTTATTGTTATTGTTATTGTTATTGTTATTGTTATTGTTATTGTTATTGTTATTGTTATTGTTATTGTTATTGTTATTGTTATTGTTATTGTTATTGTTATTGTTATTGTTATTGTTATTGTTATTGTTATTGTTATTGTTATTGTTATTGTTATTGTTATTGTTATTGTTATTGTTATTGTTATTGTTATTGTTATTGTTATTGTTATTGTTATTGTTATTGTTATTGTTATTGTTATTGTTATTATTATTATTATTATTATTATTATTATTATTATTACCAGTATTTATTGTTATTATTATTATTATTAATATTATTATTATTATTATTATGTAGCTTTCAAATGTACCGACGGGTATGACATAACGCGATATTATACTGTTCTATTACGGCCATGCAGTAGATGGCGCTCGCATCAGCGCCAGTTGTAAGTAGCCGAAATTACATTGGGTAATCTTGTCTTATGTTTCCAATTTCAGCCAATCAGAGAGGTCAAAAGTATGCCATATGTTCTAAATACTGAATAGCTTAAATGGAATAAGATATATAATGTAATTATATCGGAGGACAAGCAGGATATAGTTATTTACGAACTAAGTGCGGGAAGACGATGTTCCCGCATGAGCGCATTTTTGAAGCACGAGCGACTGCAAGTAGCGAGTGTCTTTAATAGCGCGAATGAGCGGAAGACGTCTTCACGCACGTAGTTTGTATAATATTTTTTGTTCGAGTACTGATTTTTTAAAAAATACATCTTTAATTAAAAAAATTTCTAAGAGTGTACATAAAATTAAATAGGCAATGACCATTTGTTTTACTAGTAACAATTGCTTCATTTGACATTTCTATCAATATTTTGCGAGTTTTGTACCGTTTTTTCTTTATTTTATTTAAGTGAATAATTTTTGTGCAATATTTAATGTGTCTTATACTCCTCTCGAGATTCGGGAAGTTGCAAATGTGGCGATTCAAAATTTACTGCCAACAAAATCAAGGGAACGTTATAAAACCGTTTATTTAAAATTTCTTCAATGGCACAAATAAATAAAATTAATGTTATTATTATTATTTTAACTTACCAAAATGGTAAGTGTGTCAATTCACTAGTGGATCTGAACAGATTTGGAAAAATTCCTTCCAAAATTGTTGAATACCTTAAGATGGACAATCCATGTCATTCATTATACAGGTCACTGCTTTCGGAGAAGCTCTGCTACTCTCCTTGCGAACCTCGGAGGAGATTTGTTGACCCTTAAAAGACATGGCGGGTGGAAGAGTTCTGCGGTAGCTGAGGGAGGGTTATGTAGAAAACTCGCTCCATAGTACAAAAATGATTGCAAATAAATTAATGCAGGCATGACCATCATCCGTAAATGCAACTTGTGCGATTACACCAAAATCTGCAAATTATACACAATCTTTATCAATTGCAAACCAAGCTGCTCCAGGAACTTCGATTTCTAATTATCAAAATTTTATTATAAATGTTTATAGTAACACTTGTAACAATTCTGGCTCTTGCCCAATCTAAAAATATTGTTCCGTATTCTTACCTCTTGAAGTAGCGCTACTTCGGAAGTAGCGATTTTTTGACTTTTTAAATTTTATTTTATTTTATCAATAGACAAGAATAGGTTACATTTTTTTATAAATTACATGTACAATATTTGAAATAAATGCTATTTATAATTTAATTTATTTTTATATCTTTAATTTGTAAGATTTAATTTGACATTTGACAGTTCAAATAGCGATTTTTCGGAAGTAGCGCTACTTCAAGAGGTGAGAATACGGGCCATTGTTTCTTACTTCAAATATCAAACTTAACCTAAAATAGATTAATTAATTTAAGCATTTTATATTGTTATAATCTTACTTTTCCATTAAACTAAGTTGTTATATTCCACAATATGTGTTTTTTCTTATCATTTATATATTAGTCGCAATTTTTATTTTGTTTGATTACAATCTACAAGAAGATGTATCAATGACGTCTTTAGTTCAGCCGTTGTCACATAGATGACACTAATGCTGACAAATGTTGAAAGAATTTTAGCAAATTACTCTTATTTCCCAAACTTTTAGTAAAGGAAAATTCAAGGAAGTTGTATTTTATTAATTAGATTTTATTATTATCAAAACAGATTTATTTTAGGATGTTCCAAAGGGCCAGTGTTATTTGCAATTTTTACAGTCGAGTCGATCGGGAAGCATTTGTTCCAGATTGAGTGTTGCGTGCAGGAAGTGTCATTTTGAAGGTTACGAGTACAAAAAAATATATATTATTGTGATTATTTCTCAATATAAATTTATTACAAAATAGTATTGCAAAATTGGTATATTACAAATATTTATTTAGATCTTAATACATTGTTATTATCAAAATATAAATCATATGTTGACGTTTAAAATTTGACGACAGTGCTCTGCACGAGATTCTGAAGTAGCAAACGGATTCGTTTCTTATATTAATTTTAACAGATCCGTTGAAATCTCATACTGTGAATAGAATTTTTAGCGGGATAAGATATAATTTAACGGAACTCGTATACAGTGTGATCACAGAAAATCGTGACATAGGCGTTTAACATGGGAAGACAGTTTTTTTTTCAAATATCATCTGTCCCGTAAAGGTCACGCTACAATGATTATGTTAAGTCATAAATTAGTACCAGAATTTTAACATAGCATGAATGTAGAACATATGTAGACATTCATTTTATTTTTATGTCGTGTTAAAATAAGATGGACAAATGGTATATGCATTGTGATCGGCTACAATTAAATTTCAATTTCTCACATAGTACTGACATTGACATAACATAAGCTATGTGGCGTTACCTTAAGACTATAGTGGGAGTTTTTGATATGGTTATAGAGATTATTTAATTTGGCATCGAAGAGGATCTAAATACTCCTAATTTAATGCCTTATTATTTAAATATTGTCAAAAGTCTAATGGTATTTGTCAATATCAAAAACAGATGACATATGTATAAAAAAAAAACGGTTTCAAATGTTAAACACCTATGCCACGGTTTTCAGTGTTAATACTGTATAACACCGAGCTGAAACAAATAAACATGAAAATAAGCCAGGATGAAGACGATAATAAAAGAAAACACCAAAATCCACATTATTAGGATAGAGGGAAAAATATAGAACAAGTCAGAAAGTTTAAATACCTAGGAACAATTATACAGAAAAACTAGATGAAGAGATAAACGAAAGAGTGAGAGCAACGGGCAGACTATTTAACGGATTAAAGATATCCTTCCTAAACAAAAAAGAATTCCCGAAGAACATAAAAGATGAAGTGGGGAGAAGATTAGCTGTGCCAATACTTAGTTATGTTTGTGAGTCATGAACACTCACGAACACGCTAAGAGCAAAACAACAAGCTCCGAAATGAGATTTTCAAGAAAAATTTAAGATAAGACCAGATTAGACAATAAAAACGATACCGTTCAAAAGCAACTAGATATAAGACCAGCAGAAGAAATCATAGTAGAAGGGTAACTGGGATGGATCGGACACGTATAAAAAATGGCGGATGAAAGAATACCAAAAAGAACTTATGAAGCAAGGATTAAGAGCAAGAGATCAGTGGGAAGACCAAGAAAAAACTGGAGAGAGTATGTCAAAGTAGAGTCGAAAAAAGAGGGGAAGACGTCAGAAACAAATAAGGAAACAGAGAAGAGTGGAAGAGAATATGGAAAAAGCAGCCAACGTGAACACACACATTCAAAGTCTTACACCGAAAGGTAAAAAGATTATAGATTAAGTAAATGCTTAGAACGTTACAATTACAATATTAACAAAATACACGGGTTGAGTCCATCATAGTTCAATGAGATGCAACTTGTGCACCATGTAGCTAGCTAGCTGTTCTGCATGTCTTCAACGCTTAGCAGCGAGCAACCGCCGCAGTTGAGAGACACGCGCACGTAATCGCTGCTGCTGCCGGCGTAGCTCGGCCACGTGCTCCTGGTGCTGCATGCTCTCTGCCCTTATTCGATTGCAGAAGGATGTGGCCTCTCGTAGGATCATCACTTTGGCGGCGCCCTCTTTACCGCTCACGTCGGGCACCACCAGACGCAGGTCGTTGAACGCGTTCCGCAGGTCCACCCGCCGCTGTCGCTCCGTGTCGTTGTGTACAGTGCGCTTCTCGTTGCTTTCTGTTTCGCTGTAGCTGCTGTAGCAGTTTCGCCATATGGCGGGCGAGCCGCCAGCATTGCTGTAGCGGTACCGGCCGAGTTTCACCCCCCGTCGGCCGGCGCCACTACCACCTACACGCTTCTTTGTTTCTGGCACCGAGGTATTGTTGCTGGTGGTGTTCGGCAGCCGCAGTCGCAGACGTGTTTTGATTCCCCCATTTGTTAGAACGGAGAATTCGCGTTTGTTGCTGATGGCTGATGCCATTATGCGCTGCATTTTATGTCTGTCTCGTATCGAAGGGTTGGTTGGTAACACTGTGCAGTTGAGGTCTGTTAACTGTTTCTCGTCTACAGACACCACGTCGATCTCCTCTTCGGTCTCCTCGTCGATCTCCACTTCTGCAACACAAAAAAAAATAATTTCATGTTGCCTAGCAACAAGACTTATTTACACTAAATATAAAATATTTACTGTAAATAAGTCCGTCACCTTAAGGTAAGGAAAGTACTACATATTTTTGGTAAAAGTAAAGTCGAATCTCAGGGGGTAAGTCACGCGACTACCAGATCCATATGTTACATGGCAAAGGAAGTTGATGACCACGTGTTCATCGGATCTAATAGGGTAAGTCACATGACTACCAGATCCTAGCCATTTTGAAGCGTATAATTTTTTTTTTTTGTTTCTTTGCTGAGGATCCTGTTGGTGAAGAGTGCCTTCTTATTCCCCATATCACTTCACTTTATTTATTCACACACAAAACCATGTGTTGAACGTCCGTATCCGACGGGTACAAATAACGGAATGAATAAATGAGCTCTGATGAAGTATTTTGTCATATGTTTTTATTATTATTATTATTATTATTATTATTATTACCATTATTTATTATTATTATTGTTATTGTTATTGTTATTGTTATTGTTATTGTTATTGTTATTGTTATTGTTATTGTTATTGTTATTGTTATTGTTATTGTTATTGTTATTGTTATTGTTATTGTTATTGTTATTGTTATTGTTATTGTTATTGTTATTGTTATTGTTATTGTTATTGTTATTGTTATTGTTATTGTTATTGTTATTGTTATTGTTATTGTTATTGTTATTGTTATTGTTATTGTTATTGTTATTGTTATTGTTATTGTTATTGTTATTGTTATTGTTATTGTTATTGTTATTGTTATTGTTATTGTTATTGTTATTGTTATTGTTATTGTTATTGTTATTGTTATTGTTATTGTTATTGTTATTGTTATTGTTATTGTTATTGTTATTGTTATTGTTATTGTTATTGTTATTGTTATTGTTATTGTTATTGTTATTGTTATTGTTATTGTTATTGTTATTGTTATTGTTATTGTTATTGTTATTGTTATTGTTATTGTTATTGTTATTGTTATTGTTATTGTTATTGTTATTGTTATTGTTATTGTTATTGTTATTGTTATTGTTATTGTTATTGTTATTGTTATTGTTATTGTTATTGTTATTGTTATTGTTATTGTTATTGTTATTGTTATTGTTATTGTTATTGTTATTGTTATTGTTATTGTTATTGTTATTGTTATTGTTATTGTTATTGTTATTGTTATTGTTATTGTTATTGTTATTGTTATTGTTATTGTTATTGTTATTGTTATTGTTATTGTTATTGTTATTGTTATTGTTATTGTTATTGTTATTGTTATTGTTATTGTTATTATTATTATTATTATTATTATTATTATTATTATTACCAGTATTTATTGTTATTATTATTATTATTAATATTATTATTATTATTATTATGTAGCTTTCAAATGTACCGACGGGTATGACATAACGCGATATTATACTGTTCTATTACGGCCATGCAGTAGATGGCGCTCGCATCAGCGCCAGTTGTAAGTAGCCGAAATTACATTGGGTAATCTTGTCTTATGTTTCCAATTTCAGCCAATCAGAGAGGTCAAAAGTATGCCATATGTTCTAAATACTGAATAGCTTAAATGGAATAAGATATATAATGTAATTATATCGGAGGACAAGCAGGATATAGTTATTTACGAACTAAGTGCGGGAAGACGATGTTCCCGCATGAGCGCATTTTTGAAGCACGAGCGACTGCAAGTAGCGAGTGTCTTTAATAGCGCGAATGAGCGGAAGACGTCTTCACGCACGTAGTTTGTATAATATTTTTTGTTCGAGTACTGATTTTTTAAAAAATACATCTTTAATTAAAAAAATTTCTAAGAGTGTACATAAAATTAAATAGGCAATGACCATTTGTTTTACTAGTAACAATTGCTTCATTTGACATTTCTATCAATATTTTGCGAGTTTTGTACCGTTTTTTCTTTATTTTATTTAAGTGAATAATTTTTGTGCAATATTTAATGTGTCTTATACTCCTCTCGAGATTCGGGAAGTTGCAAATGTGGCGATTCAAAATTTACTGCCAACAAAATCAAGGGAACGTTATAAAACCGTTTATTTAAAATTTCTTCAATGGCACAAATAAATAAAATTAATGTTATTATTATTATTTTAACTTACCAAAATGGTAAGTGTGTCAATTCACTAGTGGATCTGAACAGATTTGGAAAAATTCCTTCCAAAATTGTTGAATACCTTAAGATGGACAATCCATGTCATTCATTATACAGGTCACTGCTTTCGGAGAAGCTCTGCTACTCTCCTTGCGAACCTCGGAGGAGATTTGTTGACCCTTAAAAGACATGGCGGGTGGAAGAGTTCTGCGGTAGCTGAGGGAGGGTTATGTAGAAAACTCGCTCCATAGTACAAAAATGATTGCAAATAAATTAATGCAGGCATGACCATCATCCGTAAATGCAACTTGTGCGATTACACCAAAATCTGCAAATTATACACAATCTTTATCAATTGCAAACCAAGCTGCTCCAGGAACTTCGATTTCTAATTATCAAAATTTTATTATAAATGTTTATAGTAACACTTGTAACAATTCTGGCTCTTGCCCAATCTAAAAATATTGTTCCGTATTCTTACCTCTTGAAGTAGCGCTACTTCGGAAGTAGCGATTTTTTGACTTTTTAAATTTTATTTTATTTTATCAATAGACAAGAATAGGTTACATTTTTTTATAAATTACATGTACAATATTTGAAATAAATGCTATTTATAATTTAATTTATTTTTATATCTTTAATTTGTAAGATTTAATTTGACATTTGACAGTTCAAATAGCGATTTTTCGGAAGTAGCGCTACTTCAAGAGGTGAGAATACGGGCCATTGTTTCTTACTTCAAATATCAAACTTAACCTAAAATAGATTAATTAATTTAAGCATTTTATATTGTTATAATCTTACTTTTCCATTAAACTAAGTTGTTATATTCCACAATATGTGTTTTTTCTTATCATTTATATATTAGTCGCAATTTTTATTTTGTTTGATTACAATCTACAAGAAGATGTATCAATGACGTCTTTAGTTCAGCCGTTGTCACATAGATGACACTAATGCTGACAAATGTTGAAAGAATTTTAGCAAATTACTCTTATTTCCCAAACTTTTAGTAAAGGAAAATTCAAGGAAGTTGTATTTTATTAATTAGATTTTATTATTATCAAAACAGATTTATTTTAGGATGTTCCAAAGGGCCAGTGTTATTTGCAATTTTTACAGTCGAGTCGATCGGGAAGCATTTGTTCCAGATTGAGTGTTGCGTGCAGGAAGTGTCATTTTGAAGGTTACGAGTACAAAAAAATATATATTATTGTGATTATTTCTCAATATAAATTTATTACAAAATAGTATTGCAAAATTGGTATATTACAAATATTTATTTAGATCTTAATACATTGTTATTATCAAAATATAAATCATATGTTGACGTTTAAAATTTGACGACAGTGCTCTGCACGAGATTCTGAAGTAGCAAACGGATTCGTTTCTTATATTAATTTTAACAGATCCGTTGAAATCTCATACTGTGAATAGAATTTTTAGCGGGATAAGATATAATTTAACGGAACTCGTATACAGTGTGATCACAGAAAATCGTGACATAGGCGTTTAACATGGGAAGACAGTTTTTTTTTCAAATATCATCTGTCCCGTAAAGGTCACGCTACAATGATTATGTTAAGTCATAAATTAGTACCAGAATTTTAA
>OY720466.1:10188072-10413072 GCA_963082715.1 Harpalus rubripes | reverse complement strand
AGCGTTTCCAGCTACTGTTTTAGTCTTTAGTCTTTGTCTTTGTCATAGCGCATAAACACAAAGTTTGCATGCTTCATACTTTCGTCATAGTCTTTGTCGCTGTTCTGTTGGAAAGAGATAAGTGATGTAAGCGCTATCTCTTTTTATGTTGCGCAGTAGTTCTACGCGTTGTATCTGTCATTATTTTGGTGGTTATGTTATTATTTTTGGGTTGAGATAATATAAATATGGACAAAAGAAATAAAAAAAATCATATTTTTTATATTATAAGTACAAATAAAATTATATCATATCTTATGGATATACAGACAATATTGAAATTTAAAGTGGAATATTAGAACTATTTTGGTTCGTTCACCATACTAATTTCGTGCTTTATTTCAAATGTTATTTTGGAATTATACAAAATAATTACATTATTACTTAATTTGAGTAATGATTACTACTCATCATTAATATCATTAATAACTATATAATTTTTGAAGCATTGTAAAGAGTTTTATAAATGTGTTACTTTTTTGAGTGAACAAACATTATAAGTACAAAAACTGAAGACTGTGCTTATGTTAACAGCTGGAAATGGCCAATATCTTCTAACAAAAACATAAGACAAAATACAAAAACAAAGACTAAAACAGTGACTATGTTAAGAGCTGGAAACGTAGCTTTAGTGTACGAAATGCGCGGGCATCTGAGATATCAGAAATGGGATTTAAAATCTGCAACATCACAATTGCAACAGTATTTATATCGTAAATAAAAATTTAATATAATACATTATCGTTCACATTATAATTTTAAACAATTTTATCTATGTATTTTAATACGTTTTACTCTTAGAAGATTCATCTATTTCTTTCAAAATGATATCTTCTATTTCCTCATTGAAATCTTCTTTATAAAATAATTTATTTGCAACTAAAGGTACTATTTCCTTACATTTATTTGAAATAGACATGATAATTTGATAGTTAACCGTAATTAAACATGATATCGTAAAATAAATATCATAATATTGAAATTGCCGCTATAAAACGCTCTTGTCCGTTCTTATATGTGTATTACACAAATACCTATTTTGAACAATCTAAACCATCTGATGACGTCATCAGGATCAGACAAATTTGACTACTCTTACAGAGATTATTTTTTGACATTTCTTACAACCAATAAAATGTGCCACTTTGTGTCACATGTCTGCGTTTTTACCAATCCTATCATTATTATACTGAGAATGAAGCTGTAGAAATTCCCGGGAATAATCTCTGTAGCTTTTGTTTTTGTTGACATATGTCACATAATTATCAACACATAAGTAAAATAAGAGAAAAAAAACCGATTTTGTGCCATTTCTGATCATGGAATAAACCAAAAAATTATTTAAAGTTCTTCTGGAAATATCATAATTAGGAATGGACCTTTCCAATTTAAAGAGATAGAAGATATGCGCAATGGGGATCTGCGCATAGTAAGAACAACTGAGATCTATGACGTTTGAGTCTAAAACATTTAGACATAAAATGTGAGAATATCTCGGATAACTTTAAAAAATCTTATCGAAATAAGTTACAAAAGCTTTTATTGAAGGTAAAAATGTCGAACGATGCAAATTTTCACTGAGAATACAGGTATTTTAATGACTGCAATATTTTTGACGTTTCGTTTGACAGCCCAACTGGCAGTTGTTCGCGCCATTTTCTTACTATTTGCAGCGATAGAAAGAGATAGCCCTTAAATTGGAAAGGTCCATTATATCTTTTGATTATTTATTTTGCATTGTCAAAGTGTGTTCTAGTTGTCAAAACAGACTTACCAACTGAGCTATGTAAATGAATGAAGCTAGTTAATTACGACCGCCATCAACAGCAACTATAACGATTTTTTCCCCGGTAGAGGCGCTTTTATTTGTATTTGTGTTATTGCAGGGTTCAGAATGTTGGCAAAATAAGTATTGGTAATCTATAAAATGTTTCTGTAGTAATGGAAAATGTTAATTTCAACAACACTATTCAGATTAAAAGATCTCACTTCACAATGCATTGCATATTTCGATTAGATATCTGTTCTTCTATTGTTTGTAAATCACTGATGACGCCCCTCTTCAACATTTGGTATGAAAAAAAGTATTCTATTTTAATTAGGATGACAATTAATTGCACAACAAAAAGGCATTATCTGTAGTAAATTCTCAGTTTATTTTATTTTCTTATACACCAAAATTAAAACTGGTGATTACCAATGTGACATTTGACACCTGCAACAGCAGCGCCCCTACTGGGGGAAAAATCGTTTTTATTAAGGTCAAGATGGCCGCCATGGCAGTCTTTTAGTATATCTACTGGCTTTGATGACAGCCTGGTTTCGTTGTTTGAAACAAAGCTGTTTTTTTGGCAACACACTGGTTTGATGCTAGTTCGTAGTGTTTTGAAACTTATTATTTTCTCGAATGAAAACTGTGCAAACAATGACGTCACACTACGACCGTTTTGAAAGAGTTTTGAACCGGTCGGCAGTAGTGGTTTGAACCTGTGTGAAAACAGCAACGGCAACGGTTAAAAGAGTGCAGCAACGAGTAAACGAAAGCGCACCGTTACACAAACTCGTGCGCTATACCATTAAACCAGAAACCACCAGCAACGGAAAATAATATTGATAACACGTGTAGTACTGAAGCAAAAAAAAATGTTATTTAAACTTGAATGTATCACTTTGATATTTATAATAAAAATAAACAATAGTCTCAATTACATATCATGTGCGCTACGAGGTGCAGGGGAAGAATATTTTTCTAGGGTAGTAGGTAGATGTAGGTAATACAGCCCAGAATTTTAATAAATTAGGTATTCAAACTATTCTGTAACGGTTTCATATTTTCATTAATTATAAACAATACTCCCTAGAATACAACTGTGTAACCCACAATGCGTTACGCGGCGTAGGGGGTGAACTAGAAATATTTATTTGCAGAAGTACATAGGAACCAATTAAAAATTAATTAAATTAGGTATTTAAACTATTCTGCAACGGTTTCATGGTACATCAAGAAGGGTTACCGGAAGACATTTTAATAACAGACAATACGTTACGAGGCGTATGAGATGAAATAGATTTTTTTCTAATCGTCACAACAATTAAAAAAAATTATATCACTTGTGTTGTTGACTGTACCCTGCTAGTTTTTACATATTATATCAAGAAGGGTTACCGGAAGACATTTTAATAACAGACAATGCGTTACGAGGCGTAGGGGATGAAATAGAATTTTTCTAATCGTCACAACAATTAAAAAAATATATATCACTTGTGTTGTTGACTGTACCCTGCTAGATTTTACATATTATATCAAGAAGGGTTACCAGAAGACATTTTAATAACAGACAATGCGTTACGAGGCGTAGGGGATGAAATGTAATTTTTGTAATCGTCACAACAATTTAAAAAATATATCACTTGTGTTGTTGACTGTACCCTGCTAGTTTTTACATATTATATCAAGAAGGGTTACCGGAGGACATTTTAATAATACACAATGCGTTACGAGGCGTGGGGGATGAAATAGAAGTTTTCTAAGCGTCACAACAATTAATATATATATATATATATATATATATATATATATATATATATATATATATATATATATATATATATATATATATATATATTGTAACGTTTCTATATTTATCTGGGTGAAGTGTAAATATAAGACAATTATTATTAATTAATATTAAGTGTTTATTAATCTATAAAGAAGTTACTATTACTAAGATTAAACAATTATTAAAAACTAATTAAGACTAAAACTATAATTAACTAGATAACACTAACACTATTTATTTATTTAACCAATTAACACTACTATTTATTTCCACGATATTACTAATTATTTATTTCACTACGCGTTCCAATCTTAGACTGCCGGTTTGTTGCAGATCCTTGTAGTCTGTTTACGCGACATTTATATCACTATATTTATATCACTATATTTATATCACTATATACTTATATCATGTTCAACTGTCCGCCTACCGACCTCCACAGCGTCTATATACTCAACTGACTCAACAGCGTCTGTATATTCAACTGCTCGGACAGAAGTCACACCTTTCACCTCACTATCTGTCTATTTATGTAACTCTCTCTCTTTCGCAGCCTCCGTATCACCGACTTTTCGTATGCCACAATTCTTCAACACCAATGCCGAGTATCAGCTTCCACTTGCCGTTACTGTCCCCATATACCTAGTTTCCCAATACTCTTCAACACTACCGAGTATTCTCTTTAACAGCTATCCCGGTATACCAGTAACTTTCCGACTCGCCGTTACTGTTCTTGCACAATATAGCTTCCCAATACCCGTCAACACTACCGAGTATTTACATCCACAGCTATCCCAATATACCAGTAACTTCCCGAGTACCTACTCGACACCAACTGCATACGCTCACTACGATACTGCTGTGCTTCTCAACTCACTAACACTCTATGTGAACATCTCTATGTCTCTAAATGTAACTGACTGTGTGACTGTATGTAACTAACTGTAAGTCAACCCCCGATCACACAACTAAAGTTGGTATATTGGGATAGCTGTGGATGTAAAAACTCGGTAGTGTTGACAGGTATTGGGAAGCTATAATGTGCAAGAACAGTAACGGCGAGTCGGAAAGTTACTGGTATACCGGGATAGCTGTTAAAGAGAATACTCGGTAGTGTTGAAGAGTATTGGGAAGCTAGGTATATGGGGACAGTAACGGCAAGTGGAAGCTGATACTCGGCATTGGTGTTGAAGAATTGTGGCATACGAAAAGTCGGTGATACGGAGGCTGCGAAAGAGAGAGAGTTACATAAATAGACAGATAGTGAGGTGAAAGGTGTGACTTCTGTCCGAGCAGTTGAATAGACAGACGCTGTTGAGTCAGTTGAGTATATAGACGCTGTGGAGGTCTATTTCATCCCCTACGCCTCGTAACGCATTGTCTGTTATTAAAATGTCTTCCGGTAACCCTTCTTGATATAATATGTAAAAACTAGCAGGGTACAGTCAACAACACAAGTGATATATATTTTTTTAATTGTTGTGACGCTTAGAAAACTTCTATTTCATCCCCCACGCCTTGTAACGCATTGTCTGTTATTAAAATGTCTTCCGGTAACCCTTCTTGATATAATCTGTAAAATCTAGCAGGGTACAGTCAACAACACAAGTGATATATATTTTTTTAATTGTTGTGACGATTAGAAAAATTCTATTTCATCCCCTACGCCTCGTAACGCATTGTCTGTTATTAAAATGTCTTCCGGTAACCCTTCTTGATATAATATGTAAAAACTAGCAGGGTACAGTCAACAACACAAGTGATATATATTTTTTTAATTGTTGTGACGCTTAGAAAACTTCTATTTCATCCCCCACGCCTTGTAACGCATTGTCTGTTATTAAAATGTCTTCCGGTAACCCTTCTTGATATAATCTGTAAAATCTAGCAGGGTACAGTCAACAACACAAGTGATATATATTTTTTTAATTGTTGTGACGATTAGAAAAATTCTATTTCATCCCCTACGCCTCGTAACGCATTGTCTGTTATTAAAATGTCTTCCGGTAACCCTTCTTGATATAATATGTAAAAACTAGCAGGGTACAGTCAACAACACAAGTGATATATATTTTTTTAATTGTTGTGACGCTTAGAAAACTTCTATTTCATCCCCCACGCCTTGTAACGCATTGTCTGTTATTAAAATGTCTTCCGGTAACCCTTCTTGATATAATCTGTAAAATCTAGCAGGGTACAGTCAACAACACAAGTGATATATATTTTTTTAATTGTTGTGACGCTTAGAAAACTTCTATTTCATCCCCCACGCCTTGTAACGCATTGTCTGTTATTAAAATGTCTTCCGGTAACCCTTCTTGATATAATCTGTAAAATCTAGCAGGGTACAGTCAACAACACAAGTGATATATATTTTTTTAATTGTTGTGACGATTAGAAAAATTCTATTTCATCCCCTACGCCTCGTAACGCATTGTCTGTTATTAAAATGTCTTCCGGTAACCCTTCTTGATATAATATGTAAAAACTAGCAGGGTACAGTCAACAACACAAGTGATATATATTTTTTTAATTGTTGTGACGCTTAGAAAACTTCTATTTCATCCCCCACGCCTTGTAACGCATTGTCTGTTATTAAAATGTCTTCCGGTAACCCTTCTTGATATAATCTGTAAAATCTAGCAGGGTACAGTCAACAACACAAGTGATATATATTTTTTTAATTGTTGTGACGATTAGAAAAATTCTATTTCATCCCCTACGCCTCGTAACGCATTGTCTGTTATTAAAATGTCTTCCGGTAACCCTTCTTGATATAATATGTAAAAACTAGCAGGGTACAGTCAACAACACAAGTGATATATATTTTTTTAATTGTTGTGACGCTTAGAAAACTTCTATTTCATCCCCCACGCCTTGTAACGCATTGTCTGTTATTAAAATGTCTTCCGGTAACCCTTCTTGATATAATCTGTAAAATCTAGCAGGGTACAGTCAACAACACAAGTGATATATATTTTTTTAATTGTTGTGACGATTAGAAAAATTCTATTTCATCCCCTACGCCTCGTAACGCATTGTCTGTTATTAAAATGTCTTCCGGTAACCCTTCTTGATATAATATGTAAAAACTAGCAGGGTACAGTCAACAACACAAGTGATATATATTTTTTTAATTGTTGTGACGCTTAGAAAACTTCTATTTCATCCCCCACGCCTTGTAACGCATTGTCTGTTATTAAAATGTCTTCCGGTAACCCTTCTTGATATAATCTGTAAAATCTAGCAGGGTACAGTCAACAACACAAGTGATATATATTTTTTTAATTGTTGTGACGATTAGAAAAAATCTATTTCATCCCCTACGCCTCGTAACGCATTGTCTGTTATTAAAATGTCTTTCGGTAACCCTTCTTGATATAATATGTAAAAACTAGCAGGGTACAGTCAACAACACAAGTGATATATATTTTTTTAATTGTTGTGACGCTTAGAAAACTTCTATTTCATCCCCCACGCCTTGTAACGCATTGTCTGTTATTAAAATGTCTTCCGGTAACCCTTCTTGATATAATCTGTAAAATCTAGCAGGGTACAGTCAACAACACAAGTGATATATATTTTTTTAATTGTTGTGACGATTAGAAAAATTCTATTTCATCCCCTACGCCTCGTAACGCATTGTCTGTTATTAAAATGTCTTCCGGTAACCCTTCTTGATATAATATGTAAAAACTAGCAGGGTACAGTCAACAACACAAGTGATATATATTTTTTTAATTGTTGTGACGCTTAGAAAACTTCTATTTCATCCCCCACGCCTTGTAACGCATTGTCTGTTATTAAAATGTCTTCCGGTAACCCTTCTTGATATAATCTGTAAAATCTAGCAGGGTACAGTCAACAACACAAGTGATATATATTTTTTTAATTGTTGTGACGATTAGAAAAATTCTATTTCATCCCCTACGCCTCGTAACGCATTGTCTGTTATTAAAATGTCTTCCGGTAACTCTTCTTGATATAATATGTAAAATCTAGCAGGGTACAGTCAACAACACAAGTGATATAATTTTTTGTAATTGTTGTGACGATTAGAAAAATTCTATTTCATCCCCTACGCCTCGTAACGCATTGTCTGTTATTAAAATGTCTTCCGGTAGCGCACATGATATGTAATTGAGACTATTGTTTATTTTTATTATAAATATCAAAGTGATACATTCAAGTTTAAATAACATTTTTTTTTTGCTTCAGTACTACACGTGTTATCAATATTATTTTCCGTTGCTGGTGGTTGCTGGTTTAATGGTATAGCGCACGAGTTTGTGTAACGGTGCGCTTTCGTTTACTCGTTGATGCGCTCTTTTAACCGTTGCCGTTGCTGTTTTCACACAGGTGTGGTTTGAAACGTTTTCGAAGTGGGGGGAGAGGGCGAGGAGGTTTAACCTCAACAATTTGCTCAGTGTTTTTTTTTTTTAACAAACTTGACAGATTCGATTCATTCGAAATAATGAATAGAAATCCTCTTCTAAATATCTATCTATCCAGTTTACTATTGAATTGCTCTATATATCACTACTATCCCTTAAAAAATGCTTGGAATTCATTTGCTCTATTGAATTTTCATAGTCATAGAATTAATTTCAACAAAATTTGCACTACTTGATCTTCAACTCTAGTTACAAATAAGCTTTTATTTGATAACTCTATTTGTCAAATTCAAATACAACGATATTACGTCATTATTTTAAAACTATACCTTTTGGCGAGGCAAAAAACGATGACGTCCGGTACGAAAACAGTTTGAAAACCTTGTTGAATACAGTTCGTCGCGAAAAAACAGCTCAATTTTGTGGATCAAAAAATAATCTACTTAAATATAATTCGAGAGTTCGAAAAATTAGAAAATAATTTCCAGATTTTTCTTAAACTTGTTGCCAGACAATAGTCATGAAAACCCGTAGGGTTTGAGTGGTTATTGCCACATGGTAACAAGTTTGAGAAAAATCTGCGAAATTATATTCAATTTATTCTCACTCTCTTGTTATATCATTACTAATCATAAACGAAAACCCTTATCCAACTTTTGATATTGTATTAGCAGTTTATTGGAACACTAATAAAGAATTTCGCAATAGATACCACAATAAATTTCTATGTATAACACTTTATCAAGTTTTCTAACCACATATACTTACAAAATAAGATGATTTTCTGAGTAAATAAGACTTCAATTCAAGTAGCCTATGCGACCATCATAATGTCTTCCTGAAGAGATGTTAAATAATGTAGTTCATGACTGTAAAATGGAAGATTGATGTTTGGGACTGTAGAAACATGAGTGGAGTAGTTTAAGAATGATGTTTCTTTTTGGCGTATTGTTATCGAATCACTTCTGGAAATATATGACGCAATAATAGCGAAAAAGAAAAATTACCAAATTACTAACCTCTCTTCTAAAGAGCATGCAGTTACTTTTATGGTTTTATATAGGTTAGAAATCACAGTTCGTACTACAATTCGTATTTTGTGCACTAGATGGCACTGTAGAAAAAACCTCGATTTACATTATTTATTCATGAATTTGAGTGAAACATTAAAGAAAAAAATTATGAATAACTTAAAAAATCTGATGTAGCCAACATAATAGCTCCCGCCATTTAATTATTATTAATTTAAATATTGTGACGTTTTGCTTTCGCCCTATACCCGTAAGTTACAGGCAATCAACTTTTGTGCGGTGAGTAGCCTTCATTTGTGTCACAATATACATATTTATTTTTGCTGGAAACTATTAAGTTCCATTCCATATAATTATGGTTCTATTTACTATGTTCTTTTTAAAACGTTACTACTATTAATTTGAAATGATGATTGACAGTGACATTTATCTGTCAGTTACATACATTTAAGATATGAACTGTGTAACCAAGGAGTTTTGCTTGTATAAAGCGTAGGCTCCAGGATTTAAATTATAGATAATTTTTTCCATAAAGTGTATAGAAAAAGTATTGATGCAAACCTGTTAAAAATTTAATAACTTTTATTTTTTATATTAACATAAATCTTGAAAAAATTACATTTAAAGATTTTTTTAGAGAAAAACTACTTTGAACTTCAAGTAAAGTGCCATTTCCGGTAATCTGTTTACACCAAAATCTAATGTCGTCTTCCTATATTATAATAAGGTAGAAATACAAGATTTCAAATTTTTCTGAATGATATTTGAGTTAGAACGGAGACAGAGAAATCATCGTGAAAATATTAAAATTGTATTTTAGGGACTTTAAAAGATGTTAATTTACCAAAATATCGACATGCGATTTTAGCACGATCCCTATACCTCCCTTACCAAGAGTAGCGGGAGGTAAATTTTTTAACTATCTTAGTATTAGTGAAAAAATTTTGTTTAAATATTAATTACTTCGCAAACAACAAGCGGTTGAATTCGATTAATAATGAACCTTTTACATGAAAAGAGAGAGAAAGCAAAAATGGCATAATATGTGGGTTGTTTACGGAAGGCGAGATATATTTCCAATTAAATTTGAAATGCCAGATAATAAAAATTTAACTTACAGTAAAGAGATGTTCGATCAAGATCATCTACGAATTTTTCGAATTAAGATTTTAGCTCCGTCCATTTTATCAATTCAGTATTGTTGTGTACTTAGTTTTTATGAGGGCACATTAACAAATATATTGTGGTAACGATAAGGATATTGGGAATTAAATATGTACTATGTGTTATAAAATATTTTATTCATTTTTAAATTGTACAGGTTTTTTTACATTTCTGTCTTACAAACTATCACTGAACTAAATATAAACGGGAACTCGCTTTAAGGTTCAATTTACGCGCATTATAGGAGACCGCCATACTGCTATACTTCCGGGTTTTAAAAGTGCGAATTTTGAATTTTTGTTTTAATAATACCAGTAATTGATTCCAAAATAAAAATAAAATTAATCGAAGGACAGTAAGAAAAACACAAATATAATTTTAAAAAATTAGTGTAAAGGAAAAATTTTTAAAATAGGTCAATATCTCGGTCAATGTTTAATAATCGTTTATCATTGATGCATAAATAAAATAATTTACTAAGAGATGTTTTTATATTTGCTCCTCCCAAACATTCTGTCTGCTTCTTTGCTAAATTGTAAAAGCGAATTTTACAGTACGATCTTGTAATTAGTACAACTAATTGTTTTTCATTGCCATCTTCACCAACCAAATGTTATAGACAGCTGATCATTATCATGGAACAAATTTTTCATTAAATTTTTCAGAATTATTGCAAAACTAGGCGATCACAATATATTATTATAAACAGGTTATTTAAAAATCAAAACAAAATGAATATGGCAGTACACAGTTTATAAGTGACATACCTTTAAAATATCCCTAAGTGCAAACCTGAAATAATGAAATATACTAGAAGTAGAATAGAGATGGCGGTCTCCTATCGAGCGCCGGAAGTGCCTATGTTCTAATATAGGACACAAGCGTTCCCGTTATATATTTAGTTCAGTGCAAACTATACAAGCATAAATTTAATTCCATAATTGTTAATATACAAGACATATAATACTTACGGAAAAAAGGAATTATTAATTCGCTCAGTGAACAACTTTGTTCTTTAAAAAAACAACTCATGTTGAATGCAACAAATTATTCACAAACAACTTGTAGCCTTCAAACAAACAGACAAAATGGCTGTTGGCTGTTGCCGGAACGCGGATGAGACAACCGCTCAAGCCACGCTTCGTCCATGCGCAGTAAATATTTGCTTAATATTATTACCTTCGTTCTTCTTACGGTGTTGTATCTTTCTTGCTTAATCCTTGCGTTCCCTTCGTTTGTACGTAAAAGCATACGTTTGTTTATATCTAGTAAATTACTATAAGATTTATGGTTATGAGACACTACTTGTGTAAATCAAGCTTTACGCTACACTGTCATCTATGATACAAATTGTAATACTGTATTTTATAATCCTACGAAGGAACAAAACAACAAACTTATCTGACTCATATAATGTTACAAAGTAATAGGAATAATCACGTGAGTCTTCAAAGTACTAGACAGCATATTCCAATAGATTCCATGAAGTCAATATTTTTGTGCAACAAAGTGTTTTTTTCTTGAATTTGAAGAAGTCTGTGGCGTGCTGTGTGCTACTTTTCATATGTTTGTGAATGTATAATAAAATCGAACCTCTACAGAAATATTAAACCAACGACCACAAATATACTAGACAAAACATGCCCTATACCTCACTTTTGTTTGTTATGTTCTCGGTGGACAGAAAGAGACAACTAGAGATTGAGATATTATGTTGATAATTCTAAGAAGCACTAATAGATGACGTAAGTAATAAATTGTGGATGTTACAAAAATTAAAAATATAAATAATATAGGTTTATATACATGTGTAACAGCTACACGAGTTACCTCAAATAATTTCTATATTATTCAACAAACTAGAGGAGCAAATATTTTTTTGAAACCAGTTGTTCGTAAGTAACAACACAAAGTTATAATTTTTAAAAATAGATGGTATATATTTTATGGCTCATTCAATAAAGTAGTTTTTTTCTGAATTCAGCCGTGTAATCATTTTATATCTTTATATAAAAAAATTGAATTGAAATTGAATTGAATTTGATGTTTAGAGCCATTTTCAGTAGGCTATGTATAAGAGAAAAAT
This sequence comes from Harpalus rubripes, assembly GCA_963082715.1. Classification (NCBI taxonomy): domain Eukaryota; kingdom Metazoa; phylum Arthropoda; class Insecta; order Coleoptera; family Carabidae; genus Harpalus; species Harpalus rubripes. The sequence goes on along the minus strand of OY720466.1, from coordinate 10,400,798 downwards.
GACCTTAAATTGAAATGAAGCATGAATATTTGTTAATAAGTTTATAAATAGTGTTGATTTCCATCCTTAATAATACAATTGACAAATAACAATTTTTGTTTTTCATACATACCCAAACAAGACAACATCGACGTGTCGATGGATGACGTTTAGGCGACGTGTTTTTAACGTAAAATTTTCAACGTTTCTGGTCGATGCGACGTCGTTACTTGACATCATTATTTTGACGTTGAAGAAACGTTCGACACACGTTTAATATTCACTTGTCAATGTTCACGTTATAGAAACGTTCAGCGACCGTCTCAGTCATTTGTAAATTATATGTATAGCTGTTTTAACAAAAAAATATAAATAAAATAAATAAATATATCATTACGGCGTATTACCCAGTGCTGTGTGCAAAAAAAAAATATTTAGTGTATTTGATAATAACTTTTATGTTTCTTGAACCTGAAAGCAATGAAAAAAGTTTAAAAAAAATTGTAAAATGTACTAAATCTTCCTTGAATATTGTGTCACGTATGTAATCTTCGTCTATGTAACGTCTATAAACGACGTCAAATTTTCGTCGTTAAGCATAATCGTTTCTGTGACGTCAACAAATTGCGTCATATATCCGTCGATATCGCGTCATTTGGTTGCTTGGGTAGCCTACTGAAAAATAACACAAAAAACAAATTTATAGGATATAAAACAATTATATTGTAAAATTCATAAAAAAAATACTTTCGAAGTTTGATGTGAGAGATATCGTGGAGGAAAAAATCGTCACACACAGACACACTGACAGACATCATTGTAAAAATTATAAAATCGTGTTGTACGGACCCTAATTCGTGCTTGTTCACTGAAAAGCATTACCTCCCTTATAGACCGGGGGCTAGTGCTACGTGAAAATGTATCATGGTATTCCAATTACTCATCCTTGGTACTCACTTTAAATTTAAATACCCTGGCGAACAATTTGCTGGCTTCCCTGGAAAAATACGATCTACCCAGCTGTGGGTTATGACCCAAAACTGTTAAATTTTAGAATCTAGGTATTCTCTGTGTGGGAACTGCATAAAATGACATTATGTATATATAAATCGTAGCCGATATTAAATGCCAGCCATTTTCAATCATTGCATGGGGCGCTAAAGTCTTTTATTGCTGTGAATTTTACCCATCAAAAATTGCCCATGCCATTCCATCTGGATTTTAGCAAACTAACAATTTTTACCCTACAACACACAAAAAATACAAAATATTTTTTTAAATATATTTTTTGGATCATGATCCATAAGGGTAGATCGTCTTTTTTTCCGGGGATTGAGAAAGACAGCAAATTGTTCTCTAGGCCAGGGTATTTAAAGTGAGCACCAAGGGTCATTGGTTTGGATATATATATATATATATATATATATATATATATATATATATATATATATATATATATATATATATATATATATATATATATATATATATATATATATATATATATATATATATATATATATATATATATATATTCACATAGAATATAACGCAAACTTTATTAATTATTTACAAATGCCCTACGGGTGGCGCTATTACAAATATATATGAGTATATTTGTTACAATACATACTATTTTGGGGTTAGTATCATCAATATGAATAAATTCATCACTTATCTGTGACTGAGAATTTTTGTATGTATTTTCTTTAATAATACTTTATTTGAGTGTATATGTTATTGTCATTTGTTCGTTAATAGACCAGAAAAGTTAGGTTAGAATTTGCCTTTGGCGCGAGTTCATAGTTTGAATTCCCTAGTATAGGTTTCATATAGGTGTTTAATTTTACAGACAAAAAAATATATTTAAAAAAAAATAAATTGAGCAGCTCTTGCTAAGAATTCGATAGTTTGTTTACTCAGTGATAGATTGCAACAGTTTAAACCTGTAGAAAAGGTAAAGTAAGAAAATTATTAGAAATTAAAATGCTTAGTGGAAGCAAGGGTACCGTATGTCGTTGACCCACCAGTAAATAGGACAGCACAATAGAAGATGAAGCATGCACGATCAAACTAAGACATACGTTCAATGAATTTTGTAGTGTTGTGTAGTGTATTTGGCGCGAAAACCGAGACAAGTCGGTTTAGAACGATTTTTGACTTGTTGTTGTGGGCTAGTTCGGCATTGGGTTTTGACAAAGAAGGTTGTGTGTTCACTGGGGAGTGTGGAAATAAAGTATTAAAAAAACCTCGTATGTTTTAATATAAAATTAATCACACTAAAGTCCTTCTTACAAAAAGGTAAGTGGCACCAAATATTACACTGGCGACGAGTAAATTCGGTTAATAAAATAATTATTTTATTAAAATAAATACAAGTGCAAAATGACGACGACATCAGTTGTTGGGCTAATCGGTCAGTGCAGCGAATTTGATCCCGAGAAAAATGACTGGACTATTTATAAAAAGCGGTTAAACCATTTTTTCATTGCCAACGAGTTCAAAACGAACGAGAGGAAACACGCCATTTTGTTAAATGCAATGAGCGAATCGGCGTATAAATTAATTTCGGATCTCACGGTTCCTGACTCTCCGGAAGAGAAAACTTACACGGAACTAATAACTTTATTAGACAAACATTTTACTACTCAGCGGTCAGTATTCGCAGAACGCTATAAATTTTATAGTGCGATGAAAGACGGGAGTGAAACAATGGCGGAGTGGTGTGCGCGATTAAAACATTTAGCGGCACATTGCGAGTTCGGAACGGTGTTAGAGACAGTGTTGCGAGATCGTTTCATCATGGGACTTCCTAATGACAAAATCAAGGAGAGGTTGTTTTTGGAGGAATCTTCCATTTCTTTGGAGGACGCCTTGAAAAAGGCGCAAACCTTCGAATCCACTAAAAATTTTGCTGCAGAGGTCGCTAGTAGCGATTTCTTGCGGGTGAAGAAGGAGCCTGCCGATGTCTACAGGGTGGGGGCGAGCCGAGCCAAGTAGCTGAAAGCGTTCGGGGGCCGCCCGAATGGATCTTCTACCTCCACGACTTCCGGTACTAAAATGGCGCCATCCACATCTGCAGCAGCAGCATCCGGTCCAAGCAGCAGCCAACCACATGGTCACAGACAAAAATGTTTTGTTTGTGGATGGAAAAACCATCAAAGTTCCCAGTGCCGGTATTATTATATATGTAATGCTTGTGGTAAAGTAGGCCATTTGAAAAATATGTGTGACAGTAGCAAAAATAACCCCAAAAATAAGAAAAATTTTAAAAATTATTTTTTAGACGAGAGTCAAAATATTAACGGTATTTTCAATATCAGAGTAAATGACCATAAACCCATAACTGTAAATGTAACTTTAAATAAAGTACCTATGGAAATGCTTATTGATACTGGTGCCGCAGTATCCGTAATTTCAGATAAGATATATAAATGTTATTTTAACAAAATACATCTTTCACAATCTGATATTAATTTAATTGGTTATACCGGTGGACAAATAAATGCTTTAGGTTATTTGACTGTCAAAGTAGAATACAATAAAAAGGTAAATTATTTAAATTTTTATGTAGTTCAAAATGGAGGCCCTCCCTTATTAGGAAGAGATTTTCTCGAAAAATTTAATAATTTAAATTTTGTAAAAGCTGATAATTTAAATTTATTATGTAATAAATACAATGAAATATTTAAAGACGAGCTAGGAACATTTACAAAAGGAGTTATTGAATTAAAATGTAAAGGTGATATAAAACCAAAGTTTTGTAAACCACGTACATTGCCATTTGCATTAAAAGATAAAGTAGATGAAGAAATAGAGAGATTAATTAAATTAAATGTTTTAGGACCAGTGGATAGTTGTCCATGGGGCACACCCATAGTGCCTGTTTTAAAGACAGATGGAACGGTAAGAATTTGCGGGGATTACAAAATAACAGTAAATCAAATTCTAGAAATAGACCGTTATCCTTTACCCCGAATAGAGGATTTATTTTATAAATTACAAGGTGGAGAGCTTTTTTCTAAAATTGATTTGTCGCATGCTTATCAACAAGTATTATTACATGAAAATTCGAGACAACTTACAACTATAAGTACACATAAAGGACTTTTCATGTATAATCGGTTACCATTTGGTATAAGTTCAGCCCCTTCAATTTTTCAAAGGATAATGGAGAGTATTTTACAAGGTATTCCAGGAGTCACTTGTTACCTTGATGACATATTAGTGACTGGTTCTGATGAACATGACCACTTGAAAAATTTAGAATCTGTTTTTAAATGTTTACAAAACTGTGGTTTAAGAGTAAAATTAGATAAATGTGCGTTTTTTCAAGAATCTGTAACGTATTTAGGATTTGTAATAGATAAACAAGGGTTACACCCAAATAAAAATAAAATTGAAGCCATTGTAAATGCTCCTGAGCCTATAAATAAAACCCAATTAAAATCATTTTTAGGATTGGTCAATTATTATAGAAAATTTGTTAAAAATATTGCTGATATATTCAGTTGCCGAAAAAGTAATAGTTACAACAAAACATAACGACGACACCCAATTCATTTGGGAATCAGACGCCTCTAGTTACACAATTGTCGATGATCCAAGGGGCCCAACATTAAAAAGAGGCACTACTATTAGTCTCCAACTCAAATCGGAAGCCGTTGATTTCTTAGAGCCCGAAACGATTAAAAACTTAGTAAAAAAATACTCGCAATTTATAAATTTCCCAATTTATTTATGGGATTCGAAAGTTGAAGAAATCGAAGAGGAAGATGATGAAAATGAAAAAAAAGAAGTGAAGGAAGATGAAGTTGAGGATGAAGCACAGGTAAGGGAATACAGCGGTTGTGGGCTCGAATTTTTTTCGGTTTTATAGGTGGAAGAATCAAAGGAAAAACAGCCTGGTAAGAAAATACCAAAGACTATTTAATTAATTTAATTTATTCTTAATTATGATTATATGATAATAGTTAAATAGGTAACTTACATCACACGTATAATAACCAAACTTTACTTTGCTGCCAAAGTCAAAGTTGAGTGTAGGACAAGTAACAAACGTAAAGTAAAGTAGATTTGACCTTACGTGTAAACGCACCATTAGATCGACTTTTCATAAGTCGCCTTTTGAAAGTCAAGTCAAAGTAAAATTTTCTCATACGTGTAAACGTAGTCATAATATACAAATAACAAATCATAAGTGATTCACATAAGACTGATTTATTATTTGATGCTTTAATTCAAAAAACTAACTATTTTAAATTTTCGTTAACTTTTATAAATTATTATATTACGCTACTTCTATCAGTGCTTACTATAATCCTATTTCGATTTAATAATTAATGTTTAGTTACAATTGTAGGACGGAGTGTATTTTTTAAATTTGTAAGCGCGCGTAATTGAAACGCGCGAACTTCATGGGTTACATTTGTACTTAATGAAACAGTGCTTGGTAGATCGATCTGTATACATAGCTAGATTTGTACGTTATGACACAGTGTTTGGCGGTAGATGTACAGGCCGAGCTATGTACATTATGACGTTGTATACCTAGTCGCCATTTCCTTAACGCAACCTGTTGTGAACAAGCCTTACACAGTGCATTACCATGGCCTAACAGATATATCTATGATAATTATTGAAGGTATAGACCAGAAAAGTGTAACGGTCAAACTTAGGCGCGAAATTCAAACTCAGTTCATAACGCCGAGAACATAAATTCAATCCCCGTGTATTTCTTACCAAGGAAATTTTTGCTCAATTTTAAAGGCCGAAAAATCTCATAAAAGTAAATTTCTTATGCAAAGCATTATATGTAGCATCTAGACCGGATCCTTTATATCCAGATTCGTACAATAATATTCACATGAACTGTGTACAGTTTATAATTATTTAAATAATAATACAACTGTAATATTTGGTGCCACTTACCTTTTTGTAAGAAGGACTTTAGTGGGAAACAACGTAACAATTGATTTTTAACAGTTTTAACAGCGTTTTCCGCTGCACCATTTGTTTGAGGTTTATATGGAGCACTAGTAATATGTTTAATTCCATTTTTCTTTAAAAAAAATTCAAATTCCTCATACACAAATTGTCTTCCATTATCAGATACAACTATTTTTGGTAACCCGAAACGAGCAAAAATTTCTCTTAATACATTTATAGTACAAAATGAATTTGTGTTTTTCATTGGAATGACTTCAATCCATTTACTAAATGAATCTATTAAGATTAAAAACATTTTATGTAATTCAAAAAAATCTAAATGTATTCTCTCCCAGGGTGCGTCGGGATATTTCCATGGAATTAAACTTGATTTATCTGGTGAATCTCTATTTTTTAAACATGAACTGCATGATTTAGAAATACTTTCTAGGTCTGAATCTAAACCTGGCCACCATACATAACTTCGGGCCAAAGATTTCATCTTTACAATTCCCATGTGTGAACTATGTAATTCATTTAAAATAGGTTTACGTAAATTCTCCGGTACAATAACCCGGCATCCCCACATTACAATGTTATTTTCAATTGTTAGTTCATGTCTCTTCCCAAAGTAAGTTTTTATATCATTTTTAAAATTAAAATTTTCTGGCCAGCCATGTAATACAAAATCATGAACTTGTTTTAAAATTTCATCATTTTGTGTTTCTGTTGACATTAATTCCTCGTTAATTAGAATATTTTTGTTTGATTTGACAATTTAAGTAACTATATTCTTCATTATTAGTTATATTAACATTTAATGGTAAACGTGATAAACAGTCTGATGCATTTTTCTCTGACTGTACATATATGATATCATACGTGTATGATGACAGAATAATTGCATATCGTTGCAATCTGTTAGCTGCCATTAAAGGAATTCCTTTCTTTGGGCCAAAAATTGCTAACAGTGGCTTATGATCAGTTGCTAATACAAAATGTCTTCCAAACAAGTATTGATGAAATTTTATAACACCAAATACAATGGCTAAAGCCTCTTTATCAATTTGAGAATATTTAGATTCAGCCTTTGACAATGTTCTTGACGCATAAGAAATAGGTCGCTCAGTGCCATTTTCATACATATGTGACAAGATAGCTCCTAATCCATGATCTGATGCATCAACAGTTAATTTAACTTGCACATTTGGATCAAAATGAACCAATACCTGTGAAGAAGTTAAAACTTCTTTTATTCGTTTAAATGCTATTTTACATTTATTATTCCAAACCCAGTCACTATCATTTTTCAATAAATTATAAAATGGGTGTAACATATCAGCAATATTTTTAACAAATTTTCTATAATAATTGACCAATCCTAAAAATGATTTTAATTGGGTTTTATTTATAAGCTCAGGAGCATTTACAATGGCTTCAATTTTATTTTTATTTGGGTGTAACCCTTGTTTATCTATTACAAATCCTAAATACGTTACAGATTCTTGAAAAAACGCACATTTATCTAATTTTACTCTTAAACCACAGTTTTGTAAACATTTAAAAACAGATTCTAAATTTTTCAAGTGGTCATGTTCATCAGAACCAGTCACTAAAATGTCATCAAGGTAACAAGTGACTCCTGGAATACCTTGTAAAATACTCTCCATTATCCTTTGAAAAATTGAAGGGGCTGAACTTATACCAAATGGTAACCGATTATACATGAAAAGTCCTTTATGTGTACTTATAGTTGTAAGTTGTCCCGAATTTTCATGTAATAATACTTGTTGATAAGCATGCGACAAATCAATTTTAGAAAAAAGCTCTCCACCTTGTAATTTATAAAATAAATCCTCTATTCGGGGTAAAGGATAACGATCTATTTCTAGAATTTGATTTACTGTTATTTTGTAATCCCCGCAAATTCTTACCGTTCCATCTGCCTTTAAAACAGGCACTATGGGTGTGCCCCATGGACAACTATCCACTGGTTCTAAAACATTTAATTTAATTAATCTCTCTATTTCTTCATCTACTTTATCTTTTAATGCAAATGGCAATGTACGTGGTTTACAAAACTTTGGTTTTATATCACCTTTACATTTTAATTCAATAACTCCTTTTGTAAATGTTCCTAGCTCGTCTTTAAATATTTCTTTATATTTATTACATAATAAATTTAAATTATCAGCTTTTACAAAATTTAAATCTTTAATTCCCATATTAAATTTTTCGAGAAAATCTCTTCCTAATACGGGAGGGCCTCCATTTTGAACTACATAAAAATTTAAATAATTTACCTTTTTATTGTATTCTACTTTGACAGTCAAATAACCTAAAGCATTTATTTGTCCACCGGTATAACCAATTAAATTAATATCAGATTGTGAAAGATGTATTTTGTTAAAATAACATTTATATATCTTATCTGAAATTACGGATACTGCGGCACCAGTATCAATAAGCATTTCCATAGGTACTTTATTTAAAGTTACATTTACAGTTATGGGTTTATGGTCATTTACTCTGATATTGAAAATACCGTTAATATTTTGACTCTCGTCTAAAAAATAATTTTTAAAATTTTTCTTATTTTTGGGGTTATTTTTGCTACTGTCACACATATTTTTCAAATGGCCTACTTTACCACAAGCATTACATATATAATAATACCGGCACTGGGAACTTTGATGGTTTTTCCATCCACAAACAAAACATTTTTGTCTGTGACCATGTGGTTGGCTGCTGCTTGGACCGGATGCTGCTGCTGCAGATGTGGATGGCGCCATTTTAGTACCGGAAGTCGTGGAGGTAGAAGATCCATTCGGGCGGCCCCCGAACGCTTTCGGCTGCTTGGTTCGGCTCGCCCCCACTCTGTAGACATCGGCACTGTCTCTAACACCGTTCCGAACTCGCAATGTGCCGCTAAATGTTTTAATCGCGCACACCACTCCGCCATTGTTTCACTCCCGTCTTTCATCGCACTATAAAATTTATAGCGTTCTGCGAATACTGACCGCTGAGTAGTAAAATGTTTGTCTAATAAAGTTATTAGTTCCGTGTAAGTTTTCTCTTCCGGAGAGTCAGGAACCGTGAGATCCGAAATTAATTTATACGCCGATTCGCTCATTGCATTTAACAAAATGGCGTGTTTCCTCTCGTTCGTTTTGAACTCGTTGGCAATGAAAAAACGGTTTAACCGCTTTTTATAAATAGCCCAGTCATTTTTCTCGGGATCAAATTCGCTGCACTGACCGATTAGCCCAACAACTGATGTCGTCGTCATTTTGCACTTGTATTTATTTTAATAAAATAATTATTTTATTAACCGAATTTACTCGTCGCCAGTGTAATATTTGGTGCCACTTACCTTTTTGTAAGAAGGACTTTAGTGAGATTAATTTTATATTAAAACATACGAGGTTTTTTTAATACTTTATTTCCACACTCCCCAGTGAACACACAACCTTCTTTGTCAAAACCCAATGCCGAACTAGCCCACAACAACAAGTCAAAAATCGTTCTAAACCGACTTGTCTCGGTTTTCGCGCCAAATACACTACACAACACTACAAAATTCATTGAACGTATGTCTTAGTTTGATCGTGCATGCTTCATCTTCTATTGTGCTGTCCTATTTACTGGTGGGTCAACGACATACGGTACCCTTGCTTCCACTAAGCATTTTAATTTCTAATAATTTTCTTACTTTACCTTTTCTACAGGTTTAAACTGTTGCAATCTATCACTGAGTAAACAAACTATCGAATTCTTAGCAAGAGCTGCTCAATTTCTTTTTTTTTAAATATATTTTTTTGTCTGTAAAATTAAACACCTATATGAAACCTATACTAGGGAATTCAAACTATGAACTCGCGCCAAAGGCAAATTCTAACCTAACTTTTCTGGTCTATTAACGAATAAATGACAATAACATATACATTCAAATAAAGTATTATTAAAGAAAATACATACAAAAATTCTCAGTCACAGATAAGTGATGAATTTATTCATATTGATGATACTAACCCCAAAATAGTATGTATTGTAACAAATATACTCATATATATTTGTAATAGCGCCACCCGTACGGCATTTGTAAATAATTAATAAAGTTTGCGTTATATTCTATGTGAATTTTTGATGGGTAAAATTCACAGCAATGAAAGACTTTAGCGCCCCATGCAATGATTGAAAATAGCTGGCATTTAATATCGGCTACGATTTATATATACATAATGTCATTTTATGCAGTTCCCACACAGAGAATACCTAGATTTAACAGTTTTGGGTCATAACCCACAGCTGGGTAGATCGTATTTTTTCCAGGGAAGCCAGCAAATTGTTCGCCAGGGTATTTAAATTTAAAGTGAGTACCAAGGATGAGTAATTGGAATACCATGATACATTTTCACGTAGCACTAGCCCCCGGTCTATAAGGGAGGTAATGCTTTTCAGTGAACAAGCACGAATTAGGGTCCGTACAACACGATTTTATAATTTTTACAATGATGTCTGTCAGTGTGTCTGTGTGTGACGATTTTTTCCTCCACGATATCTCTCACATCAAACTTCGAAAGTATTTTTTTATGAATTTTACAATATAATTGTTTTATATCCTATAAATTTGTTTTTTGTGTTATTTTTCAGTAGGCTACCCAAGCAACCAAATGACGCGATATCGACGGATATATGACGCAATTTGTTGACGTCACAGAAACGATTATGCTTAACGACGAAAATTTGACGTCGTTTATAGACGTTACATAGACGAAGATTACATACGTGACACAATATTCAAGGAAGATTTAGTACATTTTACAATTTTTTTTTTAAACTTTTTTCATTGCTTTCAGGTTCAAGAAACATAAAAGTTATTATCAAATACACTAAATATTTTTTTTGCACACAGCACTGGGTAATACGCCGTAATGATATATTTATTTATTTTATTTATATTTTTTTGTTAAAACAGCTATACATATAATTTACAAATGACTGAGACGGTCGCTGAACGTTTCTATAACGTGAACATTGACAAGTGAATATTAAACGTGTGTCGAACGTTTCTTCAACGTCAAAATAATGACGTCAAGTAACGACGTCGCATCGACCAGAAACGTTGAAAATTTTACGTTAAAAACACGTCGCCTAAACGTCATCCATCGACACGTCGATGTTTTTGGGTATGTATGAAAAACAAAAATTGTTATTTGTCAATTGTATTATTAAGGATGGAAATCAACACTATTTATAAACTTATTAACAAATATTCATGCTTCATTTCAATTTAAGGTCATTTTTCTCTTATACATAGCCTACTGAAAATGGCTCTAAACATCAAATTCAATTTAATTTCAATTCAATTTTTTTATATAAAGATATAAAATGATTACACGGCTGAATTCAGAAAAAAACTACTTTATTGAATGAGCCATAAAATATATACCATCTATTTTTAAAAATTATAACTTTGTGTTGTTACTTACGAACAACTGGTTTCAAAAAAATATTTGCTCCTCTAGTTTGTTGAATAATATAGAAATTATTTGAGGTAGCTCGTGTAGCTGTTACACATGTATATAAACCTATATTATTTATATTTTTAATTTTTGTAACATCCACAATTTATTACTTACGTCATCTATTAGTGCTTCTTAGAATTATCAACATAATATCTCAATCTCTAGTTGTCTCTTCCTGTCCACCGAGAACATAACAAACAATAGTGAGGTATAGGGCATGTTTTGTCTAGTATATTTGTGGTCGTTGGTTTAATATTTCTGTAGAGGTTAGATTTTATTATACATTCACAAACATATGAAAAGTAGCACACAGCACGCCACAGACTTCTTCAAAATCAAGAAAAAAACACTTTGTTGCACAAAAATATTGACTTCATGGAATCTATTGGAATATGCTGTCTAGTACTTTGAAGACTCACGTGATTATTCCTAATGGGAGCGTTTGGGCAAAGCTTATCGTAGATGGCAGCAACGGACTAGCGTACTACGCCCGGGAATATTTGAATTGGTATCATCAAAGTTGTAACTTTATAATATGTGAACTATTCAATATATATTGTATATTTAGTTCATAAATAATATTAATTTGAATAAATATATTATTTTTGAATATTATCTTTTCACTTTAATTAGTTTGTAATAGTTCATTTTGCATCTTCGTTCGTTTATGTACGAAGTTTTGTTGTGATGTTATTTAAATTTTGTGAGAATGTCGGATAAAGATAATTATAATTTGTGGAAATTAGAAACGCTGAAAACTGCATGAAGATGCCGTGGTGCGAGAGTAAGAGGAAGAAAAAGTCATTTAATTAACAGCCAGGTCATTTTGTTTTGACTATGTAAGGTGAAATTTAATTGATTTTTTTTTGTTTTGTACTTCGGGGAAAATATTATTGGCACTGCACCTCTTCTCAAAATTCTCCTTGTATTCATGAAAATTTGATTTACAAATAATTAACATAAACAAGTTTTAGATATTTATAAGCCTCACGAAAGTCTTACCAGTATCATAACTTTCTGTGAGGAAATGTGTTTTCTCAAAATGCTGAGAGCAAACAAATGTCGAGTTTGGAGCATATTTTTTAAATTTTAATTCGTATAACCATAACTTTCTTTCTGTTCTATCTTTCGCATGCAAGTTTGTTTTACTTTTACAAACACAATAGAACGCATTTTTATTTATGGACCTAACCCCGTTACTAGTGTTGGCGCGAACTATCAATTTTCTTAACAAATTCTGCAAATATAGTTACACTTTATGCTAGCGCGCTATACTACGTGTACGGTGTACGTATTTCACTACACACTTCCAGAAAATATGCTAGTCCAGTGCTGCCATTAATTCTCACAATGGGCACCAAACACTCCCATTACTTTGTAACATTATATGAGTCAGATAAGATTGTTGTTTTGTTCCTTCCTGAAATTATAAAATACGGTATTACAATTTGTATCATAGATGACAGTGTAGCGTAAAGCTTGATTTACACAAGTAGTGTGTCATAACCATAAATCTTATAGTAATTTACTAGATATAAACAAACGTATGCTTTTACGTACAAACGAAGGGAACGCAAGGATTAAGCAAGAAATATACAACACCGTAAGAAGAACGAAGGTAATAATATTAAGCAACTATTTACTGCGCATGGACGAAGCGTGGCTTGAGCGGTTGTCTCATCCGCGTTCCGGCAACAGCCAACAGCCATTTTGTCTGTTTGTTTGAAGGCTACAAGTTGTTTGTGTTTGTGAATAATTTGTTGCATTCAACATGAGTTGTTTTTATAAAAGAACAAAGTTGTTCACTGAGCGAATTAATAATTCCTTTTTTCCGTAAGAATTATATGTCTTGTATATTAACAATTATGGAATTAAATTTATGCTTGTATAGTTTGCACGGAACTAAATATATAACGGGAACGCTTGTGTCCTATTGGGATTTTCAAGTATCAAGAGATGGCGCTGATCGCATTAAACACTGGTACACTTTTTGTTCACGTGTGTCAACCTAGCGTTTCTGTCAATTGTATTTCTTTAGTTTTCGTTTTATTTTCTCATTTATTAGTATTTTTTATTTATAATTCAAGTACGTATAATAGAGTTTTTGTAGTCATATAGTTGTAGTTTCATGTAAATGTCAAATGTGTACCACTGTTTGCAGTTCTAATATTTGCCGCTAGTTAGCGTTTTCTTATTTGAAAATCCCAATATTAGAACATAGGCACTTCCGGCGCTCGATAGGAGACCGCCATCTCTATTCTACTTCTAGTGTATTTCATTATTTCAGGTTTGCACTTAGGGATATTTTAAAGGTATGTCACTTATAAACTGTGTACTGCCATATTCATCTTTGTTTTGATTTTTAAATAACCTGTTTACGTGAGTGAAGGAGTGAGGTATTTATAAACTTTCCTTAATAATATATTGTGATCGCCTAGTTTTGCAATAATTCTGAAAAATTTAATGAAAAATTTGTTCCATGATAATGATCAGCTGTCTATAACATTTGGTTGGTGAAGATGGCAATGAAAAACAATTAGTTGTACTAATTACAAGATCGTACTGTAAAATTCGCTTTTACAATTTAGCAAAGAAGCAGACAGAATGTTTGGGAGGAGCAAATATAAAAACATCTCTTAGTAAATTATTTTATTTATGCATCAATGATAAACGATTATTAAACATTGACCGAGATATTGACCTATTTTAAAAATTTTTCCTTTACACTAATTTTTTAAAATTATATTTGTGTTTTTCTTACTGTCCTTCGATTAATTTTATTTTTATTTTGGAATCAATTACTGGTATTATTAAAACAAAAATTCAAAATTCGCACTTTTAAAACCCGGAAGTATAGCAGTATGGCGGTCTCCTATAATGCGCGTAAATTGAACCTTAAAGCGAGTTCCCGTTTATATTTAGTTCAGTGATAGTTTGTAAGACAGAAATGTAAAAAAACCTGTACAATTTAAAAATGAATAAAATATTTTATAACACATAGTACATATTTAATTCCCAATATCCTTATCGTTACCACAATATATTTGTTAATGTGCCCTCATAAAAACTAAGTACACAACAATACTGAATTGATAAAATGGACGGAGCTAAAATCTTAATTCGAAAAATTCGTAGATGATCTTGATAGAACATCTCTTTACTATAAGTTAAATTTTTATTATCTGGCATTTCAAATTTAATTGGAAATATATCTCGCCTTCCGTAAACAACCCACATATTATGCCATTTTTGCTTTCTCTCTCTTTTCATGTAAAAGGTTCATTATTAATCGAATTCAACCGCTTGTTGTTTGCGAAGTAATTAATATTGAAACAAAATTTTTTCACTAATACTAAGATAGTTAAAAAAATTACCTCCCGCTACTCTTGGTAACATCTTTTAAAGTCCCTAAAATACAATTTTAATATTTTCACGATGATTTCTCTGTCTCCGTTCTAACTCAAATATCATTCAGAAAAATTTGAAATCTTGTATTTCTACCTTATTATAATATAGGAAGACGACATTAGATTTTGGTGTAAACAGATTACCGGAAATGGCACTTTACTTGAAGTTCAAAGTAGTTTTTCTCTAAAAAAATCTTTAAATGTAATTTTTTCAAGATTTATGTTAATATAAAAAATAAAAGTTATTAAATTTTTAACAGGTTTGCATCAATACTTTTTCTATATACTTTATGGAAAAAATTAAAAAATTATCTACAATTTAAATCCTGGAGCCTACGCTTTATACAAGCAAAACTCCTTGGTTACACAGTTCATATCTTAAATGTATGTAACTGACAGATAAATGTCACTGTCAATCATCATTACAAATTAATAGTAGTAACGTTTTATAAAGAACATAGTAAATAGAACCATAATTATATGGAATGGAACTTAATAGTTTCCAGCAAAAATAAATATGTATATTGTGACACAAGTGAAGGCTACTCACCGCACAAAAGTTGATTGCCTGTAACTTACGGGTATAGGGCGAAAGCAAAACGTCACAATATTTAAATTAATAATAATTAAATGGCGGGAGCTATTATGTTGGCTACATCAGATTTTTTAAGTTTTTCATAATTTTTTTCTTTAATGTTTCACTCAAATTCATGAATAAATAATGTAAATCGAGGTTTTTTCCACAGTGCCATCTAGTGCACAAAATACGAATTGTAGTACGAACTGTGATTTCTAACCTATATAAAACCATAAAAGTAACTGCATGCTCTTTAGAAGAGAGGTTAGTAATTTGGTAATTTTTGTTTTTCGCTATTATTGCGTCATATATTTCCAGAAGTGATTCGATAACAATACGCCAAAAAGAAACATCATTCTTAAACTACTCCACTCATGTTTCTACAGTCCCAAACATCAATCTTCCATTTTACAGTCATGAACTACATTATTTAACATCTCTTCAGGAAGACATTATGATGGTCGCATAGGCTACTTGAATTGAAGTCTTATTTACTCAGAAAATCATCTTATTTTGTAAGTATATGTGGTTAGAAAACTTGATAAAGTGTTATACATAGAAATTTATTGTGGTATCTATTGCGAAATTCTTTATTAGTGTTCCAATAAACTGCTAATACAATATCAAAAGTTGGATAAGGGATTTTCGTTTATGATTAGTAATGATATAACAAGAGAGTGAGAATAAATTGAATATAATTTCGCAGATTTTTCTCAAACTTGTTACCATGTGGCAATAACCACTCAAACCCTACGGGTTTTCGTGACTATTGTCTGGCAACAAGTTTGAGAAAAATCTGGAAAATTATTTTCTAATTTTTCGAACTCTCGAATTATATTTAAGTAGATTATTTTTTGATCCACTAATTTGAGCTGCTTTTTGGCGACGAACCGTATTCACCAAGGTTTTCAAATCGTTTTCGTATCTGACGTCGTCGTTTTTTGACTCGCCAAAATGTATAGTTTTAAAACAATGACGTAATATCGTATTTGAATTTGACAAATAGAGTTATCAAATAAAAGTTTATTTGTCACTAGGGTTTAAGATCAAGAAGTGCAAATTTTGTTGAAATTAATTCTATGACTATGAAAATACAATAGAGCAAATTAATTTCATGCATTTTTTAAGGGACAGTAGTGATATATAGAGCAATTCAATAATAAACTGGATAGATAGATATTTAGAAGAAGATTTCTATTCATTATTTCGAATGAATCGAATCTGTCAAGTTTGTTTAAAAAAAAAACACTGAGCAAATTGTTGAGGTTAAACCTCCTCGCCCTCTCCCCCCACTTCGAAAACGTTTCAAACCACTACTGCCGACCGGTTCAAAACTCTTTCAAAACGGTCGTAATGTGACGTCATTGTTTGCACAGTTTTCATTCGAGAAAATAATAAGTTTCAAAACACTACGAACCAGCATCAAAACAGTGTGTCGCCAAAAAAACAGCTTTGTTTCAAACAAGGAAACCAGGCTGTCATCAAAGCCAGTAGATATACTAAAAGACTGACATGGCGGCCATCTTGACCTTAAAAAAATAACGATTTTTTCCCCCAGTAGGGGCGCTGCTGTTGTAGGTGTCAAATGTCACATTGGTAATCACCAGTTTTAATTTTGGTGTATAAGAAAATAAAATAAACTGAGAATTTACTACAGATAATGCCTTTTTGTTGTGCAATTAATTGTCGTCCTAATTAAAATAGAATACTTTTTTTCATACCAAATGTTGAAGAGGGGCGTCATCAGTGATTTACAAACAATAGAAGAACAGATATCTAATCGAAATATGCAATGCATTGTGAAGTGAGATCTTTTAATTTGAATAGTGTTGTTGAAATTAACATTTTCCATTACTACAGAAACATTTTATAGATTACCAATACTTATTTTGCCAACATTCTGAACCCTGCAATAACACAAATACAAATAAAAGCGCCTCTACCGGGGAAAAAATCGTTATAGTTGCTGTTGATGGCGGTCGTAATTAACTAGCTTCATTCATTTACATAGCTCAGTTGGTAAGTTTGTTTTGACAACTAGAACACACTTTGACAATGCAAAATAAATAATCAAAGGATATAATTCCTAATTATGATATTTCCAGAAGAACTTTAAATAATTTTTGGTTTATCCCATGATCAGAAATGGCACAAAATCGGTTTTTTTCTCTTATTTTACTCATGTGTTGATAATTATGTGACATATGTCAACAAAAACAAAAGCTACAGAGATTATTCCCGGGAAGAATTTCTACAGCTTCATTCTCAGTATAATAATGATAGGATTGGTTAAAACGCAGACATGTGACACAAAGTGGCACATTTTATTGGTTGTAAGAAATGTCAAAAAATAATCTCTGAAAGAGTAGTCAAATTTGTCTGATCCTGATGACGTCATCAGATGGTTTAGATTGTTCAAAATAGGTATTTGTGTAATACACATATAAGAACGGACAAGAGCGTTTTATAGCGGCAATTTCAATATTATGATATTTATTTTACGATATCATGTTTAATTACGGTTAACTATCAAATTATCATGTCTATTTCAAATAAATGTAAGGAAATAGTACCTTTAGTTGCAAATAAATTATTTTATAAAGAAGATTTCAATGAGGAAATAGAAGATATCATTTTGAAAGAAATAGATAAATCTTCTAAGAGTGAAACGTATTAAAATACATAGATAAAATTGTTTAAAATTATAATGTGAACGATAATGTATTATATTAAATTTTTATTTACGATATAAATACTGTTGCAATTGTAATGTTGCAGATTTTAAATCCCATTTCTGATATCTCAGTTGCTCGCGCATTTCGTACACTAATCTCACAGATTTGCCAGAGCGCTTGAAGGCTCTCGAAGCGTTCCTCTCTGAGGTACGATATAAAAAACGAATGCAGATAGATACAATTTGAGACAATAAACGAACGCTTACGACCTTTAGTGTTCTGCAAGACAAACAAAAACGCCTAGTATCTTTAGATTTGAAAATCAAGAAGTTTACATTCAATATCACCGTTTTCATTTGTTTCAAACATGATGTTATTAAACATAAATCGCCATAAACTATTGTTTTTCTTATGTTGTTTTCAACAAATGCTTTTCCGAAGTCATAATCGGTTTTCAAAACCGACGGGTTTTGAAGAAATAAGTATTGCATTTAAATTTTAATATTATTGTTTACGTTCAGAGGTTAAATACACGTGTGTAACTATAAAACTGGTTAAACTTACGCGTTTAATTAAAAATACATGCAAATAAAAAGCACACACATGCTGAATCAGTAACCATCCAGTTGACATGGATCACACGTGGATGTAAGTCAATGCAGGTTATGTGTAGGGGTTACGTTTGATTTTCCCGCCGTACATTTTTGTAGCTAAATTCACTTGACACAGCTGTTTCTATCTTATAGTTTTACTGTAGCGTATAAAATATTCCAAAATCAAAATCAGTGGCGATTATGGTGATATGTGTATATAGGAGGACACAAAAATTAAAAATATTAACACAATATAATGAAATCAATTAGTGTTTATTTAAAAATAAAATCCATCCTGCGCTCTTTTGCGTGAATGAAATGTTCGATAACGTTTTTATTGTAATTAGGAATGTTATTTATCATATATTTTTTTCCCACTGATAGCATCGCCAGCGCATACAAAGAAGCATCCATGGACACTCAACTACACCCGGCCATCGATGGTGTGCAAGACGAGGATCCAACAACAACACATTATCAATATTTAGAAGAAATTTATATTAAAGAAGAAGCGCTGGAAACAACTTCGCAAGACTTTGAATTTTACGAATTTATTTTGCAAAGTATAAAGACGGAAGAATGTATGGGTAAGTGATAGTGATAACCAGATTTACAAACCAATTACTATCCGCGAAAAAATTGAAAGTAGCTGACATCTGGTGGAAAAATTTAATAGTTCCCAAGTAATAAATACAAGTTGTTCTTTACATTGGAAGAGATAGAGGTTTTATAAAGAAAGTGAGTAAATCTAAAAAATATTGCTCAATTCCACTATGTAACAATTCATTCATCGTTACATTATTTTCCTAAATATTTAAAAATGCGACAAGCATGGATTCATGTATTCAAAATCTGATGTGGCCAACACATGACCTTCCGTCAATTCCATGCTTGAAACAGCAATGTAAAACTTCCAGTTGATCGTTTATAAACAAAATCTAATTTGTTGTTCCAATAAAAAGAAAAGTCTGTAATACCAAATTTTAGATTATATTTTATTATGTTTTCCTCGAAAATCTGTTAAGAGCTTCAAATTAAATACCACTTTCGGTCTATAATATAGGTATATTCAAAATCTAATGTTGTTTCAAATTATACACGAGTTTTAAATACCAAGTTTTGAATCATGTTTTAATATAGTTTTTTAAGAAAATCTGTTTTAAAGCTTCCTGTAAAGTAGTACTTCCGGTTTATCAATTTTAGAAAACATGTAGTATGTCGTTCTCATTAATATAAATGTCTTAAATACTAAATTTGACAAGTTTAGGAATATATTTATATATTTTTCACAAAAATCTGTTCAGAACTTCAAATAAAGTATCACTTCCGGTTTATCAATTGTATCCAAAATCTAATATGTTGCTCCCCTTGTCACACACACGCACGCGCACACACACACACACACACACACACATACACACACACACACATACACAGACACACACATACACACACATACATACACACACACACACATACACACACATACACATACACACATACACATACACACATACACATACACATACACACACACACACACACACACACACACACATACACACACATACACACACATACACATACACATACACACACACACACATACACATACACACACATACACATACACACACATACACATACATACACACACACACACACACACACACACACACACACACAAATAGTAAAATCGTATTCTAGGGACTGTAAAACGTGCTTATTCATTAAAAACTCGATCGTTTTTTACCAAAAATATGTAGTACTTTCCTTACCTTAAGGTGACGGACTTATTTACAGTAAATATTTTATATTTAGTGTAAATAAGTCTTGTTGCTAGGCAACATGAAATTATTTTTTTTTGTGTTGCAGAAGTGGAGATCGACGAGGAGACCGAAGAGGAGATCGACGTGGTGTCTGTAGACGAGAAACAGTTAACAGACCTCAACTGCACAGTGTTACCAACCAACCCTTCGATACGAGACAGACAGAAAATGCAGCGCATAATGGCATCAGCCATCAGCAACAAACGCGAATTCTCCGTTCTAACAAATGGGGGAATCAAAACACGTCTGCGACTGCGGCTGCCGAACACCACCAGCAACAATACCTCGGTGCCAGAAACAAAGAAGCGTGTAGGTGGTAGTGGCGCCGGCCGACGGGGGGTGAAACTCGGCCGGTACCGCTACAGCAATGCCGGCGGCTCGCCCGCCATATGGCGAAGCTGCTACAGCAGTTATAGCGAAACAGAAAGCAACGAGAAGCGCACTGTACACAACGACACGGAGCGACAGCGGCGGGTGGACCTGCGGAACGCGTTCAACGACCTGCGTCTGGTGGTGCCCGAGGTGAGCGGTAAAGAGGGCGCCGCCAAAGTGATGATCCTACGAGAGGCCACATCCTTCTGCAATCGAATAAGGGCAGAGAGCATGCAGCACCAGGAGCATGTGGCCGAGCTACGCCGACAGCAGCAGCGATTACGTGCGCGCGTCTCTCAACTGCGGCGGTTGCTCGCTGCTAAGCGTTGAAGACATGCAGAACAGCTAGCTAGCTACATGGTGCACAAGTTGCATCTCATTGAACTATGATGGACTCAACCCGTGTATTTTGTTAATATTGTAATTGTAACGTTCTAAGCATTTACTTAATCTATAATCTTTTTACCTTTCAGTGTAAGACTTTGAATGTGTGTGTTCACGTTGGCTGCTTTTTCCATATTCTCTTCCACTCTTCTCTGTTTCCTTATTTGTTTCTGACGTCTTCCTCTCTTTTTTCGACTCTACTTTGACATACTCTCTCCAGTTTTTTCTTGGTCTTCCCACTGATCTCTTGCTCTTAATCCTTGCTTCATAAGTTCTTTTTGGTATTCTTTCATCCGCCATTTTTTATACGTGCCCGATCCATCCCAGTTACCCTTCTTCTATGATTTCTTCTGCTGGTCTTATATCTAGTTGCTTTTGAACGGTATCGTTTTTATTGTCTAATCTGGTCTTATCTTAAATTTTTCTTGAAAATCTCATTTCGGAGCTTGTTGTTTTGCTCTTAGCGTGTTCGTGAGTGTTCATGACTCACAAACATAACTAAGTATTGGCACAGCTAATCTTCTCCCCACTTCATCTTTTATGTTCTTCGGGAATTCTTTTTTGTTTAGGAAGGATATCTTTAATCCGTTAAATAGTCTGCCCGTTGCTCTCACTCTTTCGTTTATCTCTTCATCTAGTTTTTCTGTATAACTGTTCCTAGGTATTTAAACTTTCTGAGTTGTTCTATATTTTTCCCTCTATCCTAATAATGTGGATTTTGGTGTTTTCTTTTATTATCATCGTCTTCATCCTGGCTTATTTTCATGTTTATTTGTTTCAGCTCGGTGTTATACAGTATTAACACTGAAAACCGTGGCATAGGCGTTTAACATGGGAAACCGTTTTTTTTTATACATATATCATCTGTTTTTGATATTGACAAATACCATTAGACTTTTGACAATATTTAAATAATAAGGCATTAAATTAGGAGTATTTAGATCCTCTTCGATGCCAAATTAAATAATCTCTATAACCATATCAAAAACTCCCACTATAGTCTTAAGGTAACGCCACATAGCTTATGTTATGTCAATGTCAGTACTATGTGAGAAATTGAAATTTAATTGTAGCCGATCACAATGCATATACCATTTGTCCATCCTATTTTAACACGACATAAAAATAAAATGAATCTCTACATATGTTCTACATTCATGCTATGTTAAAATTCTGGTACTAATTTCTGACTTAACATAATCATTGTAGCGTGACCTTTACGGGACAGATGATATTTGAAAAAAAAACTGTCTTCCCATGTTAAACGCCTATGTCACGATTTTCAGTGATCACACTGTATACGACTTCCGTTAAATTATATCTTATCCCGCTAAAAATTCTATTCACAGTATGCTATTTCAACGGATCCGTTAAAATTAATATAAGAAACGAATCCGTTTGCTACTTCAGAATCTCGTGCAGAGCACTGTCGTCAAATTTTAAACGTCAACATATGATTTATATTTTGATAATAACAATGTATTAAGATCTAAATAAATATTTGTAATATACCAATTTTGCGATACTATTTTGTAATAAATTTATATTGAGAAATAATCACAATAATATATATTTTTTTGTACTCGTAACCTTCAAAATGACACTTCCCGCACGCAACACTCAATCTGGAACAAGTGCTTCCCGATCGACTCGACTGTAAAAATTGCAAATAACACTGGCCCTTTGGAACATCCTAAAATAAATCTGTTTTGATAATAATAAAATCTAATTAATAAAATACAACTTCCTTGAATTTTCCTTTACTAAAAGTTTGGGAAATAAGAGTAATTTGCTAAAATTCTTTCAACATTTGTCAGCATTAGTGTCATCTATGTGACAACGGCTGAACTAAAGACGTCATTGATACAACTTCTTGTAGATTGTAATATATAAATGATAAGAAAAAACACATATTCTGGAATATAACAACTTAGTTTAATGGAAAAGTAAGATTATAACAATATAAAATGCTTAAATTAATTAATCTATTTTAGGTTAAGTTTGATATTTGAAGTAAGAAACAATATTTTTAGATCGGGAAGAGCCACAATTGTTACAAGTGTTACTATAAACATTTATAATAAAATTTTGATAATTAGAAATCGAAGTTCCTGGAGCAGCTTGGTTTGCAATTGATAAAGATTGTGTATAATTTGCAGATTTTGGTGTAATCGCACAAGTTGCATTTACGGATGATGGTCATGCCTGCATTAATTTATTTGCAATCATTTTTGTACTATGGAGCGAGTTTTCTACATAACCCTCAGCTACCGCAGAACTCTTCCACCCGCCATGTCTTTTAAGGGTCAACAAATCTCCTCCGAGGTTCGCAAGGAGAGTAGCAGAGCTTCTCCGAAAGCAGTGACCTGTATAATGACATGGATTGTCCAACTTAAGGTATTCAACAATTTTGGAAGGAATTTTTCCAAATCTGTTCAGATCCACTAGTGAATTGACACACTTACCATTTGGTAAGTTAAAATAATAATAATAATATTAATTTTATTTATTTGTGCCATTGAAGAAATTTTAAATAAACGGTTTTATAACGTTCCCTTGATTTTGTTGGCAGTAAATTTTGAATCGCCACATTTGCAACTTCCCGAATCTCGAGAGGAGTATAAGACACATTAAATATTGCACAAAAATTATTCACTTAAATAAAATAAAGAAAAAACGGTACAAAACTCGCAAAATATTGATAGAAATGTCAAATGAAGCAATTGTTACTAGTAAAACAAATGGTCATGGCCTATTTAATTTTATGTACACTCTTAGAATTTTTTTTAAAATTAAAGATGTATTTTTTTTAAAAATCAGTACTCGAACAAAAAATATTATACAAACTACGTGCGTGAAGACGT
This sequence comes from Harpalus rubripes, assembly GCA_963082715.1. Taxonomy (NCBI): domain Eukaryota; kingdom Metazoa; phylum Arthropoda; class Insecta; order Coleoptera; family Carabidae; genus Harpalus; species Harpalus rubripes. Next base: position 10,376,662 of record OY720466.1, on the reverse strand, counting down.
CTTCCGCTCATTCGCGCTATTAAAGACACTCGCTCCTTGCAGTCGCTCGTGCTTCAAAAATGCGCTCATGCGGGAACATCGTCTTCCCGCACTTAGTTCGTAAATAACTATTTCGTGCTTGTCCTCCGATATAATTACATTATATATCTTATTCCATTTAAGCTCAGTATTCAGTATTTAGAACATATGGCATACTTTTGACCTCTCTGATTGGCTGAAATTGGAAACATGAGACAAGATTACCCAATGTAATTTCGGCTACTTACAACTGGCGCTGATGCGAGCGCCATCTACTGCATGGCTGTAATAGAACAGTATAATATCGCGTTATGTCATACCCGTCGGTACATTTGAAAGCTACATAATAATAATAATAATAATAATAATAATAATAATAATAATAATAATAATAATAATAACAATAACAATAAATAATGGTAATAATAATAATAATAATAATAAAAACATATGACAAAATACTTCATCAGAGCTCATTTATTCATTCCGTTATTTGTACCCGTCGGATACGGACGTTCAACACATGGTTTTGTGTGTGAATAAATAAAGTGAAGTGATATGGGGAATAAGAAGGCACTCTTCACCAACAGGATCCTCAGCAAAGAAACAAAAAAAATGATACGCTTCAAAATGGCTAGGATCTGGAAGTCATGTGACTTACCCTATTAGATCCGATGAACACGTGGTCATCAACTTCCTTTGCCATGTAACATATGAATCTGGTAGTCGCGTGACTTACCCCCTGAGATTCGACTTTTTAAGTGCATGAAATAACATGAATCTCCAATGAACGGTTATACAGAGGTATTAGGGTACCTTTATAACCAGGGTATGGCCATGGGCCAAGATCGCCGCCATTGTCGGTAATTGATTTTCCTATTTATTTGTAATAAATGTGATATTATATTATAAAATAATATTAAATTATCACACTGTGAATTTATAAAGGTAAGAAAAATTAATTTATTTAAGAGATACACAATTATTATTAAGATATACATTTAGAGGTTATGTAGAACATATGACATGGGTTGTTATTATCACATCTAATTTAATATCTGTAGTTCTTATTTACATAATAATTGTATATTCTAAACTTACCTTATAAAAATTTAAATGATTGTGCTTAATATTGGTAATTTTTAGTTGTTTTCAGTGACAGTAATCGTGATGGGTATCTTAACAAACTACACAAGTAAATAAGATAAAATATATTACTTACACTTTAAGTACATATTAAAATGATAATTAAATGTGTTTTTCATTAAAATAAAACAAATAGCCACGAAAATACATAATACTTTGCGCAAGAACAATACATATAACAGATGTCCCGGTAATGGCGGACGAAACGTGAGCCACGCCATGGCCATACCCTGGTTATAAAGGTACCCTAAGAGGTATATTTTCGGGCTGCCATCTATTGGTATTTTCCTTGTACTACACTTGTGACTCATTTCACTCCGTTGCTAGATTACAAACAAATCGCTGTCATGGTGACAGTTGTAAGATGGTGCCAAGTATCAGGCGAGTGTATGGTCTTTGCAACAGTGACTCACGACTATCAACTTTTATTTTTCAAATGGCAACCTATAATTATTTTAATAAAATAGAAACCGCCATTTTTTTTTCTTTTCAACGATATATTATTTTTTATCAATGTATTTGAAAAATTTTGAGAAAAATGAGATAATTTAGAAATATTACACTATTATTCACGAAAGATGACTATTCAAGGTCATTTGTTCGAATAAAGAATACACATCACTTTAACAGTAGCTTAGCAACATTTTGTATTAGAAAGACAAACATGACTATTTAATTTATGTGGTGTGACAGATATACGTAAATAGTGGCATTACTTTCTAACACACTATTAATAATAATGACATATGTCGTAGAATTACAGATACCTAATTATCTACTGCACTGCCCTCTGTGCTAATATTTATCCAGTGGCGTTGACGTTTAAATCAAATAGGGTATTCTCTCATGATTACAAATATTAAAAAGTTATTAAAAATATTAAAGTTGATTGGTAAAACAGAGGGAAAAAGCAAAAAAACCTGTTATAAATTGATTGTTTCAAAAGATATAAAGCATCTAAATTTTGCTCTACCAATCGGAGACTAGTTGAAATCCCTACTCCATGTTAGAATGTGATAACAGGCTGCATCTTAAGTATGCACGTATTCGGCTGTACTTCGGATCGTTCGGGAGTGTTCGTATACAACTGTTTTAGCATGTATTGTTAAGCGATATGACATCTGGTAACAAAATAATGAACTACATGTCAACAATGTGTGTAATATTAAAAATTTGTTAAATACTACGTACAAATACATATTTGTGTATCTAATCGACATACGGGTGGCGTTCGAAGTCCGTTACATATATGAATTTAACATGCGAAATTAAAATATTTTTAATATTTACTGGAAACTTTTGTATAATGTCCATGGATACTTATTGCATCATAATAATAATTAATTGTTCAAAATTACTAAGAAATTATTAAAAAGTAAATAAAATTTATAATAAATTTAATGTAATAATTATTATCTTTCCTAAATGAAGTAATTTGTAATGTATTTCGCGGCATAGTGGTAATGCTCTTGCTTATTACGTTAAGGATAGTGGGTTCGAATCCACCAAACTTCTTTGTTTTTATTTTTTTATATACGAGTATATTTTATTGTAATTTTAAGAAAATATCAAATTTAATATAACAAATTTTATCTGATTATGTTAAATAAGTATGAAGAAAAAATAAAAAAAAGCTAAGGAAGATTGGTAGATTCGAACCTATCACCTTTGACATAAGAAGCAAAAAGGCTACCACCACGCTATGTACTTCTTGTGTTAAGCATTCTTATACAAAGTATAATAATGGCAATAAAAGTATGTTGTCGATCGCCATCTATATAATTTAAGAATGTCAAAATGTTTTTGCAATATAAGCAAAAATATGTAATCGATTACTTAGATTGATTTTTCTTATAAATTTCGTAACTTTTTTGTAATAGTAGATAAGATTACAATTAAATACTTTTATTTCCCATCTTTTTCAATACTTACTGAATATTTTCTCGAAAATCCGAGAACCACTGATTGCACACCGCTGGTACTGTACAACTAGTACGTCACTATCACGTGACACAACAAAATTAAATTTTAAAAATTAATATCTCGCTTATTAAAAGGAATTTTTAACTCGGGTTTTCACAGGTACTCTTAGATATACTTGTTCTTTAAGAAAAAAATAAAAAAAAAAAATATGCGAGAATACTCTATTATTATGCCTTGGTTTGTAAGTTAAGTCTGTTTTTGTATTTTGTAAAAACATAAGTGAAGGACATAAATCTTTCAGAAAGGCATTATTTAGAAAGAAAAATAATTTTCAAATGAATTACTCTTATTTTTGCAGTTAAAATGTTTCCATAAATATTTCATGTTGCACGCCTATGCAAACTAAATGCAATGAAGTTATCTGCAAGCAATATTATATCAGACGGCTCACAGATGACCTTGAATAGTCATCTTTCGTGAATAATAGTTTAGAAAAAAATTTTAAACAAATATTATGGGTGGCTATGTGAAAATAAACAAAACGTAACAATGTAAAACAATTAAATTAATATCAAAAAAGTATACATTTGTTTGTTACTTAATTTAACTTATTTTGTAAACAAAAAAAAAAACATTTTGAAATGTGTACGAAGAATTTAAATAATCATTGGAGGGAACAATGGACAGGACGAGGTGGACCTATTTCATGGCCAGCAAGATCTCATGATCTTACGCCTATGGATTTTTTTCTTTGGAGATACGTCAAGGATCTTGTCTATCAGAAGATACCTACAGATGTAGAAGACATGAAAGAGCGTATTCGAAATGCTTTTCAGAATATTTCGCGAAACATGCTGGCAGATGTTCGAACACATCACGTTCAAGGCTTGAATTTTTGTGTTACAGAACATGGTCGTAATTTTGAACATTTGTTTTAAGTTGTTTTTGTTACTAAATTTGTTAGTTTGCTAAGTTGTATAGCAAATTATTTCTAATATTTCTACATTATCTAATTTTTCTCGAAATTTTTCAAATACATTAATAAAAAATAATACATCGTTGAAAAGAGAAAAAAATGGCGGTTTCTCTTTTATTGAAATAATTATAGGTTGCCATTTGAAAAATAAAAGTTGATAGTCGTATCTTGTAAATCTGACTTTATAAAAAATATCTACATCTGCCATCAAATAGTATATGTAAAATAATAAAACTTTTATATGAGCCATTTTTTTCTATTATAATAAAAAAGTTAAGGGGGGGGGGGCGTCCTCCTAGACTCAGCCTGTATATATACAAGTGTTTCCTCTAAAACAACCAGCGCTTTTTTGGACGAACTAATGACTTCAGAAAAAAAAATGTTATATACAAGAAATGATCAAGAATAAGGGGCTAATTTATTAATAACAAACCGAAAATTCGACCAGTGGTTCTCAAACGGCAGGAGAAAATTGTATTTTTTTAAATGGTATCCTATATAATTTTTAGCCCATTAGATTGAGATTTTTTTTCTGATTTCAACGATATAAATATGGTATAGGGTTGTACAACAATTATTTTATATTTTGCGTTCATAATGAAGTTATTACTATACGCAATTGCGTGTCGTAATGACCTTCATTTCGATACGCATTTTTTTGTTTTAGGCGGTTGGTACTAGATGACGTTTCTTTAACCCATTTTTACCTAATTTATTTTTAGTTAATTGACAATTCATTTTAATAATGTAATGTCGAAATTATTATTATTATTATTATTATTTTATTTAGGGAATATTATTTACATGAAAATGTACAAATGGTTACAAATATAATCACAAATTGAGTAAGTAAATGTTAATTGTAGAAGGCACAAAATATAAAAAATAGTATAAAGGACTCATTTTATAAGACATGTCTTATAAAACACGTTCTTTAATATACTATTTCGAGAAAAATGGTATAAAAATAATGTTATAATAAGCCCTATTATGTAAAAAAGTTGTTATTTCTTAGCAACGTTGTTATAGCAAATAACCAATAATAATTGCGAACACTGAATAAAACATGAAAATGACAGGCTTTACATTTGTTTCTATTGGTTAAAATTTATAGCAACGTTGCTAAGACTTAACAACTTCCTTACAAAATAGGGGTGAATATTACAATAGGGTATGCAATACACAGGTATTGATAAGTCTGTTGCCTAGTTACGCTAGTAGTAAACCAATTTTTTATTACATTATTTCTAGTTTTTAATACCATTTTTCTCGAAATAATTGTTATACAACCCTATGCTATATTTATATAGTTGAAATCAGAAAATAATCTATTTAAAGGGCTAAAAATTATATAGGGTGCCATTTAAAAAAATTTAATTTTGTTCTACCGTTTGAGAATCACTGGTTAAATATTCCGTTTGTTACTATTGATACATTATCCCCTTATTCTTGATCATTTTTGGTATAAAACATTTTTCTCTAAAGTTGTTAGTTCGCCCAAAAAAGCGCTGGTTGTTTTAAAGGAAACATATATATATATATATATATATATATATATATATATATATATATATATATATATATATATATATATATATATATATATATATAAACATTTCCTAAAAAACTTACTTTTCAACACAAACAATCAACCTCAACCAAACCAGTTACAAGATCACCAGAACGAATCACAAGAATTTAAGTATGCTTCAATACCATATATACCAGATCTTACACCCAAAATAACCAATGTTCTCAAACATGACACTGTTAAAATTGCGTATAGAAGTAGTTTAACATTTAGTAGTATATTTTCAAAATTAAAGGACAAAACGCCAACACAAAATCAATCTAATATAGTCTGCTGAATTTCTTGTGCTGACTGCCAATCACAATATGCAGGCCTAACATGTAGAACACTCAAAAGTTGAATAACATCCCACAAAAGTGACACCCAACTAAAACCTACATCGTGTGCCCTGGCAGAACACTGTTACAATTACAAACATCATATCCTATACGATGAAACAGAAATGTTAGACACAGAACAAAATATAGTAAAAAGAACGTTTTTAGAAATGATACATATCAACAATACCGAAAACCCTATAAATAAACGGACAGACATTGACGGATTGAGCCATATATACACTTATTTGTTAAAATTGTCAAATGATTTTCAAAATCAACAAAATTGTCTACTTTATTGTTATTTAATTTATAAAATTGCTGTGTAAATATTTTGGCCAAGAATAAATTTTAATATGAAACTTAAGTATACGTTCTTTCATTTCACTTCTCCATGTGCGTGTACACATTTCAAAACTAAAACATGTTTGTAAATGTTGTAATCTTCACTAGAAATCTCAAGTAATGTGAGTACATAAGACCAACATTATTTTTATACATAATGTACGTATTTAATAATGTATTACAGTGACCTGAGGATGGTTAAAAATATGACCGAAAGTTTGACAAATTCAGCCTACAATATTCTGGCTGTCAAACACACTATTCAGTTTCTATGACTAATTACAGTCGTAATTACCTTCCACCTATATCCCCGATTAATAGTGTAATATCATATCTTGGCAAATCTTGAATTATTTGAGTTACTTGTTAAAAAAAAAATTCTTTTTCTTCTGCATCTTTTTTATTATTTAAGAGCATGGGCGTTGACTATACTAATTTTTGAAACCTCCCCCTAATTCTTAGCTTACAAATTTTTGCAAATATCGGTACAAAATCTATGACTGAGTCTTTAATTAATTTCTTAACCATAAAACCAGTAGCAAAATTTTTGTAATAAAGCCACTATTAATTAAGACATACTTTCCCATTTCAAAAATGTTATCTTTCTATTTGGTTTCTCAAAATGCCGCAATATGAATATTGTATTTACTTTGCTATATATATATATATATATATATATATATATATATATATATATATATATATTAAAGTGCTCGACCGCCCAGACAAGTGCGAGAGCCTCCTTCTCCGTTTGGCAGTATCTATTCTCATAGTCTGTCAAGCTTTTATTGCCGTATGCTATAATTCTGGAACCGTGTTTATTAATTTGGACGAGTACGGCTCCTAAACCGATTAAGGAAGCATCTGCTATAACTTGAGTTTTATCATTGGTGTTATAATAACCAAGCGTGTGTATATTCGCCAAGGTTTTTTTTAAGCGTTGGAATGCTACATATGTCTTGCTCTGAAGTTCAATGTTATTATAAAAATTAAAGATTATTAAATTTTCTATAGATTTGCATTAAAAGTTTTTCTATATATTTTATGGATAAATTTATAAAATTATCTGTAATTTAAATACCAGTCTACGCTTTAAACAAACAAAACGCAGTTATTCAAATGTATGTAACTGACAGATAAATGTCACTATCAAAGAACTAATCTTTTTAAAATAATAGTAGTAACAATTTAAAAAGAAAAAAGTAAATAGAACAATAGAAAAGGAATTCAATACAGTTTTCAGCATAAGTAAATATGTAGGTATGTATTTAGATTAATAAAAATTAACGATTCACAATAGTTATTTGAATCACTAGGCCAGAAACTGAACATTTGCGAGACCGAGTTTATTTTGACAAGCCGAGCTGAAAGCGAGGCCTGCAAATACGAGATCTAGCAAAACAGTTTCTGGGCGTGTGATACACAAGATTTTTTGTACCGACTTCTCCATAAATTTTTCGTATATTTCTCTACACTTTATTCTATGTTACATAACTTAAAAAATGAACATATATTTTTATCGGTTTTGCATTACAAGTTAGTTATAATTATTTACATGTGACCTTAAAATGCGTAATTATTTTATATCTATTGAAAATATAACATACAAACATTAGTTATATATATATATATATATATATATATATATATATATATATATATATATATATATATATATATATATATATATATATATATATATATACCGTGTGTCTGTCTTAAAGGTGTACATAGGAGATTAACATGGGAAATCAGTTTTTTGCAATTTCCTGCTCGCCTAATTATTTTAAACAAAAACACGTCAAATAAAAGTTTTAGGGCATAAAATTCTGCATCTAAATCAATAAACAGAATTATCTTTACATGCTTTGTAACGACAAAATTAAATATGAAAATTTCGAAAATTACGTTGAAAATATCGACAGCCATGAAATTGAACAAAAAATAAATAAATGCTTAACGTTTTATCAAATTCTCAGAAACGTCAAATAAGTTTACTTACGTTGTGACAGATAAAACGTCAAGCATTTATTTATTTTTTGTTCAATTCCATGGCTGTGGATATTTTCAACGTAATTTTCGACATTTTCATAATTAATTTCTGTCGTTACATAGCATGTAAAGGTAATTCTGTTTATTGATTTAGATGCAGAATTTTATGCCCTAAAACTTTTATTTGACGCGTTTTTTGATTAAAATAATTAGGCGAGCAGGAAATTGCAAAAAACTGATTTCCTATGTTAATCTCCTATGTACACCTTTAAGATAGACACACGGTATATATATATATATATATATATATATATATATATATATATATATTATATATATATATATATATATATATATATATATATATATATATATATATTATATACTTTCGCATATTTTTAATGACAGATGGCGGAAACTCAATTGTATCACGTGAAGTTAGTTGTCGTTACAAAACAAACTAGTTCTAAAGTTGGAACTTATAATTAATCTATACGAGATGTCAGTGATGACAGCATATTATTATTTTATTGACAAAATATAGTTATTTGTTACAACAATTAAAGATTTAGCCCTAAAATTTGTAAACATTTTGCTAATTATTGTGTTGAAAATAATCTTAAATTGACATATCACCAGAACAATAATGCCAACTCTTTTTGCCGGCCTAAGTTAGAAACAGCGCATTTCTGGACGATTTTGAGTTCTGTAATAGTAGTCAAAATGGACGGAGGTACGAAAAAATATTTAAGCTAATCCTCATTTTTGGATAAGTGAATTCTATTCTATCCCGGTATTTAAAATTTGATCTTCATTTTATCAGGCCTGACGAGAGGGGGGGGCAGACGGGGTAGGAACCCCAGGGCCCGGGCCCGATAGGGCCCGGCGCTACCACTTTTATATAATTTTTTTCTATTAAAATCTTTTATTATAAATAAATAAAAATATAAAATAATAATATTAGGTAAAAAAAGCGAGTGACAGCAGAGTTTACGAGAGAAGATTATTATTGTGTATTTCTTAAAAATTACAAGTGCTGTAGAAAGTATGTAAATAAAACATTTTTTAGAATAAATACCAAAAGTTTCTGTAAATAGTTTCAAACTAAGCCGGTAGAGCTCAACTGCCATATCCGTGAAGCTGAAGCTATACTGTGACGTTAGCGTTGAAATTAAAGGCAACTTGCATGCGCACGCATATCCGCAAAACATATAAGTACCTACCTGTTTTATTATGTACCTTTTATATTTTTTACATGTGCACTTAAGCCGCATTCACAGCCCGAAATTTGGTGAAATTCGTCGAAATTCGTGGTTTGTCTTATGGCAACGTGTACTTGCGTTCACAGCCCTGAAATTTGGTGTACACGAATTATAATTTGTAGAAAAGTTTGCAGGCTCCAAACTTTTGTGGCTAATTTAGGGTGCGTTCTGCTAATTGTGTAAAATATGTTTAATTTGAATGAACTCCTTTTGTTGAGGTGATTTGAATGGATTTCATTGTTTACTATGTTTTTGATTTATTTTCTTTATTATATGTTCAAATTTGCCTTTTTCAATAAAGTACAAAACAGAAGATGGAACTTGATAATGAAAATTAAGATAAATAATTTATTATAATTTACGAGCTATTCTTTTAAAGACAACAACTTTTGTTACTTTTGTTTTGGTGAAATAGTGAACTGTTGAGTAGATACTTATTAGGAAATAAATAATATACATTTAGATTCAGGAAGATAGTATTTATTTTTTAGATATATTATTGATGGAAAATCTGTCAACATCTATATTTTATGTTTTTAGCGTAGAACACTTTTCTTTTAAAGTCATAACCAAAGTTGTTGTGGTTATTTCAATGTTTTTAATGTGATGTTTGTTGTATTATTATCTAAAAGAAGTAGTGCAAAGGCCTAAATTATGTATTTATTACATGTATTTAAAGTAGAACTATCTATGCTTATGTATAATTATTGCCCCAGGGCCCGTAACAGCTCTCCACGGGCCTGCATTTTATTATAGCTCCGCTGGCTCAATGGTTAGAGCAACGCCTCATGTCATGAGTGCCCTCGGGTCTCTGGGTTCGAATTCCACTAAGCCACTAAGGCACGGATGTGTGTGAATGTGAACCTACTCTGTAATTGGGATTTAATCCAGTTGAAGGGTTTAAAAAAGGTAGTTGCTTGGATTAGATTAGACTATATTTTAAGAAATAAACTGTCAAAATTAGAGTAAAATTCGCTAATTCAAAAATAAGGATTAACTTAATCTTTTTTGTGACTCGGGCTGTAAATGGCGGGAGGTATTGTGTTGGCCACACCAGATTTTTTTGTTTAGATCCTGTTCTGTTACTGAACATTCTTCTTTTCTGTTTCATTCTGCACTGTTCTCGGTAATGGCCGAAAACCTGCATTTTAACCCCTTTTTATCACTTGCAGGGCATTTGCTATCGTTCTGTAAATGTTTGCTACTGCCGCATCTTGTGCAGTTGTTACCATCACTGCGGTGTTTCCTATCTGTATCGTTTTACTTTCCTAAATCTATTTTATGGATTTCACTGCTAGTATTACTCTGGTTAATTACGTTCATTTTATCAAATTGTTCCAGCTGCCTGCTGACTGCTTCTAAAGCATTTGCCTCAGAAACAATTTGATCTAGTGTGATAGTATCTCTCGTTGCGAGTATCTTCTTCCGTAATTCGACTGAACTACACTTTTCTACGATTTGGTCTATTAAGTGTTCCTCGATATTCAAAAATATACATTTACTGGCTTGATTTCGCAGTCTGAGTAAAAACTTTTCAAACTTTTCTCCGTTTTCTTGTTTCATCAATCGAAATAAGTGTCTTTCATAGATTTTGCTTTGCTTTGGTGAGAAATATTCATCTAGTTTTTTTTAGTGCAGCTTTGTAGACGTCTATGCCCTCCGCTTCCTCAATATAGCGCCTGGTATGTTATAGTAAATTTCCTGTAATGATAATCCTCCATATGTAGGAGTGTAGTTGTTTCTTCATGGGCATGTCTACGTTCGATGCTAGAAGATATATTTCCAGTGCTCGCTTCCATTTTTCCCAGCGGGTGCTTACTGAAGCTGGATCATCATAGCAGTTGAGGCTTTCAAGGCTTACGAGTATCGGAGCTACTTGAACCATTCTGGAGCAACATGAAACGTCGGGAGGTTATTAATCTTCTATTTAGGTTTTCCCTTTTTCTGGCCCTTTAGCATTTAGTAACAGTTTATACTGCGTGGCCTTTTTTACTGACTCTTTAGCTTTTGCTAGCAAATTATATCTGCGTGGTCCTTTTCCTGACCCTTTAGATTTAGTAACAGCTTATACTGCGTGGCCTTTTTTCCTGACCATTGAGCTTTTGCTAACAGATTATATCTGTGTGGCCTTTTTTCCTGACCATTTAGCTTTTGCTAACAAATTATATCTGTGTGGCCTTTTTTCCTGATCCTTTAGCTTTTGCTAACAGATTATATCTGCGTGGTCCTCTGTTCATTTTATTTTGACAGCGTATTGTTTTTATATTAAGTTATATTATTCAGAGATTATATGCTTCGAATAATTTGACGTTAGGGTCCCTCTTCAGTTTTCTGTTAGAAATTAAATTGTACTTACTTTTACCTACGTCGCCGTTTGTAAAATACTGGTGTTTCTATTCCTAGTCCCGGTCTAGTGCATACGAATAGGTACTGCACGCTTTACCACAACACATGCACTTTCAGCCACTGCTATCGTACGGATACCGGGGAATGAATGAATCCTAAGGTGGCGTCACTGTTACGTATACATTACAACTATTGCGTATACACTACAAATGTTCTCACAAAGAATTAACAGCAAAAATAAATTACGCAATACCTATGCATTACTCAATTTACCTTAAAAAATTTAATAATAATTATTAATAAGTTCCATTAACAGTTAATGAATTTGTATATAAATATGAAATACAGAGTGTTTCAAAAATATTGTGAAAATATTAAGGGCACATACAATTTGATGTACTGATTGTAATGCAAAAAGAATTTATCCAAAATTCGCAAATATAATTGTATGGTCCTTAGAGCTGACATTTTTGGGTCACTGAACTGATAGGTTACGAACACGAATACAAATTAGTAAACATTACAATTTATTTTAATTAATTAAATTGTGTAATGTTTAATTCTTTTTTACTTCATTTAGTATCGGTATGTGCGTGTGTAAATCATGAAAATTTTGAACAGTTTTTGTAGTGCGTAAGACGTGATTTCCTTTGAAGTGTTATATTTTATGTAAAAAGCCTGAGAATGTAAGTACGTTTTATTTTTAATCAAATAAAAATGGGGTCTCGTGGCCGCGTACCTGAGTGACAGGTCTCGAATATGGGGTACTGGGTTCGATTCCGACCGACGCCAATTATTTCGAGTTGTAAAGGGCACAAATTTGACCCCCGTGGTGCACTCTCCACGCCAGAAATGAGGGCCTGTGGGGTGACGCCTGGTAAACGCCCGCACGGTGCAAATATTTCATCATTACCGATATCTGTGTACAAAGCAGATTGGCACACCCAGCAATCAGTAACAAGCCGCAGTCTGAGTAAAAACTTTTCGAACTTTTTTCCGTTTTCTTGTTTCAGCAATCGAAATAAGTGTTTTTCATAGATTTTGCTTTGCTTTGGGGAGAAATATTAATTAAGTTTCATTTACATAAAATATAACACTTCAAAGGATATCACGTCTTACGTACTACAAAAACTGTTCAAAATTTTCATGATTTACAGCCACACATAACGATACTAAATTAAGTAAAAAAGAATGAAATATTACATAATTTAATTAAGTTAAATAAATTTTAATGTTTACTAATTAGTATTCGTGTTCGTAACCTATAAGTCCAGTGGCCCAAAAATGTCAGTTTTAAGGACCGTGCAATTATTTTTGCAAATTTTGGAAAAATTCTCTTGCATTACAATCAGTACATCCAATTAAATACCTATAACCTTAATTTTTTTTGCAATATTCTTAAAATAGCCTGTATATATTTTTGAACAGTTAAAGTAAATTTTGTTAGAGATATTATTTAACTATAAACTAGAATTAATTAATGTTAATAAATCCAACATTAATAAATTATTTGTTTCAGTGAAATCAAAAATAAGTTTGTGCTTCTTAATAAAAAATAAAATTTTATTTAACTTAAAAATTCTTGCTTTCGCCTTAATAAAGTATTTATTTATTTTTCTCAGTGTATATTCCAAAAGTAAAAATAACCAAAACCATGCTTTCGGTTTTTGACTGTTTCTAGTCGCATAACTATTATTATTGACCAGTTCAGTTACTTTCCGGTTAACCTAAAATTTTCTGTCAAAATATTTCGTCTATTGTTTTTTTATAACCCTAAATAATGGAGCGGAATATTAAAATACTTAGAATGCAAACCGTAAAAAACAGATCAACTAGTTAAAATCTAGATATATGAAAAAATACAGAAATGAAACGGAGGAAAATGACGGATGCGTTGGTGCGCTTTGTTAAACTTTTTAATTGGTACCATGTTTCATAAACGAACAATGTTTACTATTTCGACTTATTTTGGCTACCCACGGTTGAAATTTGTTATTTTTGGAATATACCGTCGTGACGATGGTCACTAGATTTGAATTAAATTTTCGTGTTTAGCACTGTAGTCTTGAGGTTAGCACGTTAGTTTTTAGCTAAAGTTAATAAATTCAAATCGAGGTTCAAATCCCACAAGTAAAAATGTAGTTTTACATTTTTTGTTTTGTATGGATTTATATTACGCATATAATGTAATTGTTTGGTTATATTGTATGTCACTTGTAAAATGTATTGTTGTATTTTTGTTTAAAGTCCTAATATTTATATATTTGTTGCTTACGTATCAGGGATCTTGCGGTCGAGTGGCCAGCAAGCTCGACCAGCTCGCTGGGGATCGTGGTTTCAATCCCACATGAGCTTGTATTTTTTATATTTTTATTTAAAATAGCAAGTATTTGTATAAATATGGGCCCAAGCGACAGTTTAAGAGAGAGAATGTGTGCTCTCTCAGGGAGACGGTGTATGCCGTCTTCCGCGAATCTGGTGAGTGCCGGGCGAGCAAGTGTAGGACCTTCGCTGCCTTTGACTCAGTGCTTTTGGTGTGTGCCGACAGTTCGTGAGAGATACCGCCGTGCAGTGGAGTTTGCCACTCTTGCCGTAATCGCGATTGTTGATGAGTGTTGTCGAGTGGCAACCAGAGGTGGGTAGTAATGCATTACATATAATGGCATTATGTAATTTTATTACATTTGATTCTAATAAGTAATTTTTTAATGCCAGTTTCAATACATCTATATCATAGTAATTTGTAATGTATTGCATTACTTTTTCACAGTAATTTGCCATTGTACATTACACACACTTCCTAAAAATACGCATGCGTAAATCCTAGATAAGAAATAACATGTTAGACTTATCCTATCGTAAACGATTTTGTACGAAAAAGAACTCTGTAAAAGTATAATTTTTAATAATAATAATGTATTTATTTGTTTTGAGGTCCTTTGACCTATACAAATTTCATTACATTACAGTTACACAGTTTACATACACATACAATTTTACAGAGACATTTTTAGTGCCCTCTGTTGGCACCCTCGTTACATACAGAGTAGCTTATAGTGACCTCTGCTGCCACTCGGACTCATCTGGGTGTGTCGGTTTTTTTTTATTAAAAATTGACTCGTGTGGGATTCGATCCCTGTCCAACATGAGAAACCTTGTATTGCCAGGCGAGCACTCTGACCGCACGACCACAGATGACCGTAGTAAAAGTATAATATTTGCTAGGTACTCTTCATCAAATTCACCGTCATCTGTCCATGTTTTTATTTTGTTTTCTTACTGTTGTGTTGTTTGTACCATTCTTTATATCTAGTTAAATGTTAATAAATATATATTATAGATACAACGTTAGTTTTTAAATAATATTACTTTTTAAATACAAAAAACCTTCATCATATTGAATTGAAGTTTTTAAAATATTAGTATTTTTTTGTTTCAATTACAAATACTTACGTTAATATAAAAGGAGTGAACAATAATATCAAATTTCATATTCGTATGTAAGTAATGTGTCATGTCATTACAAATAGATTGTAATGGTCATTACATTACTTTTATCACAGTTTTAAAAAGTAATGTGTAATATGAAATTCTGAGCCTTTTTCTTAAAAATAATGTAATGGTAATGCAATTACATTTTTCAAGTAGTGTGCCCAGCTCTGGTGACAACATTATTACCGTTCGTATCGTGGTCCCGTAAATTTAATGTATGCCATTGTTACCCGTTTGTGTTCCCGCAACTTTGGTGTGTGCCATTGTTGTCCGTTCATTGTTGACAGTTTTTTAAACGAAAGAATCCTGCAAGTATCGCTGGTTCATTTTTTATTGTTACCTTCATTTCACAGCAAGGAGAACTACGGAGAACGTCCAGTAAAGGTTACAGGTTACATCTTTCCAACAATATATAACTAATCTATGATCAAGTAGCTAAAAAGCAAAAATAAATATAGCAAGTTGAATTTCAATTTATGTGTTATTGTATTCGATTTATTCCTTTGTTCTATTATATGCATATGCACAATGCAACAATTAATATCAAAATCGCATTTCCTGTATTTTTATACGCAAACCAGAATAATTAATTTATTCAATTACGTATGGGAAAAGTCAAGTAGAAAATATTTCATTACAGTTCAAGGACAGACTTTCATGGGATCTATCTTTCCATAAAAATGACCTGCTGAAGAAACAATTGCCCTATTTGTTTACTTCCGCGTTGCTGTGATATTGGCATAATATCTGTAGAAAGATTCTAAAGTCATAATATTTTGCTTTTTGCACTATTACAGGATTCATAAAGCATTTATACTTCAAGAACACGGTTATAGCAACCTGCTATTGTGGTCTTTCTTGATTCAGACATTTGTAATTTGCTGAAAATTTCGGGAAACGTATTGGAAATAACTTTTCTAATAGAGCAATTATTGGAAATAGAATGGAGTAAATATATAGGACTACCAGGTAATTAATAATTTTCAATATTTATTACGCTTTTTACTTCATTTCTCGTTATAAATAACTGAACTTTTTTCTAGGAAGGTTATTAATACTATATTATATCCGAGGTTGGATATGTTTCATTACAGCCGAGATCTTGTGTAGTATATTTCCGGGAGCAAAGTCTCGAACTCGAGATTAGATTCAGCGCAATGCCTTGATGAAACTCTCACCGAGGTATGTATACTATGTTAATCACACTCATCCTCTATTAAATCAATAATTATTAAAATAAATCATTGAGTTATTTTATTTTATTTATCACTTTAACTACAAGGTTATAGTGTGGTTAGTGGTGGTATGTTAAATAGTGTAGTTTATATAGTTAGGTACATACTGTAGTTAAGTTATTTCAGGGTATATACAGGCTGTTCATTTTATCTTGTCCACTATTATTGCTATCTCGAGAACTATATGAGCTACGAGGTAGATTAAATTAGCAAACAATATCTATTTTACAAGACTATTATAATGATCGAAACAATTTTTTTTAAACCAGTGGTTCTCGAAATACAGGGTGTCTCATTTTCGATGTTTTTTTAAGGTATCCCGAGTAATATTAATGATAGAGCAAAACCGTTTGCACATTACAGGGTTAACTTTTCGAGAAAAGCTTAATAATCACCATAGGAATTTTCGATTTTCTTTTGTTTCTGAGATACAGGCAAAAACTCGTTTTTCGCTCATTTTGAAAATATATCATATCTTATTTATTATGATACTTAGAGAAAAAATATTTTTACAAAAATTTTACCGTTTTTTAAATAGAATAAAATGGCGTAATTAGATTTTTTGAAAACTTAATAATTCTCGAGATATAACACAAACTTATGATTTTTTAAATGGGAACCTATGTTGAAAATAATCTCATCGTTTTGCTTATTTTATAAGCTTTTCAATGGTGTATAACAAGTCTACATTCTTTTGTTTTAAACATTAATAAAAGACGAATTATTAATTTATTGTGGTGAAAATATTGGAAATTATTAAGAAACAAATGAAAAAATTTATTACAAATCATCATTTGTTTATTTTGATTCAATATCTATTAATTATGTTCTCAAAATTATTCTTAACCAATTATTTTCGGGATAGTTAAATTACTAGTTATGGACGTTACAGTTGGCTTTGACACAATCCGCAAAAGAGGCTTTTTAAGTAAATAAATTGAAAAAATGAGTAAAACTGAAAGAAATACTATTAGAAATATGCAAATGATGATCTGTAATAGATTTTTTCATTTGTTTCTCAATAATTTCCAATATTTTCAACCCAATAAATTAATAATTATTTCTTATTCAAGTTTAAAACAAAAGAATGTAGACTTGTTATATATCATTGAAAAGCTTATAAAATAAGTATAAGGACGAGACTATTTTCAACATAGGTTCCCATTTAAAAAATCATAAGTTTGTGTTATATCTCGAGAATTATTAAGTTTTCAAAAAATCTAATTACGCCATTTTATTCTATTTAAAGAACGGTATTTTTTTTTTGTAAAAAACATTTTTTCTCTAAGTTTTATAATAAATAAGATATGAGATTTTTCAAAATGAGCGAAAAACGAGTTTTTGCCTGTAGCTCAGAAACAAAAGAAGATCGAAATTTCCTGTGGTGACTATTAAACATTTCTGAAAAAGTTGACCCTGGAATGTGCAAACGGTTTTGCTCTATCATTAATATTACCCGAGATACCTTAAAAAAACATCGAAAATGAGACACCCTGTACAGGATGCAACTTTCTTATTTTAAATGGTACAATCCGTATATTTTTATACATTTGGAATCTATGTAAAATGACCAGTTCAACGATATATTTGAAGTGAATTTTTATTAAAAGAAATAAATTACAAAAATCTAAGAGAAAATTATGAATAATTAAGCTGGTAAGCCAATATATCAGGCAGGCTACGAAAACATTTGAGATAATATTGAGTAATATTGAAGTCTATTGTTTAAATAGTAAGTTATATGTGTAAAATGATGTATTTTGTTACAAAAAAGTCAATTTGTTATCACAGCCTACCTGATATGGTTAATTATTTATAATTTTCTCTTAGGTTTTTGTCATTTATTTCTTCCATAAAAATTCACTTCAGGCACATCGTTGAATTGATAATTTTACGTAGATTCCAAATATATAAAAATATATAGTGTCCCATTTGAAATAAGAAAGTTGCATCCTGTATTTAGAGAACCACTGGTTTAAAAAAATGTTTCGCTGATTTTAATAGTCTTGTAAAATAGAAATTGTTTGCTAATTTAACCGACCTTGCAGCTCTTATAGTTCTCGAGATGGTAATAGAAGACAAAATAAAATTAACACCCTGTATAGGTTCGTGTTTTGAGGAAGTTTATGATGACCTTCGCTTGCTCTGGGTTGTTCTGCAAGGCATCTTTGAGGTTGTCGGGGATGTTGGCCGCTCTCTGCTGGTTGAATTTGGTGCAGTGTAGTAATAAGTGTTTAACGCTTAATGTAGTGGTATCACATGTGTATCATAGGTGTTTATGAGTCATTCGGGTATGTCTGATTCTTAGTCTTATTAGGGTAATATTATCTTTTCTTGTTTCTCCTGTACTCCAGCTTTCTTGTTTCTCCTGTACTCCAGCATTTTAAGTCAGTTTAGATTTCTCTTAATTTATTGTTTATTGTATTTATCCATTTTATTTTCGTTTTTAATAATGTCTTTTAGGTCATCTTTCGGAGTTGGTATCATTGTAATTTCTTCAGTGTTGGTTATTTGTTTGGCTTGCTGGTATGCCTTCCCGTTTCATTTTATTCCCACGTGTATATATATATATATATATATATATATATATATATATATATATATATATATATATATATATATATATATATATATATATATATATATACCGGGTGGAACATCATACCTGTGTACATAGGCGATTCATATGAGAAAAACAGTTTTTTCGTGCCCATTGCTCCCCAAATTATTTTAGACAAAAATGTTTTACATGCTTTGTAACGACACAAATTAAATAAGAAAATATTGAAAATTACGTTGAAAATATCAAATAGCCATGGAATTGAAACAAAAATAGAAACAAATAAATAGGTAAATTAAATTCATACAAAAATCTCCATACCTATTATTACGACAATTGTACATTTCAATGAAATATTTATTTTTTATAGGATTTTTATTGAAAATCTTTTTAAATTGGAAATAATTCATGTAAACATTAAGACCTATCTACTACAATTCAAATTTCAAACAGTAATTCTCTGAACAAAATAATCACTACAATTTATTATTATAACAAATATTCGATTAATCCTCCGTTTTCAGCCAAGCAATAACCAAGTCTATTGTAGAATGAATTTCTTACATTAGCGAGCTGCCTATTTGTGATTAAGGCGCTCTCCTCCATGATAGCTTCTCTCAATGAATTAATATTTGGGTGGCGCTGCTTATAAATTTTACATTTAAGATGACCCCATAAAAAAAAGTCGCAAGGTGCTAAATCAGGAGATCTGGCTGGCCAATTTAAAGTTCCACCACGACCAATCCAGCGATTTGGAAATGCTTGGTTTAAATAATCTTTAACACTTACTCCGAAATGAGCTGGGCAGCCATCTTGTTGAAACCAAACCTCCTGATTTTCGCGCGCTACGCTGTCTAATGCAGGGCCGATCTCATTAATCAAGAGTTCTAAGTATGTTTCAGAATTTAAGTTGCCAACGATCTCAAATGGTCCAATAATATTGCTATTAAAAATGCCTGCCCAAATATTAATTTTTTGAGGATATTGCGTTCTGGTGGTAACATTTAATCTTGGATTTTCTAGAGCCCAGTGCCTATCATTTTGAACGTTTGGTTCATTGTTTAATGTAAAAGTACACTCATCGGTAAAGCAAATAGATGGAAGAAAATCACGATCCCGATTTGCTCGTTCTTGCATATCTTCACAAAAAACTCGCCTACTTTCTTCATCAATGGGCGAAATGTCTTGATGGCATTGCATCTTATAAGGGTGGTATTTATGTTTTTTAAGAATGCGCAATACAGTAGAATGAGCAATCTCACATTCCTGCGCTATTATTCTTGAACTTAATTTAGGATTAAAATTTATTAATTCCAGAACTCTTTGTTCGTTTTCTAAATTAATGCGATTATTTTTATTTCCTATAAATAAAGATATGATTTGTTTGTAAATCTCTTAAAAAATATTCAAATTTAAATTTACCTGTACTATTTTCCGCCGCAACACTTGCCGTGGATTCAAATTTTTGAACATACGCGCGTATTGTAGCGCTTGGAATTGGCCTATTTGGAAATTTCACGGCGAATAAATCTCTAACTATACGTAAACAATTTCCACTATAAAAAGTTTTTATTATAAAAACCCTTTCTTCGTTAGAATAAACTGAATTCATTTTGATATTTTACCGTCAAATTAGTTATTTATCTGTCAAACGTCAGACATTTATTTGTTTCTATTTTTGTTTCAATTCCATGGCTATTTGATATTTTCAACGTAATTTTCAATATTTTCTTATTTAATTTGTGTCGTTACAAAGCATGTAAAAGTAATTCTGTTTATTGATTTAGATGCAGAATTTTATGCTCTACAACATTTATTTGAAGCATTTTTGTCTAAAATAATTTGGGGAGCAATGCGCACGAAAAAACTGTTTTTCTCACATGAATCGCCTATGTACACAGGTATGATGTTATATATATATATATATATATATATATATATATATATATATATATATATATATATATATATATATATATATATATATATATATAATTTCTGGGGTAGTTCACGGATTTGTGCTATTATTGTGTTTTTGGGGTACAGTTCTTAGAGTTCTGGCGGAGTCTTTGTGTGATATATTTGTTATGGGCGTTGTTCAAATCATTTGAGTTATAATTAATTATTAATATTATTTAACAGCTCTATTATAATTGTTATTTATATATGTACCAAGTCCGTGAAATGTATGTGTATGTGCGTAAGGGGCACACAATATTTTTACCTCCCGTCGTACCGTAGGTAAGGGAGGTAATGTAATCGTGCCGAAATTTCGATGGTGAGTTTTCAGTAAATAAGCACGAATTAGGGTCCCCACAACACGTTTTTACTATTTTTACGATGATGTCTGTGTGTGTGTGTTGTGTTGTGTGTGTGTGTGTGTGTGTGTGTGTGTGTGTGTGTTGTGTGTGCGCGCGTGTGTGTTGTGTGTGTGCGCATGTGTGTGTTATGTGTGTGCGTGTGTGTGTGTTGTGTGTGTGCGCATGTGTGTGTATGTCTATGTCTATGTCTATGTCTATGTCTATGTCTTTGTCTATGTCTATGTCTATGTCCATGTCCATGTCCATGTCCATGTCCATGTCCGTGTCCGTGTCCGTGTCCGTGTCCGTGTCCATGTCCGTGTCCGTGTCCATGGCCATGTCCGTGTCCGTGTCCGTGTCCGTGTCCGTGTCCATGTCCGTGTCCGTGTCCGTGTCCATGTCCGTGTCCGTGTCCGTGTCCGTGTCCGTGTCCGTGTCCGTGTCCGTGTCCGTGTCCGTGTCCGTGTCCGTGTCCATGTCCATGTCCGTGTCCGTGTCCGTGTCCGTGTCCGTGTCCGTGTCCGTGTCCATGTCCATGTCCATGTCCATATCCATGTCCATGTCCATGTCCGTGTCCGTGTCCGTGTCCGTGTCCGTGTCCGTGTCCATGTCCATGTCCATGTCCATGTCCATGTCCGTGTCCGTGTCCATGTCCATGTCCGTGTCCGTGTCCGTGTCCGTGTCCATGTCCGTGTCCGTGTCCATGTCCGTGTCCGTGCCCGTGCCCGTGCCTATGCCTATGCCTATGTCTATGTGTATGTGTAGATTTTTAGATTAGATGTTTAGATTTTTTGTAAAATTGATAAATCGAAAGTGATACTTTCTTTGAAGCTATGAACATATAGTCATGAAAAATATATTGATACAATCCAAAACTTTTTTTTCTAAGATTGATAAACCGGAAGTAGTACTCTACAGAAAGCTATAAACAGATTTTCTTGAAAAAATATGTTACATGATCCAAAACTTATCAAATTTGGTATTTAAAAGTCATGTATAATTTGAAACAACGTATTCGATTTTGACAATACTTTGTTACGGTCTAATTTTGCCATATAACATTTTTGCTCTATATTCTTATTCCTATCTTTTACGTACCTTTCTTCTTAACTTAAATCTGGATTTCCCTCGTCGAATGTTTACTGTTATTCTGTCAATCCCTTATATTCCTTGTGTTTTCAATTGTTATGACATCTTTAATTAGTGTTCTGTCCAATAAATCTTCTTCACAACTTCATTCTCCTTTTTATTGTTTGTGTTTAGTGTTCATTGGTTCCTAAATTGTGTATCTCTCATGTAAAATATGTTTCACTTCTATTTAGTAACTTACCTGTATTTTATCTTCATTATTTTTGGCCTATTTATATTTTATTTAGAACTTCTTCCAAACATTCATTTTGTAGAGACCTTCTGAAGTCTTGTTGACATTTTTGGGAGGTTTAATACGGTCTAATACTACAGTGGCGTGCGCGTTCGTTTTATTGTATTTCTTCTTTATGTTATTTTTTGTTTTACTGTGGCGTTGTATGTTTCCGGCCACCATTTTGATTTTCATGTTAAAGTTTCCGACCTCACGAACTTTAGTTCCTGATGTAGGGCAGTAAAGACGTGTTTTTTTTGACCATCGTATTTGTGGCACATGGCCATTGTTCGGCGTAGATTTTTCTATGTAGTTATTGTGTCGATGTAAAAGTGGAGTGTTTCGTTCGTTGTCTTTGAACCAATATTGTTTTGGTCTCGCCATTGTGCGGATTTTGATAGCATCGAAGCGCCGTTTTGACTGTCCAGTGTTGGTTTTTCGGTGATGCGCCATTGTGGATTCATGGGCATTACATTTTCGTTCTGGCAGTTAATCTCCGAGGGAGGATTTGGCCGCTCTACAACCGCATCTTCGTTTGTTGGGACATCAGCCAGCTTGAGTCCATCCGCCAACATCGCCCACCTGTGTAGCCCTTTCCGCCCTGCATCCGTCACAGGAGCTAAGTACATCGTTCTTCCGTTTGATATTTTTTTTTGCGTGGAAGAACTGAAGTCATTCTAAAGTTATGTGTTGCCGTAGAGGACTGTGTTACAGTGTCCTCATTGTAAATTTCATTTTGACACGTTTGTAATTGTATTTTTTTTATGAAAATGATTAGTGTGGATATGATTATATGTCATTGGAGCCATCAGCTCATTGTTGTTTTATTGTTGCAGAACTATTTTTGTGTATAGCACTTTTTAAAAATATTTTTATATATGATTACATTGTTGCCCAATTGTTGCAACTTGTGATTCAGCGAGGTTGCGCGTATCAACTGGCATGTAGCCCAGGTTTTGAAATGATATCACTTCGAAAAAACTGTAACTGTATATACGCCGCGTCAGAAACTGGGTTATGGGTTTAGGGTTCAACAATAGTGTATTTTTGATCTTATTACTTTTTTACCACTTATATTCACTATTTTATTGTACATTTACAATTCTTACATTTTTTAACCGTGCCTTCAGCACGCAGTAACTTGAATTTATTAAATTCTGTTTTATTAAATTATTTCTTTTATTTCGCAAACCTCAGTCGTTTACAGGCAACAACATTACGATAGGTAAGATCTTGTAGTATTTTGTTTAGTACCGTCCTTTTCGTAATTTTGGAGGTTAAAAATTACGTGGCGCCCTTATACCTTTTATAACCATTCTTGTGGTTTCCAACCCAGCCCGTCTCCACTGTTTAAAAGCTGGCGGCCTCCCAACAGAACATCCCTGTGGAGTATCCGTGACTCAATTAACCCTTTAGGGAAAAGTTACGTCACAACTTATATGATAAACCAGAAGTGGTACTTAGTTTTGAGCTCTTAACAGATTTTCGAAGAAAAACAATAAAATATAATCAAAAATTTCGTATTACACACTTTTCTATTTATTGGAACAAGAAATTAGATTTTGTTTACAAACGATCAATCGGAAGTGATACTTTACTTAAAGCTCATTGCTATTTTAAACATGGAATTGACGGGAGGTTATGTGCTGGCCACGTCAAATTTTTTTATAACAGATTTGGACTTGACTAACTATTCCGCTGCGCGGCGATACCATCGACGTTCGATACTTGCCATGGAGGTAAAAGGTACTTGTATATGAAGTTGCCTTCTCAGTATCTAGCTTACAAATGGTAAATGAAAGATGGTGGGGGCTCGAAGGAATTAGCCACGCCTACCTTGAACCACTTGAAGACATTACCCATTAAAAATTATGCATTAGGGCGCAAACGAATAATATAAGACGTGTAGAGGGGTATAAAAAATTTGAGAAACACAAACACAAAATACAGAGAATTTATTTTAAAATGCAATATTTGGTTCATCACTTCTATGGTTACTCACTACTCTCAAAAAATGACAGCAATGTAATATTTATCCATTTTAAAATGCAACATTATAAATACTATTGCAGCACAGGAGATACCTTCAGAACACATCACAAATGGTTTCAATTCTTTTAACGACCGACTAGGATATTGCCGCAGTATGAATGGGGGTATTTTTGAACATTTATTACATTAAAATTATGAATTTTTAGAAGTCAAAGTTTGTTAATACGCGCTCCATTAAAGTTTTGATTTTTTGTTAATCGTATTTAGGTTAATTTATTGGAAATTAGTATTGATTGAACAAAACTACAAATTGTATGTTGCATTTTAAATCGAAAAATATTACATTGCTGTCAATTTTTGACAGTAGTGTTGCATGTTAAAATAAAATCCCTGTATATAGAACACAACCTGACAGTAAGTACAGAGAAAGATATAATAGCATTTTATGTACGAAGAGCGTTACGATGATGATAATGCCGGGAGGGCGACAGAATCTAGCCCGAGGGTCTTTGGTCCGAGGGATAGATGTCGTCCGATGGGCATTATCATCTAGTAACGCTTGTGGTGCATACAAGATTTTATGTCTCACTAGAATATGTGAAATAAGTTTTCATTTATAATAATTTTGATTACAATAATGCTTAAGTTTTGGAGTTGCTAAGGGTGTTGGGTATTGTTTTGTTTATTATCAACATTTATTTATTTATTTTTAAAACATCAACGTTCTATATCGTTGGAGATGATGGAATGGGTGAATTTGATATTTCGGAAGATATTTTATCGAAACGGTATAAAGAAATTATTTTGAACGCTTCTGCATACTTTGAGGAAGACAAACGCATAAATGTTCCACTAATTATTCCATTCTCGTCTGTAGAAGATGTAAGTATTAAATTTTGAGTTTCCTTTTCACATGACAGATCCCAGTCTCTGTTTCTTATGCACTTATTTCTGAATATTATTACATTTTAGAGAGTTTGTACTGGTTTGGATGTGTCACATGTGGCGGTAAATAATATCAAAAATGTATGCAAATGTGGAAAAATATCGTCCTCAAAAAATTAGTGATCCTTCAACCGTCAAAAATCAATGCGAAACATTGCAGTCTGCAATTCGACGTACTTACTATTTACATGTGTGGTGAAAGTAAATTGCTTCTTAGGCCCTTTTTATAATCAATTTTAAGTATTATAATTAAATTAAAAATGATTTCTGTGTTGTGCTTTCAAAGCTGTTTTCGTGTTATATTAATTGTTGTAATTAATTAATGTATTAATTGTTGTAATCAATCCTTATTATTATTATTGTACTGAATAATAATTAAAAAGAAAATAATTTTCATTATATACCATTCATATTAGTTCTAATTTAAAGTCCATAAAGGATGACCGGATTATAATGAGGGCATAATAAACTATTATGCCTTCATATAAATGCCCCGGTTGTTATAAACATGTTTAGATACACTGTATCATAGCAATAAACAGTTCATAATAATTTAGTGAGACATAAATGTTATTTTTATTTTTCATCCATAACTATGATTTTTTTTTATTTCAAAGTAGGCGATCGCTACATCACCCCTGGCAGTGATTAACTATATTCACCAGTGTAGCGTTCTTCAAAACGTACTCTGTGGTCCGTGGATGTAGGTGGCTGCAATGGTTTCTCCTTCAGATGATTGTCTAGATTTTCGTACAGAATTAATTGTGGTTTGAGTCGGTCTATGGCGGCTGTGGAGTTCTTGCCACGAAACTTAATGTATAGAACCTTTCATTTCGTGCAATAAATTCGTAAGGTCCATTGTTGAATGGGTGTAGTGGATTTCTGGCCGCGTCACGACGGACGAAGACACGACTTGATGTGGCCAAAACCTTTGATACGAATACATGTCTGGATCCATGTCGACTGGCTGCCGTGTTGGCCGAATAATTTGTATATCACGTCGCAGTTGACTGATGAAACTTGCTGGCTCGAGCAGCAGTTCAGTCTGCTGTTGGCGAGCAAGATATTCAGGTCAGCTGACGTTAACTGCAGATCATCTTTTCAAACAGCGCGAATACCCAAAAGTACAAGTGATAGATTGTGTGCCAGCCCATTATGCAGATTTGTGACATTGACTCGCTAATTTAAGCTGCAGGTGGAAGCGTTCAACCATTCCATTGGCCTCTGGATGATAACTGGTGGTCGGGCTGTGCTTTGAACCTAAAATTACGTTCAGTGATTGAAATACACGAGGCATGAACTGTCGGCCTTGATCTAAAGTAATTCTAGTTGGTACGCCGAAACGAGCAATTCAATGAGAGACTAGGGCTGCTGCAACAGTTGTTGTCTCGATGTCTTCTAGTGGTACAGCTTCGGGCCACCTAGTGAAATGGACGACGATTGTCAAGCAGTATTTGTTACCTGGAGTAACTGGAAGTGGGCTAACTGGGTAATGTGTGCATGGTCGAGTCTTGAACTGGTGAATTGGAACTGTCCAAGCGGAGCATGAAACATGCTGAGCTACTTTGTTCTTCTGATATGAAATACAAGCGCGGGCCCATTTTCTGCAATCAGACTTCATTGATGTGCAAACAAAGCGCTGCGCGACCATCTTCATTGAAGAATTTACAACTGGATGCTCTAAATGTTGCAAAAGACGTTCTTTGCTGCACCAGGAGTGTGAACTTGCAGATTACAGTAAACGGTTCAGTTTAACGTCTTCTTTTTGTGCTTGTGCAAGCAGTACAGGCTATTAGTCCATCGACTCGACAGAGAGAGCGTCGGCTACGATGTTGTCTTCGCCTGGTGTATGTCTAATGTTAGTAGTAAATTGTGCAATTTATTATTTATTCGTGGCGGACACAAGTACATACATAATAACAATAGCAAAAAGTCACTGATTTGTCTTCATATATCCACTTCTTGGCTATACTTGAAGAATACTAGTTCATTGTGTAAGAATTATTTATTGTCAGCAACCAAATTCCATATTTATAATTTTTGCACATATTTTTAAATTAACATCGAAAATTATATACCAAAAACACGAAGAATTTATTAGTGAAGCGTTTTATTGTACTAACAACATTTAAAATTTTAATTTTACACCTAAATTTTATAAACATAAAATTATTGGTAATTGTTGAACAAATTGTAGTTATATAAATTTGCTCGGCGAACATTTGCCTGGATTTTGCAGAAATGCAAAAGTCAGCTGTTTGTGATTCGTATATATATATATATATATATATATATATATATATATATATATATATATATATATATATATATATAGTAAAAATAGTAAAAAATATATATATAAAATATATATACAACCAAACTGTTAAATATACCGATATATGGCAAGAAGTTCGCAGTCGATCGCGCTATATTTCTTCTGGGGGTGGAGTCAAGAAAAGGCTAAGGGTTGTCATCCATTCGTTGTCTGCTGCTGGAATGCTTCACCGATGTTAACTTCAGACGCGTCCGTGAAAATATCGAATGGCAATTGAGAATCCGGATGTGCTAACAATACGGCGTGTGCTAAGCTGTCTTTACTTGCCGTGAAAGCGTTGTCGACGTTCACCCGAGTAGATCTCTGTTCTTGCCCTTGTGTCCTTTCAACATTGTTAAGTGGTGCTAGTATTTCTGTGGCTTTCGGAATAAAACGCTGAAAAAATTAAGCACCCCGAAATAAGGACGTAACTGCGGGATATTGTCTGGCTTGGGAAACACTTGAATTGTTTGGACTTTGCAATTTTTATGTTTCATATCTGCAGCTGACACGGCGTATCCAAGATATGATACCTCTGCTGCGCCTAGAATACACTTCGCTGGTTTCATTGTAATTCCGTATTCGCTAAGACGCCGATGTGTGCATACGTAAAATCTAAATCCGTTAGTGTCTCGTCGATAAATCTTTAAAACTTCTGTGCGGTATGTCGAAGTTCAAATGGCATATACGGAAATTCGTACATTTTAAAAGGTGTGATAGCAGTCGTAGCATCGTCGTCGGGATGTACAGGAATTTGGTTGTATGCAAATTATGTTATATTATTATAGTCACCCCCTTTTAGGACTTAAGAACATTAGCAAGGAGTAAGTCTATAAATGATAAGATAAGAGACATGGACAACAATCGTTAGTCAGTCGTAGTGTTATAAATCAATTGTAAAAGTACATATATATATATATATATATATATATATATATATATATATATATATATATATATATATATATATATATATATATATTGTAATTTTTACCAAAAATAAAATTTATATTTTTAAAGACAAAAAGGCTTTAAAACTTAATTTGCACGCATGGGATCGATGGGGGAACACTGTTTTCCGCGCAAGCCCCAGTGCAGTCTTCGGTGTGTGGTACTGAGTACCGATCAGGAATCGTACGCTGATTTAGCATCTTATACCACAGGGGCGCCACTCATTCTTATCTTTCTTCGGCACCATGTAAAGCGGTGTTTACAAAGAATTGTCTGTTGGGCATGCAGTACCTATTTTGATCATGGCATCAAATTCTTAGCGAGCGACTTTCAAACGATCTGGGGCGTTATCGTGGTCTAGTTGAAACTGGCTGTCTTGTCTTGGTACGGATGTTATGGTGCGCGGAATGTTTGGTTGGCGATTGACAGATGCCAGAAGGCCTAAATACTTCTGGGAATGACAGAGGCAGAGTTCCAAATATTCCAGTGCCTGTAGCCATCTTTATTTCGGCTACTGCGGGTAGTCGATACCTGTACTGGTACCAACAGAACATAATATGAAAAGAAATCTGCACCTATTATAGCCTTGCCTACATCAGCGATAAAAAATCTGATGTGGCCAGCACATTACCTTCCGTCAGATCGTGGTCAGATCTGTGTATATTGTAAAAATTCCACACAGAGATTTTCTTGTAAAAGATTCCATATTTCAAATACATTACCTTCAGTTGTATGTATTTTGTACAAATTACATACAGAAAGTTTTTTTGTAAGAGATTCTATATTTCCAGTAAAATTATAACACAAACATACTGTCAAATGCACTTGACACTGACATTTGTCAATCTGAATTATCTTAATATAGTAGATGTTTCCATGGTTATAGCACAGCTTGCTGGTTTATGAAATTTAATTTCTTTATAAATTTATTACGCTAAAGGTACATTCAGAAATGAAAATTAGGTTTATGGTTTTTGTTTAGGTTAAAGTATGTCATTCATAAATATTAGTTTAAATTAACTGTAATTTAGTTTTGTTATGTACAGACATCTATGTATATGCTTCAAAAACAAGATTAAAATATCGAAAGAGCAGTACTTAGCAGGTACCCGTGCCACAGTATAAGTAAACCAATTAGCCAATTGGCTTATTTATACTGTGCCCGTGCGCCGTGAAACTGTCATTCGCTTGGCATTATTGGTTATATTTCAGCAATTAAATTTTTGAGTTCTTCTCGCATTTGTTTAAAAAGCCGAATCCACCAGGTGAATACTAAATAAAGATGGGTGTATATATCTATATCGTTTCAGACTCATTCTCACTAGTGCAGTTTATGACGTTAAACTAAATCATAAACCTAAAGTTTGGACCTTGCAATGTTTAGCTTTATGATTTGGATTTAGAGACACCAAATTCTGAAGTGTGAATGGAGTCATTACATAATATGCGGCCAAAGTCTTTAAATCTAAAGTATAAACTAGGGATCGACCGATACCGATATCGGTATCGGTATATCGGCCATATCGGTCTTTTTGGCCGATATCGGTATCGGCCGATATGTAAACCACGATATCGGCCTAAAAAAATATAAATTGCTTAATATTTCAGTTGCTAAGGATTTTTTTAAGGAAATTAAAACAGAAATATTAAACAAAAAACAAATCAAGTTTATTCTTATTCAAAATTTAGCAAAAAAAGTCATTAAAAATGTAGAAGTAAAGTTACACACTAAGTTAAACAAATTAATATTTAAAGTTAAGTTTTGGCAAGTTGTAATGTAACAAAATTAAGCTTTCTGCTGTTTCTGGAGTTAGGCGATTTCTTGCGCTTTCATAAACATTTCCAGCTGACGAAAATAGCTGTTCACTAGCAACACTACTTGGCGGCGGTGCTAAATATGTATATTATTGCAATTTTGTACATCAATGGAAAAATGTCTTTTTTTTGCATTTGCTCCGCATTATTTTTTGTGATTTATTTATGGTTAATGCGTGTAACGGTAACAGTATATCATTATAAATCACTTTTACCTCATTTATACAACAAAAAATTTACAAAATTTTGTGGATGATATATCGGATATGAGTATATCGGTATCGGCCGATATCGGTATTTCGTCCACAAAAAATCATATCGGTCGATCCCTAGTATAAACCACAAATCTAAACCTAATTTTGATTTGTGAATGTACCTTTAATCCATTGAATTTAAAGTATAAAATATTCTTTAATACTTATAATAACTAAATGTGAAAAAATGATATTTAAAACCGTTTATTCAAGAAAAACTGTTAAAATCTTCAAATTAGTGTACTTCCGGTCGACCAATTGTAACCAAAATCTAATCAGGTCTTCATATAGATGTAAAGAAAAGGAGTACTCAAAAATTATAATTTTTGGAAAGGTGATATTGAAGTTATGCGATCCGAAAAAATCGTCACATATATATATATATATATATATATATATATATATATATATATATATATATATATATATATATATATATATATATATATATATATATATACATCTATCCATCCATCCATACAGACATCATCGTAAAAATAGTAAAATCGCATTCTAGGGAACCTAAAACGTACTTAAGCATTTCAAACTTAGTGTTTTTTTGTCAGTTATGTTGGTAGCGCTTCCCGCGAATATTTGAAATTTCAAATTTTGACAGTTTGTATATTGTGATTCTGACTGATTGTTTACATTAAAACATTGTATCAAGCATTATATAATTATGGAAGAGGAAAACCAATACTTAAAATGTAATACACTGGTTTATTAATGAACCACCTGATTTGGCATATCTTTTAATAAAGGTAAATTTATCAAATAACGAATCAGGATCGCTGGTTCGTCTTAATTATTATCATAAATAAAACTCTTTAAATAATGAAATACTTTAATGAACAATTTATTTATTTACACTTTTACATTCCACCATCCACTGCTCAGTTCCAGACATAAGAGCAACTGCTTTTCTTACATACTTCAATACAAAACATATTTTGTATTTGTATATAGCTATTATGTCTAAATCATATTTAAAAATTTAATATTCGACAGTTCGCCTCGATGTGGAACTGGAAATTATGGAATGTAAAATTTTCATATTTACTTGCAAGTAGCCACAAATTGAGTTGACATTGTCAACATTTCAAGTAACGTGCACGATACATTTCAAAACCTGACTGATATAACAATACAATCAGCTGAAAATGGCAATATTATCATAAAATTAAATTGTAATAAATAAAACTTACCGTTTTACAAAGCAAATCTGAGCGAATTAATTTAAAACTAAGTATAATTAAGTATATATATATATATATATATATATATATATATATATATATATATATATATATATATATATATATATATTGTAACGCGGCAGTGTGAAACCACCGGCGTACAATTTATCGTGATCGTCAATAATATCCTACGTTGTGTTTATGTAAATAGTGCCCAGAAAATCGCAACTGGACCACGGTGTGGAGCGTGCGCTTCCCTGTTATCGATGTCGTAATCGTACGGGGAGTGAGTGACGAGGTTGGAAAATTGCAACTGGACCACGATAGTGGAGCGTGTACTTCCCTGTTATCCTGACACCACTGACCGTTTATTTATATTATATTAAACGGAATACAACATTGTTGGAAAATCGCAACTGGACCACTGTGTGGAGCGTGCGCTTCCCTGTTATCAACGTTGCAACCGTACGGAGAGTGAGTGCCGTTGTTGGAAAATTGCAAATGGACCACGATAGTGGAGCGT
This sequence comes from Harpalus rubripes, assembly GCA_963082715.1. Lineage (NCBI taxonomy): Eukaryota > Metazoa > Arthropoda > Insecta > Coleoptera > Carabidae > Harpalus > Harpalus rubripes. The sequence goes on along the minus strand of OY720466.1, from coordinate 10,343,809 downwards.
GCACTTCCCTGTTATCCTGACACCACTAACCGTGCAATGCGTTAAAATAATATCCCAGGGCTGCAGGTGAGAGCGTAGCCGACACCTTACAGCAATACCAACATATACTGTAGTCAACAGTTGTGTGAATGTTAATATATGGTTTTATCTGTGATAATCTCTGTGTCTTGTGATATATTTGTTTTTTTTTTCTAAATATATAGATGTGATATTAAGTCAAAATTACTTAAAATTAATTAAACAAGTTTCTGCATCCCTTCGACACTTTAATATTGCAACAAGTTCTTTCAAAATTTGCTTTGGCAACCCTTCCTACATATCTGTCGGGCTTTCTGTATATAAAACATGGCAGGAAAGGACGAGGTAACGAATCAGGACATCATGACATACTTGCAAACAGAATTCAAAAAAATTAACGACAAATTTAGTGGTATTGATACTACACTACATAATTTCACCGAAGACACTACATTAGAATTGAAAAATCTTAAAGACGAAAATAAAATACTGAAAACTAAATTAAACTCATTGGATAAAGAAGTAAAAGCTAATAATATTATCATTACTGGTCTATCGGAGCAAGAAAATGAAGATTTGCTGGCCATTGTTTTAAATATTTTAACCACCAACCTCTCATTAGAAATAAACTCTAATGATATTAGTCAAATAAGGAGACTTGGCAGCAAACTCATCGTAGCAAATAAAATGAGACCAGTATTAGTAAAATTCATAAAATATAATACAAAAGTTAAAATTATGAAAAACTTATTTAAATTAAAAGGAACGAATATATTCATTAACAATGACCTTACCACTCAGGAACAAAAAATTAACAAAAACCTACATGAATACAAGAAAGAAGCAAAAAAATTAGGATACAATGTGAGACAACAAAATCTTAAACTTCTAATTAATGGAAAACTGTACTCACATGACAGTTTACCAACTTTACATTCCGAATCCCTGAGTGATACTGCCTGTAATGCGGAACTTAATACTATAGCCATTGGTAAGGATATCGCCTCAGTCAATTCCTCCATGCTGCAAATGGCCACGTTAATAAACAGTTTAACTCCAGATAAGGCAGCAAAGAACAATAAGACCGGAAAACCTTATAACTTTCGTGGCCAATCGAAATCTTAATTTATTTTACCTAAATATTCGAGGAATACGAAATAAAATACTTGAGCTCGAAGCGTTTTTTGCTACTTACAGTTATCATCCAGATATTATTTTGATCAGTGAACACTGGCTAAACTCTGAAGAAATAAATGCGTTTAGAATTCCTAACTATATAACTGCATGTCTACTGCAGGAATGAGCATATACGTGGTGGCACTTGTATTCTTATTAAACAAAATCTGGAATATGTAGAAATATTGTCGTTCAATACACTCATCCAAGAGAAAGACTTTGAATTCTCGCTCATAAAACTTAAGTGTCTAACAGCATCTTTATTTGTCCTGGTGTTTTACAGATCGCCAAGTGGAAATTTCCAGAACTTTTTGCAACTTCTTGAACATATTTTAGATGCAATTTATCAACCCAATATAAACTTGTTTGTTTGTGGAGATTTTAATACAGATTTTCTAAGTTCATCAACTGAAAAACAAAAATTATTATCATTACTATCATCGTTCGATTTGACCGTTAATATAAATCAACCTACACGTATCACGTCTACATCATCTACATGCATTGACAATATAATAACATCTCCAAACATCCATGGCATATATCACGTAGTGAGTACGCCCCTCTCAGATCACGAGGGTATAGTATGTGATATTAATATTGAAAAAATAACTAAATCTACTAAAACTCAAATCTGCAGGCGTATATACTCACAAAAAAAAATTGTCAGAGTTTTATAATAAACTTGAATGTACGGCATGGAATGACGTGAAACAGGAATTAGACATAAATCTTTCCACTGAATTGTTCTTGAGTCAGTTCACATCAACATATGAAGAATCGTTTCCTCTTACAAACATCAAGTCTAGTCAACGCACTGTACAATGGATAACGAAAGGTATCCGCATCTCCTGTAGAACAAAAAACAGGTTAATGAAAGAACTAAAAATAAATAATACTCCAGCTAATAAATTACACTTTAAGAAATATAGCAAAATTTTAAATGCAACAATAAAACTGGCTAAAAAAAAAGTGTGTCTAACTACATTTTAAATTCAAGTAACAAATCAAAGGCAACTTGGAAAATTATAGATGACATCAAAGGAAAAAGTACAACACATCACTTACCATCAGTAGATTCCGCTACTATTGCCAATGATTTCAACCAACAATTCTTGCAACATAATAACTCTTTAGTATCTACACGGAGAAAAAGGTTTCTTTAAATTGAAGAAAAATACTTTGTCTTAAATAAATAATTTCTTTCAATAGTGGCAAATAAATATTTCTTTAGCAGTAATAATTTATTTCTTTAATATTATTTTTTTAGTATAAATAAATATGTGTTTTTTAAATAGAAGAAGTATATTTCTTCATATCAAATATAAAAATTTCTTTCATTTAAAAATAACACAAAATTTAAAATAAAAATATCAGTATCTTTGAAATAAATAAATTTTTGAAAGAAATATTTTTTTATTTTAAAGATATTATTTATTTTTAAGAAAGAAAAGTTAGTTATATAGAAATAAAAAATTTCTTTCATTGAAAAAGGCCACAAAATTTGAAATAAAAATGTTAATATCTTTGGAATAAATAAATATTATTTTTATTTTAAAGATATTATGTATTTGTAAGAAAGATCAGTTAATTATTGAGAAACAAAAATTTCTTTCATTGAAAAAAATCATAAAATTGAAATAAAAATATGTGTACCTTTGAAATATTTCTTCCAAAGAAATATATTTTTTTAAATTTAAATATATATATATATATATATATATATATATATATATATATATATATATATATATATATATATATATATATATATTTGTAACCAAAAATTGTATAAAATAAAAAATAAATAAATGTTAAATAAATAATTTATTTAAATATTACTATAAACATACAAAAATTTGCCCCTTTGACATAATTACAGTGGTGGGACACACACAAAACAGTCTTTTCTCAAAAACTGCAACTTATTACACGTGCGACTAACTTAAATTGCAACATAAGGAAAGTTTTTTTATTATTCACCTGACAATATTTTATTCAAGAGATTTTTTTACGCGGAACTACAAAAATTTACGAAAATACTATACTTATACACACTAATGATGACGTTTCTATTTCCATTTTAAGTAAAGTATCCATAATTTCAGAAAAAAAAGAAAAAACAATTTCCCAAATATCGTTCTTTTTTAAAAATATTTTTTTATCAAATTGGATATGCTTTTGAAACAAACATATTTGGGTATTTACGAAATTAAAGGTACATTATTCGAAACTTAAAGCAGGAAATATGCATCTTTAGCACTGCAAAGGGTAGCAAAAAATGTCAGAGTAAAATTTTGTCATAAGAATAATATTTTTTTCCGTATGTTATAGCTACAAGAAAGCATACATATCTATCTTAAATAAAGTTTGATACAAAAGATTGTCCGTCCGACATGTTTACAGTAGAAAATTGTTGTACACAAAATAAGTTTTTTTTCTCCAAAACTACAACTTTTTCTATATCATCTAATATTTTATAAGCGTGAAAATGATAACTATAGGCAGTTGATAATGATTTACAAATAAATAACGTCTTATGTTCATGTAATAAAATAAATATTATTCTGTGAAAACAAATATTTTCATTATCAAGAGTACTTATTATATGATTTGGTTTATATATTATACCATGGTGTTCAAACCAACTAATAACACAACAGTTCTCTTTAATATCTAATGGTAACATATGATGAAAAGAACCATAATCAGTGAGATCAGTTACTGAAATGTTATCTTCAGGTCCATGTGATATTTTATCACTGAAACCAGTATTACTTATTACACGAGAACATATTTTTAATTGATTTTTAAAAGCTAACGTGTACGGTAAATTTCGTTTCGATGATATAATGTTTGCATTTTTCTTGAATTCTTTATGTTTTGCTTCATAACGCATGCACCAGATATTTACCAATGGCCCAAATTCTAAAAGAATTCGGGGATAGTGAATTAAAAAATGATGCTTTGGTTTAAGCGGTTCGTTAAAACAACGAATATACAGATCATGATGTTCACTTACTAAAACTTGTAGTAGTGAGGCATATTCAGGAAGTATTGATGTAGTCAAACATATTTCAACAATTTTTAGAAGTGTCAGATATAACTCCCAAACTTCATTATTTTCGGGAACTAAATCACCTATCATTAAGCTAAAATTTGTAACCAAATTCAACATTTCCGCCGAAGACATGGTAATACACCCTTTTTTTAAATGTTCTAACTTTAATTGTGGGGGAATATTGCGCTGATTTTCAAAATTATATTGAAAGAAACGAATTCTATTATTTAAATTACTTAAGGTAAAAAATTTATCTTCAATAAATTTTGAAATAATTTTAGCCATATCATATCGACATACGCCTTCAAAAACGTCGTGCATTATATCACATGCCACATTTCTAGTTACATGGAAATTTGGTAACTTATGAAAAACACATGATTCTTTAATTCCATTAGAAAAAGTAAGAAGATCGGTTTCATAATTTTGCACATTACGAAGTAATTTAATATCCTCAACTTGAAGTCTGTGGATCAATTTTTTGTCTGCAATACAAAATCTACAAGGGTAATTTGATGAAAAACTTTCATGAAAACCAAGGGCAGAATGGACACCCAAGTTATCTCCTACGAATAAAATCATTGAAAAATAAATTTTTATGTTTTGTCCTGAATAAATAACATTAATTCCAACATTTTCTAATGTTATTAGTTCGTCTATTAATCTACTAAATACAGCTATGTTACCAAATGTTACTCTATCATTAGAATTAAACAGTTGTGCCAAAAATATATTTTCTAGTTGAGACGAATACTCTGGAGGTATTACAGGTAAAGTAAAATATACAGCACCAATTTTATACACACCAGCATGCGAACCAAGTGGATTTGAAGTTTCAAAATCGTCGAAGTATATTATTATTGGAAATATTAATTTTTCTCCGTATTTTGTTGTCATACGCTTCCAAAAATTTGCTTGTATTATATTTTGTATTGCATTTGATGAATCATTTTTTTAAAAATGTAACATATTCAAAAATTTTGTCCAAAACTCCAGGCAATTCTAAAAATATTTTTAGTGTTTCACCTATTCCTATAAATATACCTTCACTATCTTTTGTACTTAACACAATATTGTCATGTTTTTTTTCACTATCAGTTAAAGTTCCAATAGTGAAACTTCGTGGTTTAATAAAAACATTACTTTGTTCAAAATATTTTATTCTAAGATATTCAGTATTTAAACCTGCAAATGGGTTTTCTAAATGTTTAAAAAAAAGGTCTAATTCCTTAACTGTTTCTAAAGGAGCATTTTTCATTAATGGTTCAATTTTATATATATATATATATATATATATAGTCGATTCCTCAGAGTACCCTCGGGGTGTTGAGGATTGATCTTTAGTTATTTAACTCTCTGTGAAGTCTTTCCACTCTTTTCTATTTTGTGCAAGTTCTATAGCTCTTTGTTTGGTTATATTTCTCTCCTTAATTATTTCATTTATTGTGCCATCCCAGGTTTTCGCTGGTCTACCTCTATGCCTTTTCCCTGTGGCTCGTGTTTTCCATATGCTTTTGACTGGTCTGTCTTCTGGTAGTCTTGCAAGGTGTCCAAACCATTTTAATTGTTTTTCTTTGATTTTTTCTTTCGTTGATTTTACTTGTAAACTTTCTCGTATTGTATCGTTTCTAATTCTGTCCATCTTGGTTATTCCTTCGATTCTTCTAAGTACTTTCATTTCAGACGCTTGTATTTTACTTTCTTGCCTCTTGTTTATCACCCACGTTTCACTTCCTTGTAGTAAAATCGCTTGATGTATTGTTTTGTAAATTGTTAATTTGGTTGTTTTCGAAAGGCTTTTATTGCTGTATATTAATGGGTTGAGTGTGTAAAAGGATTTTGCAGCTGCTTGGATTCTGGCGTTGATTTCTTCCTCATATCTTCCTGTACTTTCGACTAGGCCTCCTAAATATTTAAAACTATTTACTTGTTGCAGGGGTAATGAGTTAATGTTAACTGTCATCCTCTTCTGTTTTTTGCTAATGCACATTACTTTTGTTTTGTCTACATTTATTTCCATGTTTGCCAATTTGAGCTCTTCATTCCATTTAATTAAATTTGCTTGAAGTTCTTGCTCTGTACTTCCGAAAATAGCCATATCGTCCGCAAACGCACACTCCGTAATTTTAATTCGTTGTAAGTTTAAATGTCCAATCATTGTTTCCTTTAGCTTAGGTTTTACTTTTTTCATTATTTCATCTAGGTATATTACAAAAAGTAGTGGGCTTAGGTTTCCTCCTTGTCTTAATCCGTTCTGTGTTGTAAATTCTCTAGATATCTTGTTGCATGTACGAATCACATTCTTGGTATTATTATATATGCTTTTAATTGTTCTTATTAGCTTATTCCCAACATTCTTATCTTTTAACGACTTCCATAATTTTTCTCTATCAACTTTGTCGAATGCTTTGACTAGGTCTATAAAGCATATATAAAGTTCTTTGTTAAAAGTCAGTGTTTTCTCAATGAGTTGTCTGATAGTAAAGATGTGATCTTGTATACAATATCCCTTTCGGAAACCGCTTTGCGATTTGGCTAGGTCTTTTCCAATTTTTATTCTAAGTTTGTTTTCTATTATGCTCTCATATAACTTTGCCATTGTACAAATTAGAGAGATTCCTCTATAATTTGAGCACAACCTGTTATCTCCTTTTTTATGCACTGTCATTATAATAGTAGTATTCCATTCGTTAGGGATTTGTTCCGTTGCCCATATTTTGTTAATTAGGTGGTGTATCATTTCTACTCCATCTTCTCCGATATATTTTATTTGTTCAGGTTTAATACTGTCGCATCCTGCGGCTTTACCTACTTTAATTTTTTGAATAGCTTCCTTTATTTCTTCCTCGGTTATTTTTTCATTCTTTATAATGTCTTCTTCTTCTTCAAGGTATTGCGCAGTTACATTGGTGCTTTTCTCATTTGTCTCTAGGAGCTCTTCAAAATATTCTACCCATCTTTCCATAATACTTTCTGTATCTGTGAGAATATTCCCTTCTTTGTCTTTAATTTGCTTTAGTGTAGCCGTTTTCTTATTTTTTTGGGTTTTAATAACTTTATAAAATAGTTTCTTATTTTCTCTATAATTATTTTCCATCCTTTTTCCAAAGTCTTCCCAAGAACTATCTTTAGCTCTTTGAATTAATTCTTTTGTTATTTTTCGTTGTATTTTATATACTTCATAATTCTCCGGTGTTTTAGTTTGTAAATATTGTTTCCATTTTTGTTTTTTCTTCTCAATTTCTTGTTTAATTTCTGGGCTCCACCAATGAGTTTGTTTTTTCCGATTTTGTTGGATATATGTGCCACAAGCCGTTTTAGTTGCTTCATAGATAATTGTTTTTATATGGTACCATATCTCTTCTACATTAAGACCACTAATATCCCCTAAATGATTGATTTTGTTTTTTATCTCTTCTTGGTACTTTAGTCTTACTTCTTCTTCTCTTAGTTTATGTACTTTTATATTCTCTCTTACTGTCGTCTGCTCTTTTACCTCTGTTTTTTTAATACAATTTATTTGTTTAGCTTTGGTTTTCATTTCTAGCAGGTAATGGTCACTTCCTATTTCATGGCCTCTTTTAACTGTAACATCTTGCACTTTGTTTTTGTACTTACTTCCTGTTATAAAATAATCAATAATTGAACGTTCGTTTCTGCTTGCCACTTCTCGAGTATATTTATGCTTATCTTTATGTTGGAATAACGAGTTTAGTATGACTAAATTATTAACTACGCATAAGTCTATTAGTCTGTTACCATTATTATTTCTAACTGATTCTCCATGTTTTCCCATCACACTTTCTATGCCTTTGTTGTCATTTCCTATTCTTGCGTTAAAGTCTCCTAATAGAAAAAAAGGTTCACTGATATCTTCGATTATTAATTGCAACTCCTCCCAGAATTTATCTTTAATATCTTTTTTCTCGTCGTCATTGGGTCCATATATAATTAGAAATTCAGTTTTATTTCCATGTAGATTTATTTTTACATTTAAAATTCTCTCAGAGTGACATTTCCAATCTATTAGTTCTTGTGTACAGCTTTGTCTAATTATGCATCCCACTCCTGCTTTAGCACCCTCATTATCTTGTACCCCACTGTAAATAAATATGTGACCTCCTTTAAGTTTTTCTAATCCTTTTCCCTTTTTCTTGGTTTCTGTTAGTCCTAGTATAGTTAACTGCGATTTCTCGAATTCATCTGTTAATTCTGTTTCTTTATTTTTAATACTTTTTATGTTCCACGTTCCTATTTTTATATTTGTATAAATATTGTTTTTATTTGTTATCTCCTTAAGCAATTCCGTGTCCGTTGCAGTTGTCTTTTTCCGTACATCTTGGCATGGGGTGTTTATCAGTTTTTTGAACTATGTCCAAATTCCTTGGGCTTAGTATTTGAGTTTTCTTCTAGGCCATTCTCAGATTTGTTCCAGTTGAGTGTTTTACCATTAATAATAATTTTTCTGTATCCTATCTTAACATTGTTGCCTTTTGCTTTTTCTGCTCTAGCTCTTTTCCTGATAGCTGTTTGTACACTTATTTCCTCTTTAGTAAGGTCGCTTTCGATAAATATTCGTTTTGTTCCCAGTTTTGATTTATTTTTGAGGATTTGGATTTTATCTTCAAAGGTATTTAGTTCTACTAAAATTGGTTTATTCTCTTTTTCGGTGTTCATAAGTTTGATGTTTTTTATAGTAGTAGATATCTTTAGTTCTTGCTTAAGAAATTCTTCGACAGTACTCTTTGCTGTATTATTTCCTTGTATTGTCAAGCCTTTAATAATTATATAATTAAAAATGATGCTTTGGTTTAAGCGGTTCGTTAAAACAACGAATATACAGATCATGATGTTCACTTACTAAAACTTGTAGTAGTGAGGCATATTCAGGAAGTATTGATGTAGTCAAACATATTTCAACAATTTTTAGAAGTGTCAGATATAACTCCCAAACTTCATTATTTTCGGGAACTAAATCACCTATCATTAAGCTAAAATTTGTAACCAAATTCAACATTTCCGCCGAAGACATGGTAATACACCCTTTTTTTAAATGTTCTAACTTTAATTGTGGGGGAATATTGCGCTGATTTTCAAAATTATATTGAAAGAAACGAATTCTATTATTTAAATTACTTAAGGTAAAAAATTTATCTTCAATAAATTTTGAAATAATTTTAGCCATATCATATCGACATACGCCTTCAAAAACGTCGTGCATTATATCACATGCCACATTTCTAGTTACATGGAAATTTGGTAACTTATGAAAAACACATGATTCTTTAATTCCATTAGAAAAAGTAAGAAGATCGGTTTCATAATTTTGCACATTACGAAGTAATTTAATATCCTCAACTTGAAGTCTGTGGATCAATTTTTTGTCTGCAATACAAAATCTACAAGGGTAATTTGATGAAAAACTTTCATGAAAACCAAGGGCAGAATGGACACCCAAGTTATCTCCTACGAATAAAATCATTGAAAAATAAATTTTTATGTTTTGTCCTGAATAAATAACATTAATTCCAACATTTTCTAATGTTATTAGTTCGTCTATTAATCTACTAAATACAGCTATGTTACCAAATGTTACTCTATCATTAGAATTAAACAGTTGTGCCAAAAATATATTTTCTAGTTGAGACGAATACTCTGGAGGTATTACAGGTAAAGTAAAATATACAGCACCAATTTTATACACACCAGCATGCGAACCAAGTGGATTTGAAGTTTCAAAATCGTCGAAGTATATTATTATTGGAAATATTAATTTTTCTCCGTATTTTGTTGTCATACGCTTCCAAAAATTTGCTTGTATTATATTTTGTATTGCATTTGATGAATCATTTTTTTAAAAATGTAACATATTCAAAAATTTTGTCCAAAACTCCAGGCAATTCTAAAAATATTTTTAGTGTTTCACCTATTCCTATAAATATACCTTCACTATCTTTTGTACTTAACACAATATTGTCATGTTTTTTTTTCACTATCAGTTAAAGTTCCAATAGTGAAACTTCGTGGTTTAATAAAAACATTACTTTGTTCAAAATATTTTATTCTAAGATATTCAGTATTTAAACCTGCAAATGGGTTTTCTAAATGTTTAAAAAAAAGGTCTAATTCCTTAACTGTTTCTAAAGGAGCATTTTTCATTAATGGTTCAATTTTACATTGAATTAAATTTACAAAACCTGTGGTAAATAATTCTGATACATCGTTGATTATCTCATTGGTTACACTTCTATTGAGAGATGTATTATTAAATAACTTTGATATAAAAATTATAACAGACGATCTGAAATTCAAATTAAAATTTTGACTTGCATCGTTTACCAAATTTAGCATGAATTCTGTATTTGAGGTATCAGAAATGTTTTGTTTTAAATCAAGTGATGATTCAAGCGAATTACATGGACTTAAAGACGTGTTTTGCAACTTAATATCTAACTCTTTATTTTCGTATTCTGATTTTAAGTGAGAATTTTTATAATTACTAATTTTATTCGTGTGTTTATTTAACATGTGTTTCTTAAACATATTTAAATTTTGATATTGGCGAAAACATCCGGGTTCCATACAAGAAAAATGATTAGTACTCTTATGATTGAACTTAATGTGTGTTATTAGTTGGTTTATAGATATACAAAATTTGTTACAAAATGAACAAATCATATTTAAATCTGATCAAAAGCAGCAACTAAGTCCATAATGTAAGGAATTGTCTTATCCCACTTTGTATTGATTTTAAAAATAGATAATTGCAGGAGCATATAAATATGCTCAGCTTGGAATGGATAGAGCAAATTACAAGTGTGGAAAGCCTTAAAGCAAATTTCGAAAGCTCTTAAAGTATTATCAAAAGAATACCTCACATTGTCTAACACGACATAAGCCTTGTCTATATCTGATAAAGATGGTCCCAAAATAATTATGTACGGTTGAACTGTTTGTTTAGCTTCCTTTGATGTTTTAACTCTGTCTTCGATTAAAATCTCTATATCTGCAGGTATCTGTAAAGTACATTTTTTTTGTAAAATTATGTTACGATACGAACTCGAGTACAAGTAATTTTTGATCATAATATGGAAAAATATACAGATTGTTTTATAACTTCGGGTATAGGTCATTTCATATTGAATCTAAACAAACTGTAAGTAATAACTATATTATTTTGCTAACGTCGAAGAAACGATCTTTAAATAAACTATACTAACGTTAAAAGGGGAATATCTAGTCTAGAATCATCATAATTGAAATATTTATGTTGGCTCCTTATAAGCAAACTTTAAAATTGCACCGAGTGAGGTCGGAACGGGCAGTTGGTATATGGATATCTTTAATTTATAATTTTACCTTAGCATGTAATATAAGAGCCTGCTGGCATTCAAGAATTGAGGCTTTCCAATGATCTTTTCCTTTTCTAGATCTCCCCTTGGGGGGTATCAAATAGGGCAGTAGCAATATTTGTATAGCACTTTTCGAATCTGTTAATTGAAAAAAAAAACAGTATTACATAAATAAAAATAATTTTGGGCTCATTACTTTGGCTTAGTGTTTCATTTTCCAATAAATTAATTAGTTCCAATCCCGTATCATTAAGTAGATCTTTTTTTGTCTCATAAATTGTTTTAAAAAAATGTTCCCATTTTTGTGAGAGTAAAAGACCTTTCTCCGGAAATAATTTGTCGAAGTCTATGTCGATCTGTAAAAATGTTATTTAATAGTTAAATGAAAATTTTCAATCTGATTTTCATTTAATACTTACTAAACTGAATCCCGTAGATAATTTTAATGGCGGCCATTCATTTAAGAAATCATGTATATTGGTCAGTTTAGAATTTTGCCGAGTAATATACGTAAGATTCCAATGAGTTATGACCTCGTTCCAAGGGTCTGATCTAGTTTGTAGCCATAGTTTGCTGTCTGCTACTTCATCACTCAGGTTTTCATGAGGGTTTTCAGTACTTGCACTTGTACTAGGTTTTTGAAGAAGACCGGCTTCTCGCAGTTTTGTTCTACAATTTCTGTATTTGTCCACAAGTTTTCCTCGTGCAACCTGTGGTTTACTAAATCTTGATGTGGACTTTTTTATCGGCTTTATGTAATAAACTTCTATTTTTTCGTTAGGAAATACTTCCACAATTTTCTGAGCTATATCATGTAATTGCTCATTTGATAAGTAACTACAAAAATTACCGCATGAATGGAAATAGAATTTTTTTTAAAGTGAAGCACAGATGTACATAGTTACCTGCCATAAATTTTAAAAAAATGTGATATTATTATATCTACTAATATTTTTCTGCATTTATTGTTCAGAATTTTTTTATCGTCATATTCCTTTAAAATGATTTTTCCCATACATGTTTCTTGTAGAAGTAAATTCAAATTAAATTTGGTAGTTGGGTTTAAAAGTCTATCAAAATCGTCATCTCCATAAAAACTGGTCAATCCACGTTCCTTTGAAGGAGTAAACTCTTCAATGGGCATTACATCCGAGTTGAAACTCGAAATGGAACTTGCACTCGGAGTAGATGCACCAGAATTTTTTAAAATATTTATATCTTTATCCTAAAAAAATGTAAATTTTTACCTCCCTGCCTGGGTAAAGGAGGTACAGGACATGATTAGATTTCAGTGTAAACCGAATAACCGGAAGTAGTTCATTTCCAACCGTAAATAGTTTTCCTTTAAAAATACCATTAAATAAATATTATAATATTTCCGTAATACATGTTATTATAAAAATTATAAATTATTAAATTTTCTACAGGATTCCGTTAATAGTTATTTAACTATAATGCGTGTTAATGAGGGTGAGTAATTATGAGATCATTAATCGCCAATTAACAAACGTGTTAGTTACAATATTTTTGACCGTATCTTACTAAATTGGAAAAACTAATTTTATTCTATGATAATTTTTTTAGGTTAATCATAAATTTGGACAATGCATTAAGGGGGTCATTAATAAATGCTTTCCTATACATTAATAAACAGTCAACAGAAAAAAATATTTATATATTGAAAATTAAAATGATATATGGAGAGAAACAATACATTTGCCAGCATTATTAAATATGTACTTATATTCAAATTAAGATGGCGGAAAATATTGTGCTGGCCACAATAAAATTTTTTGAATTAGCATAATGAAAATAAATTAACTTACAACTGGTAAATCAGATTCTAAACAAAAAACTTCGCTGTCCAAAATTGATTTGTAGTTTTCTAATTTTTTCATAAATTTTGCCTGTGTTCCAACTTTTGGAATTAAATTTTTTATTAAATCAGGTGTCAATAGTAATAGTGCCTCATAATCAATATCATTTTCTGAAATCAAAATCAATTTTATAGAATAAGTATGTAATAGTGCGTGAAAGACATAGGTCAATTTTGAACAAATTTGGAAGTCCTACAAATCTGTAAATTTGTAAAAAAAACTGCCAAAAACACATTATTTTTATTGATTAATATAAAATTATACATAAGAATGGCAGCTTTCATTGCGATTTTGGTAATTATTTACAGATCTGTAAGACTTGCAGATTTGTTCAGAATAGCTATTCTTTAAAAAAAAATTCACGTATATGTATGTTTTACACAAAACTTTTTTTTACCAACAACCTTACATTTTAAAACGAAGTAAAAAAAACTTCACCCACTTAGATCAATGTCTGAAGTTATTATTATATTCACGAGAGCAGAAAAATATATTTTGTGCAATACCTGTATTGTAAGTTCCCCATTAATAACAAAAGCTACACTTCATTGCAATTGTTCCAACTAATAATTTCCATGATTAAATCAGTACACCATAGAAATTAAGTGCACTTTGCAGTTCACCATAGATAGTACAAAGAACAACAGTCTGACAGTTGTTAATTTTGAACCCTATTTTTATTTTACATATGCAGATATTACAGGAAATAATTTACTAACCTCGTTCTGTGAGTTTTTAGGCCTCGAATGTTTAGAAAACCTTGGCTCTGCGGGCCTCGGTTTCCCAAACATTTTCGGCATAAAAACAATAGTCACTTATGATGTACATGATATGATACGTAATATAATATTAATAACAAGATTTTAATTTGAACCAATTTTTCGTGTTAAACTGAACCAACTCGTAACAATACAAAATACTAAAATTTAATTAGGTAATATTTCAATGGATTAATGTTAATAACTGTAACTACTGAATGAAATAAATGAGGACAGATAAAAATGATTGAATAAGAATACTTGTTGAAGAATTGCGAACTTACCTACAAATATATTAATTAGGGATTCAAATCCCCAATCTTTCAATATATTAGATACATCCATTTGACACGAAATAGCAAGGAACACTTCCTGGTCTGGACACGCTACAAAACAAGCCGTGCTTAATACAACAAGCAGATGCGATTTGTTTGCAGAATAACTGGGCAATGACGCAGTAAAATGAGTGGGAATAAGATGCGTTTTTGACTTAAATAATAATTTCTTTGATTTTAAGAAATCAAACTAAAGGAACAACGAAAAACACGCACATGCGCAGAATAACTGGGCAATGACGCAACTAAATGAGCGGGAGAAGTGCGTTTTTTTAACTTAAAGAATAATTTGTTTCATTTAAATAAATCAAAGTAAAGCAACAACGATAAACACGCACATGCGCAAAATAACTATGCAATGACGCAGTAAAATGAGCGGGAATAAGATGTGTTTTTTCTACATAAAGAATAATTTGTTTGATTTAAAGAAATCAAATTAAAGCAAATAAATGCAAGGGAAACCATACAATAAATTATTTACATTAAAAAAATGGAAGCTGAATATAAATAAATGGTATTCTGATTCGTTCAATTTTTTAATTTCTAGTTATTTCTTATTATTTTCAAAGATATATTTAAATAAATATTTTAATATAATGTTAACTGCTAGGAAAATTAAGAGTATAGAGAAAAATGATTGGCTAAGAACACATGCATATACAGCTATAATAGATTTGTAAGTAATTTTACCTGGACTAGGGCTTTAATAACTCACAAAAAACAAGACGTAACTATTATCGCACTGCACAAGCGTATAAAACAGCATCAAATACGCAACTACGCCATCCTCATCTTCATGCCATAACATGTACACGAATCCTAGTAGGTACGTTTTTTTGACGTAAATAACATTTTCTTTGGTTGAAATAAATCAGAAATTGAAGCAAACAACTCAAGAGAAACTTAAAAAATAGTTTATTTAAATGAAAGATATGTAAGGGATAAATATAAATAAATCATATTTCTTCTTTCAAATAAATCTTTTTTTAAATTTAACAATATTTCTTTGAAGGAAATAAAAAAATATTTAATTTTAATAAATATTTAAAGAATTTAAAAGTTAGTTCCAAATAACTTGCGTTCTTTAATTTAAATAATGCTTATTTGACTTAAATAATAAACTTTTGGAATAAAGAAATATATGTTGAAGAAATATATTTCTTAATCGTAAAGAAACCTTTTTCTCCGTGTAATTACGTTCCAAAGAACACCTCTACATTAAACTCTTTCTTTTTACGGCCAATCACTGAAGAAGAAGTCATCCAAGTCATCAGTAATTTAAAAAATTCGCATTCGTGTGGAAGTGATGGGATACCAAGCTCTATAATTAAAAAATGTGCACCTCTTATTGTTGAACCGCTAGTTGCTATATTTAATTCATCCATACAAAATGGAGTTTTTCCAAAGGCTTTTAAATATTCCATTGTAGTACCATTGTATAAAAAAGGTGATCTGCAAAACACTGAGAACTACAGACCCATTTCTTTATTGACAACATTCTCAAAAATATTTGAACGATTGATATATAATAGACTTATAGTGTATTTTAATCATAATAATATTCTAACCAAACATCAACACGGGTTTACGGAAAATAAATCTACAGTGAGTGCGGTATCTTGCATCTATAATAAAATAATTAGTGACCTAGACAAAAATATGTGTGTGTTCTGCGTCTCCACTGACCTGTCGAAAGCATTTGACTGTGTTTGCCACAACATCCTCATCCAAAAACTCGAACATTATGGCGTGCGTGGTGTAGCAGCTTCGTGGTTCGAATCATACCTGTCAGAGAGATACCAGTCCGTTAAAATAAATGACCGATCAACCAACATATTGATAATGCATTCTGTACTCTCTATGCAGATGATGCTTACTTTCTGATGTCCTGCCCAAAGACTAATTTTAGTGTGACAGCTATTAATGACTTAATAACTAACATCTCAAATTGGTGTAATGATAATAACCTTAGCTTAAATTTAAACAAATCTAACTTCATGCAGTTTTATTTAAATCCAAGTGCCATTATTGAATGCAATACGTCAGAGGTAAGCGTCTCTCGCACAGACACTTTAAGTTGTCTTGGCATCCTGTTGGATGCTGACACCAAATGGGCTTCCCAATCTAAAGCAATAACAAGTAAGTTAAACAGATGCTGTTACGTTTTACGAATGTTAACATCTCACTTAGAAACACATGTAATTCGTACTTTGTATTTTGCCTTTTTCCATTCGGTTTCCACCTACGGGATTACCATCTGGGGGTCGTCATCCTTATTACAGGAAGTATTTTGTATTCAAAAACGAGCTATTCGAATAATGTTGAACATGTCCCCACGCCAATCATGTAGAGGCACTTTCAGTCGACTAAAAATACTAACTATGCCAAGTGTATACATACTAGAAATTCTAAAATATGCTTTTAATAGTTTATGTAATCTCGATATGTGCAGTTCATCATATAATACTAGACAAAAAAATAATATCATAAACGTACCTGCTCATAAAACCTCTGCCTTCGAGAAAACAAGCGACTACATTGGCATCAAATTTTATAACTTGTTACCAGATGACTTAAAGCAATGTTCAAAAACAAAAGCACTAAAACTTTTAAAAAATATCCTTATTAATAATAGTATATTATTCAATGAGAATGAAGTTTGCATCACGAGCGAACGCGAGTGATGTAAATCATTCGAATGAGTAATAACCATTACATGCGAATAGAATACTATACTTTATCCACAATTGTCAAATAATAACATATCAGTCACATATTGGTTTTGAAAAATAAGTAGAATTTTCTCACTGACAAATGCAAAAATGTTTTTGTTTACATAGACAAATCTAGTCATCGGTGTAGTTGTAACAAAATTATGAAGTGATTTGACATTTAATATAAAATCTTAAAACCGACTATTCAGCTACAATTCAAGCTTAAGAAGAAAATAAAAGTACGAAAAATGACAAAACTAGTGTAATTTTGGCTTTTTATGTGGAAAGAATTACTTATTAAAAGTAATTTTGTGTGTACTCTTTGAAAGGTAGGATTTGAATTTGGCATAACGATTGAATAATATTATTCCATTGAACTGTCAATATTATTCAATTAGTAACAGTAACGTAGGTCATTAATTGATAAAAATCGGTAGAATTATGGGTATATTATTTGACAGTTGTGGATAAAGAATATTATACTGTAGATGATTTCGTCAATGACTGTATAGCCAAACACCTACAAATACAAACTTCGTGAGGCTTCTGTCGCCTATTGTTTTGAGATCAAGGCTAATTTCATTTATTTTAAACTGTTGTTCTTCTTTTATAATTCTTTTATAATTTATTTTTTTAACATGTAACTATAATGTCTGTAACTGTGTTTGTAATAATTTTAATTTGTTATTGTAAGTATTAACCACAAATGTATTTTATTGTAAAACTAAGCAAACGATTTTATAAACAAATGTGAAGTTAGCGTGTGTAGCTATGAAAAATTCAGAATGTCACTGCTTCGCAGTAACTAACTTTCAGTTTATGTATTTTATTGTATTTTAATTTATTTCAAGTAGTTTTTATATTGTTATGTATTTCACACACTTCACATTTTGTTCTTTTGTTTCTTTTTTTAACAATCACTGCTGCTTTCAGTATTGTAATGGTTTGTAATTTGTTTAGGTATATTTGTGTATATTCATTGTAACTTTGGGGGAGTTGAAAAACAGCTTTAGCTGAACTACTCCATTTGTACTCTTATGGTGCAATAAAGATTATTATTATTATTATTATTATTATTATTATTATTATTATTATTATTATTATTATTATTATTATTATTATTATTATTATTATTATTATTATTATTATTATTATTATTATTATTATTATTATTATTATTATTATTATTATTATTATTATTATTATTATTATTATTATTATTATTATTATTATTATTATTATTATTATTATTATTATTATTATTATTATTATTATTATTATTATTATTATTATTATTATTATTATTATTATTATTATTATTATTATTATTATTATTATTATTATTATTATTATTATTATTATTATTATTATTATTATTATTATTATTATTATTATTATTATTATTATTATTATTATTATTATTATTATTATTATTATTATTATTATTATTATTATTATTATTATTATTATTATTATTATTATTATTATTATTATTATTATTATTATTATTATTATTATTATTATTATTATTATTATTATTATTATTATTATTATTATTATTATTATTATTATTATTATTATTATTATTATTATTATTATTATTATTATTATTATTATTATTATTATTATTATTATTATTATTATTATTATTATTATTATTATTATTATTATTATTATTATTATTATTATTATTATTATTATTATTATTATTATTATTATTATTATTATTATTATTATTATTATTATTATTATTATTATTATTATTATTATTATTATTATTATTATTATTATTATTATTATTATTATTATTATTATTATTATTATTATTATTATTATTATTATTATTATTATTATTATTATTATTATTATTATTATTATTATTATTATTATTATTATTATTATTATTATTATTATTATTATTATTATTATTATTATTATTATTATTATTATTATTATTATTATTATTATTATTATTATTATTATTATTATTATTATTATTATTATTATTATTATTATTATTATTATTATTATTATTATTATTATTATTATTATTATTATTATTATTATTATTATTATTATTATTATTATTATTATTATTATTATTATTATTATTATTATTATTATTATTATTATTATTATTATTATTATTATTATTATTATTATTATTATTATTATTATTATTATTATTATTATTATTATTATTATTATTATTATTATTATTATTATTATTATTATTATTATTATTATTATTATTATTATTATTATTATTATTATTATTATTATTATTATTATTATTATTATTATTATTATTATTATTATTATTATTATTATTATTATTATTATTATTATTATTATTATTATTATTATTATTATTATTATTATTATTATTATTATTATTATTATTATTATTATTATTATTATTATTATTATTATTATTATTATTATTATTATTATTATTATTATTATTATTATTATTATTATTATTATTATTATTATTATTATTATTATTATTATTATTATTATTATTATTATTATTATTATTATTATTATTATTATTATTATTATTATTATTATTATTATTATTATTATTATTATTATTATTATTATTATTATTATTATTATTATTATTATTATTATTATTATTATTATTATTATTATTATTATTATTATTATTATTATTATTATTATTATTATTATTATTATTATTATTATTATTATTATTATTATTATTATTATTATTATTATTATTATTATTATTATTATTATTATTATTATTATTATTATTATTATTATTATTATTATTATTATTATTATTATTATTATTATTATTATTATTATTATTATTATTATTATTATTATTATTATTATTATTATTATTATTATTATTATTATTATTATTATTATTATTATTATTATTATTATTATTATTATTATTATTATTATTATTATTATTATTATTATTATTATTATTATTATTATTATTATTATTATTATTATTATTATTATTATTATTATTATTATTATTATTATTATTATTATTATTATTATTATTATTATTATTATTATTATTATTATTATTATTATTATTATTATTATTATTATTATTATTATTATTATTATTATTATTATTATTATTATTATTATTATTATTATTATTATTATTATTATTATTATTATTATTATTATTATTATTATTATTATTATTATTATTATTATTATTATTATTATTATTATTATTATTATTATTATTATTATTATTATTATTATTATTATTATTATTATTATTATTATTATTATTATTATTATTATTATTATTATTATTATTATTATTATTATTATTATTATTATTATTATTATTATTATTATTATTATTATTATTATTATTATTATTATTATTATTATTATTATTATTATTATTATTATTATTATTATTATTATTATTATTATTATTATTATTATTATTATTATTATTATTATTATTATTATTATTATTATTATTATTATTATTATTATTATTATTATTATTATTATTATTATTATTATTATTATTATTATTATTATTATTATTATTATTATTATTATTATTATTATTATTATTATTATTATTATTATTATTATTATTATTATTATTATTATTATTATTATTATTATTATTATTATTATTATTATTATTATTATTATTATTATTATTATTATTATTATTATTATTATTATTATTATTATTATTATTATTATTGCCACTTGAATCAGTTATTTGTGATCACTCTGTTGTAACAAACTGCAGAAAAGTAAATATTTGCATTACATTACTTGTGAACATATACAACGAATTTGAAAATATATCAATAAACATTGGATTGTTATTAAAAGGGAAGAATGCAAAAATCATAGGTATTAAAGATGACTTTTTTGGCTCATGCTGTATGATTATGTAATTTAAAAGATTTGTTAATAGTACGATACAATAATTTGCAAAAAATAATTTTAATACAGATAATTTTAACGTAATAAAAGAAAATGAAATGCAGATTAAATTCTGTACCGTTTTAAGATAGATATCGAATTATGTATAATCTGAAATAATTTTAAACGTAATGTAAGAAAATGAATTGCAAAACAAGAACAGATTAAAACATACCATCTAAAATTATTGAATTGTCTTTTTCCAGACTTTAAGACATGACTTTCCTGTAGGATTTAATTTTTATTCTTTCCTCTAAACACGCTAACAGTGTTTCTTCTCCCGCTTTGCGGTTTTCTCTAGCGCTCCACTGATAGTGTTTTATAATAGTCTGAATATACGGACATACAATCCGTCTACGCACAGTTTAAAACCAAGGTGCTAACGTCAAGAGTCTTGTCAGATACACAAGTTCTTGTCTCTCAAACGAATTAACTTTATGCAGAAAACAATAGCCAATCAACGGATTATATATATCTAAATAACAAATTTCAGGTTAGACTCGATGAAACAAATAACTTGGATGTGTTTTGTTTAAACTGAAATAATTTTAAACCTAATGTAAGAAAATGAATTGCAAATAAACAATAAATACTGTACCATTTTAAGATTTTGAATTTTCTTATTCAAAACCTTGAATAACATGTTTGTCCTGTTTGATTTTTTCATATCTCCAATGAGGAAAGAATTTCTTTTTACCATATATATATATATATATATATATATATATATATATATATATATATATATATATATATATATATATATATATATATATATATATATATATATATAACACAGAAAATATTTGATTTAATAATAAAAAAAAACAATTACATTAACAAATTCATACCATTCATTTGTATTTCAAAATGAAAAGAAAACTTCCATCTGCAAAAAAAATATTTTTATTCTTTCCCCTAAATATGTATTAGATATTATACATGTACTCTTTGTCGATTGTTCAATATGTCTTTCTCAGACTAACATTTTGTTAAATCTACTTACAAAATAAAACATAAATTAACAATAAGCATGGCTTAAAATTATTACATTTACCTATCTATACAATCTGTTTATAACATTCATTGATGTCTTCTGATGCCATTTCTACATTGGTCTCTGTCTTGCCATAGGTCTTTATTTAATCCTCTCTTTCTAATTCCTTCTTGTACTGCTGCGACCCAACTTCTTCTGAGTCTTCTTCTTTTCTATTTGACGATAGGTGTCCACTATAGTATTTGTTTTGGTGTTACAAATTCTTCATTTATTTTCTTTTGACATAGTTTGATCCCATAATATGCTATTTAGTTGAGATATAGTTTTTCTTTCTTGTATACAGCGTTCCTTTATGGCGCCCTCATTCGCTATTTTTAATCCCAAGTATTTATATTCTGTAGGATTCATCTTTTGTCCTGTAACACATATATTCTGTTTTCTGCATGTGTTCTTCTATAAATTTTCGTGTCATGTATTCACTATCGCTGTAGTCTTGTGCAATAAGTATTTGATCATCTGCAAAGCATAGGGTGTAAAGTCATTGATCTTCCAAAGGTATACCCATATTTTTACATTTTTTCTTTCACGACTACAGTGCTTTTTTACATATACCTACATCGTTTAATTCTTACATTATTTTCTTCAATTTTACATATTATCTAAATATTTTTAGCATTGAAAAGACAACCGATATGACATGCATAATTTATTGTCTTTAACATATCAAATGTGATAGATGACAATGTTTATCTTTTTAATCTTGTACATGTATTCTTCGATCGATTCTCATATTATTTCTGCCTTTCTTTTCCGTTTCATCGTGTTCCCGTAGACATTTTCTAAATTCTATTTGCAAAAGAAAATATATAAATTATTAATTAACATGGTTTAAAATCATTATATATACCTACCTCGTTCAATTCGTCACCTTTTAAGCATTTTTTGCATTTAAAATGATGAAAACCGATAATTTGTCATCATTGACATTGACATGCCAAAAGACATGACAGCGTTTATCGTCTTAAATTTTGAAGGAAAACTGTGATCGTTACTGTGACAAATATTGTTTCTGTCCTAATTTTCAATCTTTAATAATTTTTCTCACAAAAACTATGCATCCTACAAAAATTTCACCCATTAGAAGGGCCCTGAAGGAATTAATTTCCTACAAACACATACCCAAATTCTCTTAAACGAATTAACTTTGTGCATAAAACAAAAGCCAATTAACGTGTCAGAAATTATGACACATGTATCTAACTATCCTTAATTAGACCTCTCGTTTGATACCAAACACGACATCTTTCTGACATCTTTATGCACAAAACAAAAGTCGACTGAGATGTCTAATTGTTAACACTTCTGTCTACAGAAAAATTTCACTTGATCCCAATCCCGACATGGTTCTGATAACTTTATGCGAAAAGCAAGAGTCGATCGAGTTGATGCCTAAATTTTGAAAGTTCTATAGTTTAGCCATACAGAAAATTTTTCACTTAATACAGAACAGGATATATTTCTGACAAATTTATACGAAAAATAAGAAATGTTTTGTAAAGGGCTGTCATGGAGAAATGTCAAAAATACGACAATTCGGTCGGCTACTGTTTTCTTGTAAAAAATTGACAGTAATATTACAGAAATATAATCAAAAAATGCAGTCAAATATAATTTTTCGACATACCTACATACCGGGTGGCGCTTCAAATCCGTTACATAGGCATTTAACATGGGAAAACAGTTTTTCCTTGCGTATTGCTTTCCAAATTATTTTAGAAAAAAATACTTCAAATAAAAGTTGTAGATCATGAAATTATGAATTTTAATGAAGAAACAAAATTAATTGTGCATGGTTTGTAACTGCAGAAATTTGAAAAGAAAATGTCAAAAATCACGTCAAATATAGTAATAGCCATGGAATTAAAAAAGCATAACAAATGTAATTACCTTCCGTCACCTTTGGTCAAAAAATTCGGTGGTGAGTTTTTGATGAATAAGCACGTTTTAGGGTCCCTAGAATACGATTTGACTAATTTTTACGATGATGTCTGTATGTGTATGTGTGTCAGTATGTGTGTGTATGGTGTGTGTGTGTGTGTGTGTCTGTGTGTGACAAAATTTTCTAATGCAATAACTTTAATACTATAATTCCAAAAATTATTATTCTTTCGTATTCCTGTTCGTTGCATCCATGTGAAGAGCTGATTAGATTTTGGTTATAATTGGTCAACCGGAAGTACCCTTATTTGAAGATTTTAACAGTTTTTCTTGAAAAAACGGTATTAAATATCATTATTTCACATTTAATGTTATTATAAATATTAAAGAATATTTCATTCTCTATACGAATTGAATACATTTTATACTTCATATTAAATGGATGTAGAATTAAAGAATTATAAAGAAATTAAATATCATATATTAGCTAGCTACGCCATAACTCTGGAAACAGCTATATTAAGAAAATTCTGATTGAAAGGTGTCAGTGTCAAGTGCAGTTGACAGTATGTATGTGTTATAAATTTACTGGAAGTGTAGGACCTTTTGCTAGAAACTTTCTGTATGGAATTTGTATAAAATACATACAACTGCCTTAAGGTGATGTACAAGAAATATAATCTTTTCCAAGGAACTTTCTGCTTGAAATTTGTGCAAAATACATAAAACTGGCGGAAAGTAATGTGCTGACAACATCAGATTTTTTTAATGTGATTGAAAAAGTCAATATTTTACAGTTAAAACATCAATCATTTGTTTGTCTTTTTGTTTTAATTCCATGGCTAGTGCTATTAAACTAAAATTTAAAAAAATCATATTTCATTTCTAGAGTTACCAAACATACGAAATGGATTTTGTTTATTAATTTGAAAGTAGAATTTTATGCTCTACAAATTTTATTTGAACAATTTTTTTCTACAATAATTTGGGGGGCAACGCGCTACGGAAAACTGTTTCAACATGTTAAATGCTATATAAAGTGGTTGGTCGGAACTGATGAAAACATGTAATGAAATGAGCAAATGCTACTTATTTTATGCGAGTAAACAGGAAAAAATGTTCCAATTACCGGATAAATATAAACATAATATTAATAACACGTGTATGAGTACACAATAGTAAATTTAAAGGCAAAAATAAATCAAACAAAACTCAAATATGTGATATTTTAATCTAAAATAAACAATTAGTTACAAACTGTAGAAAAGTAAGTAGTTACATTACATCTGAACGTAGACAACGAATTTGAAAATATATTAATAAAGTTTTCATTGTTATTAAAGGAAAAGAATGCAAGAATCATAGGTATACAAGATTACATTTGTGGCTTATGCTGTACGATTATGGCCGAGTTGCATAAAACATTGTTAACTTTAAACACATTGTTAACTTTGACAAGGCTTATTTTCCGATGTATTACCTCTCGCTAAAAGAGGTATTGAATTCATGCTAAAAATCTTATATCCAGATTTTAGTGAATAAGCACGTTTTAAGGTCCCTAGAAACCGATTATAACATTTTTACGATGATGTCCGTATGTGTGTGTGGATGTTGGATTCACGATTTCTCAAATATTATAAGACTTAAGACATTTTTAACTACGGATTCCTCAATCTAACTATAATGGGACGAGTTGGTTAAGTTTTGGTAACAATTGGACAACCGGAAGTAGTAGTTACAAGAAAAAATCGTCTAAATATTATTTATCGAAAATTTATATAAATACTTATATTAAAGAACGTTAAATTCTTTACTCGATGAATACAAATTCATTATCATATCTTCTATAGATTTAGAGATAAAGACATGCATGTAAAATAAATTGATGTAAAAATTATCAGATCAAACTACTTCAAGTCAAGAAATTCAAATGTTTGTAATTGACACATAAATGTCACTGTCAAAAATATTTGTACATTATTATGAAGATTATGAAAATAAAAAAGAGTCAACAACGCAAAAGAATATACGTAAAAAAAGAATATAAAAGGAATTTGCGAAAAAATGACGAATATAAAGAAAAAGAAAAGGAAAGTAGAAAAAGAAAATTTCAGGATATTGAATATAAAAAAAATGTATGTATTGTACATAATTTATATTACAATATCCCATAGATTTTGCAAATATATGTGAGAATTATTTTGTAGTCAGACATGAATATATGTATGTATTTGTATTTAAACATATTTTTCGTTTTATGCGTACAACCAGGTAAAAAATCTGGCGAGAGGTTATGTGTTGGCCACATCAGATTTTTTGATACGTATTTACGGTTACATTAAACGTAATATAAGAAAAGTAATTGCACAAAAAAACAGATTAAAACATATCATCTAAAATTATTGAATTGTCTTGTTCCAGACTTTAAGACATGATTTTCTTGTAGGATTTAATTTTTATGCTTTCCTCTAAATACGTATTAGATATTGTACATATATTCTTTGTCGATTGTGATGTTCATTATGTCTTTCTCAGCCTGACAATGTTAAATCTATTTAAAAAATAAAATATATGAATTAACAATAAACGTCTTAAAATCATTACATAGACCTACAATCGATTTATAACGTTCTACGATGTCTTCCGATGCCAATTCTCTACTGCTCTCTATCTTGCCATAGGTCTTCATTTAATCCTTTCTTTCTTATGCCTTCGTGGACTCCTGCTACCCAATTTCTTCTAGGTCTCCCTCTTTTCTTTTTGCCTTGTGTACAGAGTTCCTTTATGATTCCCTCTTTCGTTAAGTATTTATATTCTGTAGAGTTTAATCTTTTGTCATGTGTTTATAACCAAATCTTGTTGGGTTTAATTTAAACAAATATATTCTGTTTTATGCATGTTTACTTCTAGACTATCGTAGTAGTCTTGTGCAATAAATATTTGATTATATGTAAAGCATAAGGTGTAAATTGTTTGATCTTCCAAAGATATACCCATATTTTTGCACTTTTACTTCCACGATTTCAATGCTTTTTTTACATATACCTACCTACCTCGTTTAATTCTTACGTTCTTTTCTTCAATTTTACATATTGTTTAAATGTTTTTAGCATTGAAAAGGACAACCGACACGACATGCATAATAATTGTCATTAACATATCAAATGTGACAGATGACAATGTTTATCTTTTTAATATTGTACACGTAATCTTCGATGGATTGTTATATTCTTTTTGACTTTAATAACGTTTTCGTAGTTTTTAGTAACTTCAGACATTACGTTTAAGTCTATTTACAAAATAAAATATAAATTAATAATAAACATTGCATAAATTTATGACATATACCTACATCGTTTAATTCATATTATTTTCTTAAATTTTACACATTATTTATTTATATTTATCATTCAAAAGGTCGACAACCCATACGACATTCATAATTTGTCATCATTGACATTAACATGTCAAACGTGATACATTATAAGGTTTTTCTTCTTAAATTTTTACATGTACTCTTCGATCGATTATTTCAATAATCCAATTTTCAACGTTTAAGAATTTTTTACACAAAAACTATCCTACAGAAATTTCAGTTATTACGAGGGCACTCGAGACAATCATTTCCTACAACTTGGTGTAAATTTCACAATAATCGCTCGCACCATTCAGGCTGTAGAGGTGTTCAAAGCTTTGGCGTAGTGATTAAAGAAAATATATATAGAAAGTGAATCTACCCTTTTAGTATTAGGACTAGCGAAAACTTGGCTACGCCGAGCTTCCCCTAGGGCTCCGCCGATAGTGTTTTAGAATAGTCTATACGTAGATCTAACCCGTCTAGGCACACTTTAAACCTAAAGTGCTAACGTTAACTGGTTTTCAAATTGTTTGAATTCTGTCCTGACCACCAAATCTTTTCACGCATCATGCCCACCCAAACTGCCCACGCAACATGCCCACTCAAACTGCCCACGCAACCTGCCCACCCTAACTGCCCACGCAACATGCCCACCTAAACTGTCCACGCAACATGTTCACCCAAACTGCCAACGCAACATGCCCATCCAAACCGCCCACTTAAACTGCCCACGTAATCGGCCCACCCAACTTGCCCACGCAACATGCCCACACAAACTGCCCACGCAACATGCCCACCCAAAATACCACTGCAACATGCCCACTTAAACTGCCCACCCAACTTGCCCGCGCAACATACCCACCCAAACTGCCACGTAACGTGCCCACCTAAACTACTTAAACAACAATCTGCGCGTGCAATTTTTATAAAAACCACTAGAAAATGATTTAGGTAGACAGAGGAATAGCTAGACTGCTCACGCAACATGCCCACCCAAACTGCTTACGTAATTTGCCTCCCTCCCTAACCTGCTCACCCAAAAGGTCCACGCAATATACCCACCCAACTTGCTCACGTAACCTGCCCACACGACATGCCCACCCAAATTGCTAGTGCGTGTGCGACGATTCATTCGTTTAGTTCGATTTTTTCAACTTAAAATTTAAGTGTCAATCTTTTTAAAAATAATCAACCCTAACGTAACCTAACTCACAGAACTCGGGACGTTATACGCGCTTTATACGTATAACCCGTGCCAAACGTGGTAGGCTGTTGGGCAGAAAACAAAACTCTTTCTTTCTCTCTCTTTAATTCTCTGACATTTTTCTAAATATCTATCTTCTTAATTTGCGCATTTCATAGACCATGACATTTGGCATCACCTCTAATAACCTGTCCACACAAAATCACTTCTTTTTGAATTTTTTTAATTAGGGGATGACTAACTTGCTGGAATATCGGGAGATATCCCGGTTTGCTCTTTTTTTACTCAGTTGCCAGAAGAATTTGGGAACATGTTCTTAACAGTTCTTAATTTAGTTGGAAAAACTTTTTTTCATGTTAATTTAGCTTCCCCCACCCCAATAAGTATTATCTTTATACATAGACAGTTACTATGACATATATGATATTATAAATACAATTACATTTATAAGTACTGGTATAAATTGATGTCTTTAATGTACTTTAAAATAGATTTATAATTATTTGTATTTAGTGCATCTTTGATGATACCCATCCCTATATTTGATGCAGTGTATTTGCAGGTGTACTATGGATATTTAAACGTTACATTTATCACAGATTGGCGGATCAGTTTTATCAGAAAGATATTTGTGAGTCATTATTGTGTAACCTATTTTCATTCTCGTGAATATAACGTGTTCTTTTCGTGTACAGTTTTTATTGTGTCTTCTTTTCTCAATGTTTTCTTGGATTTTTTGGAGTTGGTTTGTTATTTGGTTCTTCCAGTAGTTGTTTCAGTCATTAAATATTTTATGTTTGATTATGGCTTTGGCATCATTTGTTTTGATGGACTGGATCGTTTTGAGGGAATCATGATATTGTATGGTTTTAAATTATTAATATGTTCACGAGACAGAATATTCCATATATTTCGGTTGTAAATATACTTACTTCGGTAGCTAAATGGTATTTCTGAACTTGGTCCTGAGTTACGAATGCTGTACCCACTTTGTTTTGTGTTAGGTATTTCAGTAGATCATGGGCGGTATTTTGGAAAGATTATGTTTGTGGATATTAGGTACGCTGTGGTTAATAGAGTTGAGCATTTGAAGGATATGGTTTTGGTAAACTTAATGGTTTTGTATAGATGTTGTTGGGGACAGAGGATCAAAGATATGGTGGGTGATTTGGTTGGCTTGCTATTTTGGTAATATATGTCAGATTTCGAACGACGCTTACTAAGTTCACTGTTTTCTTGTTTGTTTATGAATTGAGAACTGATAGATATCAATCTGCAGTAGATTCCAAAGTTACAAAATCAGACCCCAGATGATTTTTATACCAAAATATAGTACTTCTTGAACGAACGGCTAAGCGGTAATATATATATATATATATATATATATATATATATATATATATATATATATATATATATATATTATTTCATTAATGTTTGTTCCGTTTACAACTTTGCACCTTTTATCCAATCCATTAAAAATTTGTCTCAAATATAATTCAATCATTCCCCTGTGTATTCGTTTACACAGATTTGGAATATCTTTCTCCGTTTTTGAATTATGAATTTTAACCACCCCTGTCAAAGTAACAGATGATATTTTTGTTAGTCAATACAGATATTTGATTTACAAAGTCAGCGTTGTTTTTAAAAATTCATAATTTCAAAATGGGGAGAGTAAAAGTAAAAATTAAATTATTCAACCCTTATTT
The DNA here is from genome assembly GCA_963082715.1 of Harpalus rubripes. Taxonomy (NCBI): domain Eukaryota; kingdom Metazoa; phylum Arthropoda; class Insecta; order Coleoptera; family Carabidae; genus Harpalus; species Harpalus rubripes. Next base: position 10,313,346 of record OY720466.1, on the reverse strand, counting down.
TTAAACCTAACCTAACCCTTATTTTTAAACCCCGGCGTGAAGTGTTTTTAATCCGATATTTAACCACTTTTATACCGAAAATATACAAATAGACCCTCTAAAATTAATTTTTGTAAGAATAAACACTCTATTTGCAACAGAAATCGTGAGATTGAATCTTTTTTAATCTCACATTTTTAGCCGGAACTAATCAAGAGTACATGCATTTTGGGGGCCCATAACTCCTGAACTGTTTGAAATATCTTCATATTAACACAAAAACGGTGATGTATGGGGTTAAATATGAATAAGCTCCTACATATATAAATGTTGTAATCAACATATATTTTTGTATAAAGGATGTGTTGTGATTATAATTTTATAATGCATTGTTGTAATCAAGACATTTTACATGATACATATTTAAAGTACATTGGTTTTGAACCACAACATTTTAAAGAAAACTTTTTAATTGTTGTTAACCTCATGAATTATTTAAATATTGTATTGCTATTCACTAAGTTATTCATTGATCACTTACCTTTGTTATATAATCTTTGCAAGTAAGTCTAATGGTCTAATATATTGTCCCGCGTTTTTCGTGTCCAGACTTAAGTTACCTGGCAGCTGGCTGATTTAAAATACTATAATGAACTCACTTATGGTTAAATTTACAGATGTTTGACTTAAAAACTAAATTCTACATACATTTTTTACTATATTTTACTAACTTTCATTATTTACAACAGAGAATATAATATTAATAATAGAAAAAGTCATAAAATTTATGTTTTATTGTAAATTACCTCGGACACGGTCAAAATATCTCATTTCCGACTACAAAAATGTATTCCAGATACAGTATTGATCTCCTACACTAATTTTTAACAACAATATTGCTGTGCACAAAATATTTAAACATTACTTTCACCGCAAATTTGATTTTTTTTGTCGACCACCGGCCTTTTATCTGCGGTCATTTTTTCCACATTATGCGGGATGGAAAATTTGCTAAATTATTGTTTAATATCTCAAAAATATGTAGATATCTAATAATTATACGTTATTATATAAAATTTACAATTTTTTATGGACAGTATAAAAATTAATTGACTAATGTCACATTGATGCAATTAGATATATTTGTTTTTTACTTAGTTACTTCTGGCAAATTTGGCAACAATATCTCGTCTAATTTCATTTAAAATTTACTACTTTATAATTGGCAGTATAAAAATTAAAGAACAAAACATCACATTGATGTAGTTAGAAATATTTGTTTTTTAATTAGTTACTTGTGGTATCTTTGGCAACAATTGTGAATGGACTTCACATTAATCTAGTCAGGAATATTTGTTTTTTACCTAGTTATTTATAGCATATTTGGTAACACTTTGCAAGTTCATATGAACCGTCAAAATTTATAGAGTACTATTCTGCTGTCAACGTTAAAACTTAAAGGTCACCGTTAGCGCAGTTTAGAGTTGAGCTCTAAAAAATTGTATTCTAGTGTCAGTTTTTACCGCCGCTAACGCTAGAGGTCACCTCTAAACCTAAAGGTGCTGGTGGGTAACTTTATAATCGTTTCAACGCTAACAAGATGGCGGACAAAAAGGATGACTGCGCCGATATTCAAGATGTTAGAGACGTTTTAGACTTAAATAGAAAAAGAATTAGTGTTGAACGTGAAAGAATAAATCATTTTCAATAGTTTGATGAAGAATTTAGACGAAGATACAGATTGAGGAAAGAAACTGTCAATTTTGTAAATGATTTGGTTAGGGAAGACTTAGAATCCATTTCACAGCAAGAAATAAATATTACTCCAGAACTACAAGTGTTAACATCACATAGATTTTTTGCGAAAGGTTGCTACCAAGTTGAACTAGGTAGGTAAAATGCATAATCTTATACACAACATAACCTTCAAATTTAACAGTACTTATTATTTAACACATACAAAAAGCAAAACAGTACATTTTAAAACCTTTTAGTAGGTTTTTTTTATAATAATACATTATATTTTAGATCTGCATAGCGTTAGTCAACCTTCGGTGTCCAGGATCGTAGCTAGGGTATCACGCTCCCTCGCAGCAGTTATACACAGATTTGTGAATTGTGAAGTTTCTAGAACGAATGGAAGAGCTATGAAGACAGAGCATCGCTGATTTTCCTAAGGTCGTTGGATGCGTGGATTGTACCCATGTTTGAATTAAAAACCCCGGCTAAGAAAACCCAATGTTATATTGCAATAGGGCGCGATTTTATTCCCTACATCAGCAAGTGGTCTGTGATGCGAGGAGCAGAGCAGAATTCTGGACGTACACTGAAGGAAAAGTTCGAGGTAATTATTTTGAAACATGAAAATAGTTTGTTACTAAATATTATTTCATAGGATTCAATGTATTCTGGATTTATTTTGAGCGACGGTGGATAACCATGTCATCGTAGTTACGAGTATTTATTAACACCTTTGATTAACCTTCGGAGCACTAAAAGTGGGTCAATCGTGACCCAAAATGTGCATTATTTACTGTATTTCTTACAATTATTTTTTTACGTTCCTGATTATTTTCAAGTTCTCCTATTATGTTATCTTCTATTATTTTTGATATTATTTGTATGAATATGAATTTTATTTCTCCTGATATTTCATAAAATGCTTGTTGGGTCACGTTAGACCCGTTTTCGGATTTTGTGTAACTTCAAACACATGTTTATTTGTCAAGCTGTGCAAATTTATACTTGTTCTGCGCAGCGCGTCATATCGTTTGCTGTATTTGTAATTCACTTTCAGTCTTATTAGTGACTTTGGAGAAGCTGCATGTAAATTTCTTGTCAAAATGTGGAGCAAACGGAGACCTTTGACTGATTCTGAATTATTCAAATATGCAATGCTCGAGCCTGATGAGGAAGAAGATGCTGTTGTGTACCAAGAAGAAGGTGAAAACGAATCAAATGAAAGTGATGACTGTGAACCAGAAGAAAATGAAGGTAATATAACATTTACGGAACTGGAAAACGAGGAAATTATTCTGACACATATAGAAGATGAGGAATCTAATGAATCCGATATTATTTGCGCTGGTCGACGTTGGCGTTATATATCTCCTAGGGCACAAAAAACAAAATCAAGTAATTTAGTTCAGAAAAATAAGTGTCTCACTGAGAAAAGCAACGGCATTGACACAATCATGGATGCATTCAATTTATTTATTTATTTCTGACAATATAATATCAATTATACTCGAATACACTAACAAAAAAGCTACAGAATTTATAGCAGAGTATAACAAGAATGAAAAAAATTAATGAATGGATTGAGGTTGATTTGCCCAAAATGCGCGCTTTTCTTGGTATACTTATATTGTGTGGAAGATTCCGAGAATCTCGTGAGAGACTCCATAATTTGTGGTCTAATGTGAACAATTCATTTACACGGCCAATTTATCAAGCTACAATGAGTCGAGATAGATTCACAAATATTTTAAAATTTATTCGTTTTGATGATTTATGCACAAGACAGGAAAGGAAACAAAGGGACAAATTAGCTCCTATTCGAGAGATTGCAGATCTATTTGCACCAAACTGTAGGGATTCATACGAACCATCAGCCTACGGTACTGTTGACGAACAACTTATGGATTTTAGAGGATGTTGTCCATTCAAGATTTATATACCGAGTAAACTAAAGAAATATGGTATAAAGGTGTGGACACTTTGTGATGCTGAAAACTTTTATTGTTGCAATTTTGAAATATACACAGGCAAGATTGCAGAACAACCTGAACGTAATCAAGGGCCAAGAGTGGTGAAAACGCTAATTGAACACTGGAATGGTTCTAGCCGAAATATTACAACAGACAATTTTTTCACTGATATTACATTATCTGAAGAACTTTTATCCAAGAAACTAACACTTCTAGGGACCATGAGAAAGAACAGAAAAGATTTACCAAAATCATTGCTGGATATGAGTGACCGCTCGGTTTTTTCTCCAAAATTTTTGTTTACTAAAGACGTTACATTGGTTTCGTATGTAACCAAACCTAAAATATTTGTAGTATTGTTATCCACTATGCATAACGAACATGAGATTGCCGGAGCAGACGAAAACTTTAATATTACAATACAATGAAACCAAAAGTGGAGTTGATATTTTAGATAAACTGATACGTGAGTACACATGCAAAAGAGCTACTCGAAGATGGCCATTGCGGGTATTTTTTAATTTTGTGGATATGCTTTTATATTGTATAATATAAAGAATCCTAATTGGAGTAAACAACTAAATGCAAAACATCGCAGAAAATTATTTCTGGAAGAGCTTGGAAAGCAATTAACCCTAGACAATATAGAACGAAGAGCAGAAAAAATAAGAGAAGACAGCAGGGGATACAAGAAAACAGTACAAAATGCAATAGAGGCAACGGGAATAAGTACACGACAGCAAATAGAAGTACCAAAAACAAAAAGAGGCCGTTGTTTTTCATGTCGCGGTAATGACAATAAATATTCAACTAAATGTGACCATTGTAAAAGGTTTGTTTGCAATTTGCACTCAGACCGTAAAAAAAATATTCAAACTAGGTATATGTAAATATTGTAAAAAAGATGAAGATGGTGAACCATCCTCAAAAGACATATTTAGTTAAAAGAAAGCAACCATTATTATATTTTACGTTATGCAAGAATATGTTTATGTTACAGATTGTAAATATTTACCTACAAAATAAAAAATAATTTTTTTGTTTACTTTTTTCTTATTTGTATAATTTTAAACAAAAAAATAAATCAAAAATAAATAGTTCATGCTGTTATTTTATTCAAATTAACCACAAGAGCAAAAAATATGTAAAAAAATAATTTAGACTGTATGGGTCACTGTTGACCCGTTTCAGGAAACAAAATTATCAAATTATTTCCGTACTCCTAGGGTTAATCCTCAATCTCCAGCTGAAGAAGCGTACAATCGTTCCCATTACAATAAATAAATATTAATTTTAAATTTGTTACATTCTATATTATGTATAATTATTTGGTACCTACATCCTAATTTATTAAATTGTTATATCTGTATATTAACAAAGTATACATAAAAGTGTTTTAATGTATGTATTTCTAATATGTTTATTTGATCAAACTACTAATATTATGAATTATGATTGATGAAGTATGATTTCACACTTCGTAACGTTCAAGTTTTGACAGATAATACAGAGTTGTCAAGTATTGTTTTGCTTAAAGATCACTGTTAGTTACTGTAGGTCATTTACTGACAGTAGAATAACATCAACTCTAAACACTAAAGGTCACCTTTAGCTAGAGACCGTCTTTAAGCTATTTTAACGTTGACACAAGAATAGCACCCATGGTTTTTAATTATAATGTTATAGGCCTTTTTACTTGTGAGAAATAATTTCCTATGCTCATCATTTATGATTAGGAATAGTTGTTTTTTAATTAGTTATAATTAAAATTTACTGTATTTTTAAGGACAGTATGGAATTAATAAGCTAACTTCACATTAATGCAGTAAGGAATACTTGCTTTTTACTTAGTAACTTATGGCAAATTTGTCAACAATTTCCCCTGTAGTTTTGTTTACAATTTACAATTTTTTATTGACAGTATAAAAATTAATTGACTAATGTCACATTGATGCAAATAGAAATATTTGTTTTTCACTTGTCAATTTGTCAACAATTTGTCCTCTAGTTTCATTTAAAAATTACTACTTTGTAATTAGCAGTATGAAAATTAATGAACAAACATCACATTGATGTAGTTAGGAATATTTGTTTTTTAATTAGTTACTTATGGTATCTTTGGCAACACTTGTGAACGGTATTCACATTAGTCTAGTTAGAAATATTTGTTTTTTATCTAGTTACTTATGGCATATTTGGCAACACTTTGCAAGTTCATATGAACCGTCAAAATTTATAGTTTTTAATTACGCCCTTTTTACTTGTGAGAAATAATTTCCTATTCTCATAATTTATAATTAGGAATATTTGTTTTTTAATTAGTTATATTTACAATTTACTGTATTTTTAAGGGTAGCACGGAATTAATGGGCTAACTTCACATTAATGCAGTAAGGATTATTTGTTTTTTACTTTGTTACTTTTTATTGACAGTATAAAAATTAATTGACTAATGTCGCTTTGATGCAATTAGGTCCTGAGTTACGAATGCTGTACCCACTTTGTTATTTCTGAGTCTGTATATATAAATTGGTTGTCGTTATGGTCTTTTTCGATTGTTTTAAAGTGATTTTGGATTATTGAATGATTTTTTTCTTCTTTCTTGTACTAACTGAGATCTAAATTTATGTTGGGTATTTAAATAGACCATGGGCGGTATTATGGAAAGATTACTTTTGTGAATATTAGGTAAGCTGTGGTTAATAGAGTTGAGCATTTGAAGGATATGGTTTTGGTAAACTGAATGGTTTTGTATAGATGTTGTTGGGGACAGAGGATGATATGGATGAAACATTGTTGATATGGTTGGCTTGCTATTTTGGTAATATATATCCGATTTCGAATGTTGCTCGCTACGTTCACTGTTTTCTTGTTTGTTTATTTATTGAAGTCTGATAGATTTCAATCTACAGTAGATTTCAAAGTTACAAAATCAGACCCCAGATCATTTTTATACCAAAACATAGTACTTTTTGAACAAACGGCTAAGCGGTAAAAAATAATATATAATTTTCATTTCATTAATATTTATTCCGTTTACAAATTTGTATCCTTTATCCAATCCATTAAAAATTTGTATCAAATATACTTCAATCATTCCCCTTTGTATTAGTTTAAACAGGTTTAGAATATCTTTCCCCCTTTCACAGTAACAGTTGATATTTTTGCTAGTCATTACAGATATTTGATTTTCAATGATAGCCCTGTTTTTAAAAATTCATAATTTCAAAATGGGGAAAGTAAAAGTAAAAAATAAAGTTCCAGCTACCAAATTTTGAATATATACATAATCAGTCCCGATCCTAGCGGGTGTTTACATTAATCTAGTTAGGAATATTTGTTTTTTTTACCTAGTGACGTATGACATATTTGGCAACACCAAGTGCATATGAACCGTCAAAATTTATAATTTTCAATGATAATGTTTTAGGCCTTTTTTTACCTGTGCGGATATTTATTTATTAAAAAATCAATCCTACAGGATAAAAATCCCAATTATTGGACGATTATAAAAAGGTATATAATGTGATGCGTTGGCATAAATATAAATATATATTAGAATACAATAAAAAATACGAAGATGAATATAGCAAACAGTATAATAAACAATCAATTTACATATGGAAAAATTGCAGAAGTGATATTTTAAATTTACATACGGAATCGGCATAAATATCGGACTAAAGGTTGACATTATTAAATAAATTGCAAATTTGTCTAATAGGACATTTTAATTCATAATTTGCCCGCACTGTTCTTAAATTGAAAGTCAACTTGGTTCGTGAATTTAATCTAGGTACGTTGAAAGAGATACGAGATAGAATAGCACTATCGTTAACTTGACCATTTAACAATTTATATAAAAATGTAATGGAATGTATTTTCCTCCTTATCGATAAAGAATTCATATTAAAATAATGAGTAACATATTATAATCGCAATCGAAACTAGGATACTGTCCGGTAACTTTATAATGACAAAATTTTAAAAACTTTTTATTCAATGACTCGATACTATTAGAATATTTGTCATAGGTAGGGTTCCATACAGGGGAACAATATTCTAGTTCGGATCTAACGAACGCAAAATACAACATTTTTAACGACAATTTATTTCTCAAAGATTGAGCATTTCTAATGATAAAACCAAGATTTCTATATAATGCTTTGATAACAGTTTCAATGTGAGTGTTAAATGTAAATTTTTCATCAAATAATACTCCAAGATCCTTATATAAGTTGATTCTGTGAAGAATAGTATTACCCATAATGGAGGTATGAAAGTAAACGGTTTTTTTTTACAAAATAGCTCAATTTTACATTTACTAAAATTAAAGAATAAAGAATAAAATTAAAGAATAAATTGCTCCTTCTCATAAATTATGATTATGAAATGAACTTCTTTCAAATTGTCCTCATTTCATAAATATTTCTATTTAAAGGTTCAAAATGACATGTGAAACATGGCGTTCTTCATCTTAAATTTTACAAGGTACACTGTGATCTAACTGTGACTTTTTGTTTTAATTTAAATTTTCAACATTTAATAATTTTTTACTCAAAAACTATGCATCCTATAGAAATTCGAGCTATTACGAGGGCACACGGGACAAACCAATTTACCCGCGCAACATACCCACCCAAACTGCCACGTAACATGCCCACCTAAACTACTTAAATAGCAATCTGCGCGTGCAATTTTTATAAAAAAAAACCACTAGAAAATCGTTTAGGTAGACAGAGAAATAGCTAGACTGCTCACGCAACAAGCCCACATAAACTACTGAAGTAAATTGCCTACATATTTGCAACAGAACTCGTGAGATTGAATCATTTTTAATCTCACATTTTTAGCCGAAACTAATCGAGAGTACATGCATTTTGGGAGCCCATAACTCCTGAACTGTTTGAAATATCTTCAAATAAACACAAAAACGGTGATGTATGGGGTTGACATATGAATGAGCTCCTATATAATTGTTGTGATCAACATATATTTTTGTATAAATGCTGTGTTGTGATTATAATTTTATAATGCATTGTTGTAATCAAAACATTTTACATGATACATATTTAAAGTACATTGTTTGTCACTTTGATACAATTCGGTCCTGAGTTACGAATGCTGTGCCCACTTTGTTATTTATTTAAGAGGAGTCTGTATATATATAAATTGGTTGTCGTTATGGTTTTTTTGGATTGTTTTAAAGTGATTTTTCATTATTAAATGATTTGTTTCTTCTTTCTTGTATTAACTGAGATCTAAATTTATGCTGGGATTTTAAATAGACCATGGGCGGTATTTTGGAAAGATTACTTTTGTGAATATTAGGTATGCTGTGGTTAATAGAGTTGAGCATTTGAAGGATTTGGTTTTGGTAAACTGAATGGTGTTGTATAGATGTTGTTGAGGACAGAGGATCAAAGATATGGTTAAAACGTGGTTGATTTGGTTGGCTTGTTATTTTGGTAATATATATATATATATATACCGGGTGGAACATCATACCTGTGTACATAGGCGATTCATATGAGAAAAACAGTTTTTTCGTGCGCATTGCTCCCCAAATTATTTTAGACAAAAATGCTTCAGATAAATGTTGTAGAGCATAAAATTCTGCATCTAAATCAATAAACAGAATTACTTTTACATGCTTTGTAACGACAGAAATTAAATAAGAAAATATTGAAAATTACGTTGAAAAATATCAAATAGCCATGGAATTGAAACAAAAATAGAAACAAATAAATGTCTGATGTTTGACAGATAAATAACTAATTTGACGGTAAAATATCAAAATGAATTCAGTTTATTCTAACGAAGAAAGGGTTTTTATAATAAAAACTTTTTATAGTGGAAATTGTTTACGTATAGTTAGAGATTTATTCGCCGTGAAATTTCCAAATAGGCCAATTCCAAGCGCTACAACAATACGCGCGTATGTTCAAAAATTTGAATCCACGGCAAGTGTTGCGGCGGAAAATAGTACAGGTAAATTTAAATTTGAATATTTTTTAAGAGATTTACAAACAAATCATATCTTTATTTATAGGAAATAAAAATAATCGCATTAATTTAGAAAACGAACAAAGAGTTCTGGAATTAATAAATTTTAATCCTAAATTAAGTTCAAGAATAATAGCGCAGGAATGTGAGATTGCTCATTCTACTGTATTGCGCATTCTTAAAAAACATAAATACCACCCTTATAAGATGCAATGCCATCAAGACATTTCGCCCATTGATGAAGAAAGTAGGCGAGTTTTTTGTGAAGATATGCAAGAACGAGCAAATCGGGATCGTGATTTTCTTCCATCTATTTGCTTTACCGATGAGTGTACTTTTACATTAAACAATGAACCAAACGTTCAAAATGATAGGCACTGGGCTCTAGAAAATCCAAGATTAAATGTTACCACCAGAACGCAATATCCTCAAAAAATTAATATTTGGGCAGGCATTTTTAATAGCAATATTATTGGACCATTTGAGATTGTTGGCAACTTAAATTCTGAAACATACTTAGAACTCTTGATTAATGAGATCGGCCCTGCATTAGACAGCGTAGCGCGCGAAAATCAGGAAGTTTGGTTTCAACAAGATGGCTGCCCAGCTCATTTCGGAGTAAGTGTTAGAGATTATTTAAACCAAGCATTTCCAAATCGCTGGATTGGTCGTGGTGGAACTTTAAATTGGCCAGCCAGATCTCCTGATTTAGCACCTTGCGACTTTTTTTATGGGGTCATCTTAAATGTAAAATTTATAAGCAGCGCCACCCAAATATTAATTCATTGAGAGAAGCTATCATGGAGGAGAGCGCCTTAATCACAAATAGGCAGCTCGCTAATGTAAGAAATTCATTCTACAATAAACTTGGTTATTGCTTGGCTGAAAACGGAGGATTATTCGAATATTTGTTATAATAATAAATTGTAGTGATTATTTTATTCAGAGAATTACTGTTTGAAATTTGAATTGTAGTAGATAGGTCTTAATGTTTACATGAATTATTTCCAATTTAAAAAGATTTTCAATAAAAATCCTATAAAAAATAAATATTTCATTGAAATGTACAATTGTCGTAATAATAGGTATGGAGATTTTTGTATGAATTTAATTTACCTATTTATTTGTTTCTATTTTTGTTTCAATTCCATGGCTATTTGATATTTTCAACGTAATTTTCAATATTTTCTTATTTAATTTGTGTCGTTACAAAGCATGAAAAAGTAATTCTGTTTATTGATTTAGATGCAGAATTTTATGCTCTACAACACTTATTTGAAGCATTTTTGTCTAAAATAATTTGGGGAGCAATGGGCACGAAAAAACTGTTTTTCTCATATGAATCGCCTATGTACACAGGTATGATGTTCCACCCGGTATATATATATATATATATATATATATATATATATATATATATATATATATATATATATATATATATCCGATTTCGAATGTCGCTGGCTACGTTTACTGTTTTCTTGTTTGTTTATTAATTGAAATCTGATAGATTTCAATCTACAGTAGATTTCAAAGTTACAAAATCAGACCCCAGATCATTTTTATACCAAAACATAGTACTTTCTGAACAAACTGCTAAGCGGTAAAAATAATATATATAATTTTTATTTCATTAATATTTATTCCGTTTACAAATTTGCATCCTTTATCCAATCCATTAAAAATTTGTCTCAAATATACATCAATCATTCCCCCGTGTATTAGTTTAAACAGATTTGGAATATCTTTCCTTGTTTTTGGTTTATGAATATTTTTAACCGCCCCTTTCAAAGTAACAGTTGATATTTTTGTTAGTCAATACAGAAATTTGGTTTACAATGGTAGCCCTGTTTTTAAAAATTCATCATTTCAAAATGGGGAAAGTAAAAGTAAAAAATAAAGGCCCGATCCTAGCGGGTGTTCATTTTGTTCCCAGAACATAGGCGTCAAGCATGGGGGCGCTAATGCCATCCTAATTTCTTATAGCAAAAAAAAGGTTATTTAAATTTTTTAAATATATTAACACTTTATGAATTAAACATATTAAAGCATTATTCTTTTAAATACTTGGTTTGGCTGACTGATAACATATCTCAAATATCCTAATTTATAGTTAATTTTATTAAAAGACTGAGTACTTATGATGTCAATCAGTGGCGAAACTAGAAATCTTGTGCCCCTATGAGAAATTTTTCTGGGCCGCTCCAAGAAAAAATTTAGAAGCAAAATTTTTACAGTGACAGTAGTATTATAATAAATTTTTTCTTTGCATAATTATTTATTAATCTTTTTCATTATTGTAATCAAAATTTCTTTTTTAATCATGCTTTTCTTTGCTGTAATCATAAATTTTTAGAAAAAACCCTAAGGATAATGAAAGCAACATATTTTCATTAAATTGCCCAACTCTAGATACACATATACATAGATACAGGGTGTTAATCAAAATGCGGATCATAGGCGTTTAACATTGGAAAACAGTTTTCCTGTGCGCAAAAGTTCCCAATTAATTTTAGACAAAAATGTTTCGAATAAAACTTGTAGATAATTAAATTCTACGCCTAATTCACTAACTTTGCTTTTTAACATGGTATTAGGTAAATGATTTTATTTCTAATTCATTGTGTGCTACAAAATAGAACTATGCTCTGTTTCATTTAAGCCAATCAGAATATGGCGCTCGCATCAGCGCCAGTTTTAAGTAAACTTGTCCCTTGTCTCCAATTTCAGGCAATCAGAGAGGAGTTTAAAAAAGGGTAGTTACTTGGATTAGATTAGACTATATTTTAAGAAATAAACTTTCAAAATTAGAGTACAATTCGCTAATCCAAAAATAAGGATTAACTCAATTTTTTTGTGACTCGGGCAGTAAATGGCGAAAGGTATTGTGTTGGCCACACCAGATTTTTAATGTTCAGGTCTTGTACATTTTTAGAGATAAAAATATTTTTCATTCACAAGTTTGGTTTCACAAATTGAAATTATTTATTTAATGCATGTATAACCGGTTCTCAAGAGCCATCTTCTATTTTCTTACGTGAAATGAAGTATAGTCTATTTACGGCACTGAAACAAACTCATTACTGACCAGGTCAATTATTATTTATTATTGCCCTGATAAGAGGGCAATAATGAAAAATAAATGACCTACTGAAATACAAAAAAATAGTTACTATTCTTTTGTCTCATTTTTTGTAGCACCTATAATGACTTTCAGTTCCGCAAATAAACTCGCAATGGGATACTTTCGGTACACGTGTTACAAAAAGTATTGTATGCAGCACGGAAATGAACAAATGTCATTTCATCCGTGTTGATAATGACGTGTGGTCAGTCCTAGCAACATCCTTAATATTAAAAGAGTAGATTCACTATAGTATATAGTATATAGTATATATATATATATATATATATATATATATATATATATATATATATATATATATAAAAGCTATGGTTTTTACTAATTTTTGTTAATCTTTTTCATTTATTACTTAACTAGAATATATGGGCGATAATACATACAATAATCAAATATATACAATTCACTTTCCTTTTTGACCTATTATCGGCGTCTTTTACCACACATGCAACTTTGTCAGCGACGGACTGGCCCTCTACGACGCGTTCCCCTAAGTGGGATAAAATACACATTGTCATTCCAATTTACAACAATTATCACAGGCGTGCATTATCATCTAATGAGATAGACAGGAGGGGGGGCAGGAATAAGGTTGCTCCCAAGTCCCAGACTTGGGCAGGTGCCCCGCATATCAAATGCGGCCTAACACCTTGTGGTTTCCGGTACCCCTATCCGCAAAAGTATACACCCAGTGCATTGACGAATTGCTGGAATACGGCTCTCGTGAATAATCATTTCTGAGCCACTAGCGGTACCGTAGCCACATACGCATGTCCCAGACATGTTGAGCTCCCAGAGCTCTGACCTCCCAGAGGTCAATGGGTCCCAGACCCATAATGAGAGTTTAGCTTTACGATCACACGTGTGTAGGTCCCAGACCTATCATGATAAACCCCAGGTTTATCCTTAACGTCCCAGACGTTCTCGTGGATCTCACCCTCTCATGTGCATGTCCCAGACATGTGAGTTCCCAGAACTCGACATCCCAGAGGTCAATGGGTCCCAGACACATTATGAGAATTTAGCTTACGATCACACGTATATAGGTCCCAGACCTATCATGATAAACCCCAGGTTTATCCTTAACGTCCCAGACGTTCTCGTGGATCTCAGCCTCTCATTTGGTGTCGTCACACCTCGAAGCATATAGCTCCATGGACCCAGAGTTGTCCCAGACAACTCTTCGGATAATTAGGAAACTACTACGTTTGCGGCCACAAACAAATAATACAAATGTATACTTCACATATACCATGCATATCAAATACACAAGCAGTGTATAACATATCAATCAAGCATCTGGTGATCCACACCAAACTATACCTGTATGATAATTAGAATGACAGCGAGTTCTACCACTCACCTATAATTACTGCAAGCATCTCGTCTTTTCTTTGTTGACACTATTCACAGTTTCACACACATCCATATAGGACTGCTAGCACACAACGACTAACTGCCCTGACCATCTAAGGGTCGGGGGTTGTTATTGTGTTTAAGAATGTCAAGTGTTTTTGCCACCAGTCGAAAAGTGAATCTTACATATATATATATATATATATATATATATATATATATATATATATATATATATATATATATATATATATATATATACCGGGTGTTCACTTTTTTTACAGGACATAGGAAATACAATGTTAAAATTTTCATTATGCGATAGTTCGTTCCCTATGAATTTTAGAACAAAAGTGTAAATACAAAAAAGGTTCAGAATTAAAAACTGCATTGAACAAGCTTCAATTTATTGATATAATTCGTTCCTGTCAAGAGATAAACGTAAAATAAAATTTATAATTTTTAGCTATTTACAGTGTGCCATGGAAAACGAAACATTTGTCATTGTCATTAAGTTATTACAAAGAGGAATGACACTTCTTGTTTCATTAAAAAGGTTTATAATTCTGTTAATAGTCCCACGTGCAGGAATAGGCCGGGCCTAAAATAATGCACTAAATAAATCTCTCACTTGATTTAACGAATTTCCAGCCAAATACCATTTTATCCATTGAATTTTTTCAGAGATAGAAAATGTATCCGTAATTACTGATAAATAATTTATATGAAGGCAATGATTATTAAATCTTTACGACAATAACAAATGTCATGTGTCAAACTCAAACAGTACGACTGTTTGAATTGTATGTTTTGTTTTCCATGGCACACTGTAATTACCTAAAAATTATAACTTTTATTTTACGTTTATTTCATGACAGGAACGAATTATATCAATAAATTGAAGCTTGTTCGACGCAGTTTTTATTTCTGAACATTTTTCGTATTTACACTTTTGTTCTAAAATTGAAAAATGAAAATTTTAACATTGTATTTCCTATGCCCTATAAAAAAAAGTGAACACCCGGTGTATATATATATATATATATATATATATATATATATATATATATATATATATATACCGGGTGGAACATCATACCTGTGTACATAGGCGATTCATATGAGAAAAACAGATTTTTCGTGCCCATTGCTCCCCAAATTATTTTAGACAAAAATGCTTCAAATAAATGTTGTAGAGCATAAAATTCTGCATCTAAATCAATAAACAGAATTACTTTTACATGCTTTGTAACGACACAAATTAAATAAGAAAATATTGAAAATTACGTTGAAAATATCAAATAGCCATGGAATTGAAACAAAAATAGAAACAAATAAATAGGTAAATTAAATTCATACAAAAATCTCCATACCTATTATTACGACAGTTGTACATTTCAATGAAATATTTATTTTTTATAGGATTTTTATTGAAAATCTTTTTAAATTGGAAATAATTCATGTAAACATTAAGACCTATCTACTACAATTCAAATTTCAAACAGTAATTCTCTGAATAAAATAATCACTACAATTTATTATTATAACAAATATTCGAATAATCCTCCGTTTTCAGCCAAGCAATAACCAAGTCTATTGTAGAATGAATTTCTTACATTAGCGAGCTGCCTATTTGTGATTAAGGCGCTCTCCTCCATGATAGCTTCTCTCAATGAATTAATATTTGGGTGGCGCTGCTTATAAATTTTACATTTAAGATGACCCCATAAAAAAAAGTCGCAAGGTGCTAAATCAGGAGATCTGGCTGGCCAATTTAAAGTTCCACCACGACCAATCCAGCGATTTGGAAATGCTTGGTTTAAATAATCTCTAACACTTACTCCGAAATGAGCTGGGCAGCCATCTTGTTGAAACCAAACCTCCTGATTTTCGCGCGCTACGCTGTCTAATGCAGAATTTAAGTTGCCAACGATCTCAAATGGTCCAATAATATTGCTATTAAAAATGCCTGCCCAAATATTAATTTTTTGAGGATATTGCGTTCTGGTGGTAACATTTAATCTTGGATTTTCTAGAGCCCAGTGCCTATCATTTTGAACGTTTGGTTCATTGTTTAATGTAAAAGTACACTCATCGGTAAAGCAAATAGATGGAAGAAAATCACGATCCCGATTTGCTCGTTCTTGCATATCTTCACAAAAAACCCGCCTACTTTCTTCATCAATGGGCGAAATGTCTTGATGGCATTGCATCTTATAAGGGTGGTATTTATGTTTTTTAAGAATGCGCAATACAGTAGAATGAACAATCTCACATTCCTGCGCTATTATTCTTGAACTTAATTTAGGATTAAAATTTATTAATTCCAGAACTCTTTGTTCGTTTTCTAAATTAATGCGATTATTTTTATTTCCTATAAATAAAGATATGATTTGTTTGTAAATCTCTTAAAAAATATTCAAATTTAAATTTACCTGTACTATTTTCCGCCGCAACACTTGCCGTGGATTCAAATTTTTGAACATACGCGCGTATTGTTGTAGCGCTTGGAATTGGCCTATTTGGAAATTTCACGGCGAATAAGTCTCTAACTATACGTAAACAATTTCCACTATAAAAAGTTTTTATTATAAAAACCCTTTCTTCGTTAGAATAAACTAAATTCATTTTGATATTTTACCGTCAAATTAGTTATTTATCTGTCAAACGTCAGACATTTATTTGTTTCTATTTTTGTTTCAATTCCATGGCTATTTGATATTTTCAACGTAATTTTCAATATTTTCTTATTTAATTTCTGTCGTTACAAAGCATGTAAAAGTAATTCTGTTATATATATATATATATATATATATATATATATATATATATATATATATATATATGTATATATATATATATATATATATATATATATATATATATATATATATATATATATATATATATATATATATATATATATATAGGATGTTTCAAATTAAATGACGTCTTTTCATGTTCGTGCTACATACAATACTTCTTGCAACACGTGCACCGAAAGTATCCCATTACGAGTTTATTTGCGGGATTGAAAGTCATTATAGGTATTACAATAAGTGAGACAAAAAATGATTATTGCCCTCTTAGCAGATCATTAATGAATAATAATTGACCTGGTCAATAATGAGGTTGTTTCATTTCGCGTAAGAAAATAGAAGATGGCGCTTGAGAGCCAACCGGTTTTAACATGCATTAAATAAATAATTAAAATTTGTGAAACCAAACTTTTTCAATTAAAAATATTTTTAATTGTAAAAATGTACAAGACCTGAATAATAAAAATTACAACAAAACATAGTTAAACATCACTTCATTTTGTAGATTTTTTTTTTTTTGTTAATTGACAATTGACAGGTGATAATTTTTTCGTTTTTGTGAACTAGATTTGCATTATGACCAATCGAAGGGCAGAATTTATGCCCCTATCTAAACCAACGCTATTTTCTTACATGAAACGAAGTATAGTAATGGAAATTGGTTACTTTCGAGTGCACGTGTAACAAAAAATGTTTTTATAATAGAACTATTTATGCAACACCATCATAGTCATTGTCATTATCATATGTAAGCATAATCGCAGAATTGGATTAATATTAATTTTAAAGCCATGATTGTTGACATATGGCTGATTAATGTGCACGTTTATATTTACGAATTTATATTTATAAATATAAATTGTACACATCTGCATTTACTGGTTCATGGTGAATTTAAAAAAAATATGATTTAAAATTGAAAATGTCACCATATTTTATATTTTAGATGTAATTTTATGAATGCGTCCAATCTTTTCAAAGTATTTCAAACAATAATTTTGGCGGGGAAAATGAAAGTCTCTAGTGACAGTTGAACTGCTCGTAATCTTACATTCTAATTTTGATTTGTGAATTTTTTTGAAATGGATTCCGAAAATATTGATGTATTATTATCATCTATAGAGTTTTATTCCTTATGAGGTTATATGGCAGTCATCACATTTGTGTCAAACCATGTGACCTAATATAAGAAGTTGATTGTATTGATGTGTTCACATTTCATATCTTTAAATTCACTATAACGAACAAGGTAAATCGTAAATTTTAAATCTTAATTGGTAAATCAAAATCCAAAAAAATTACCATGTTTTAAGGTCCATAGAATCCAATTTTAACATTTTCACGATGATTTTTGTGTATGTGTGGGTATGGGTCTTCCGCTGTAACTCAAATACTATCATTCAGAAAATTTTGAAACCTTGTATTTCTACTCGTACCTTATTCTAATATGGAAACAAGGCATTACATTTTGTTGTAAATCAGATAACCAGTAATGGCACTTTATTTGAAGCTTAAAATAGTTTTTCTTCAAAAAATACCTTTAAGTGTTATTTTTTCGCAATTTATATTATTACAAAAATTAAAGATTATTAAATTTTCTGCAGGCTTGCATTAATACTTTGTCTATATATTTTATGGATAAATGTATAAAATAATATAAAATTTATATCCCGCTTTGAACAAAACTTCTTGGTTACACAGTTCAGATCTCAACGTATGTAACAGTCACTCAATATACTAACCATTTCAAATTAATAGTGGTAACGTTTTAAAAAGAAAATAGTAAATTCAATAATAGTTATATGGAAAAGAATTAAATCTAGTTTTTAGCATGAGTAATACTATGTTCCGTAAGTCAACCAAAAAACCAGTACCTTGATGCCTGGTACACCATGGTCCCTAAAAATTTTCACCTATTTCGAGACAGATTGACATTGAATTATATGACATTTAAAATTAACACAACCTAACAAAAATTAAAATTAGCCAAATGAACGATAACTTTGAATATGACAACGAAATTGAACATTTTACTACATTTAATTCCAATTATAATAACAACATATACTTACATCTATAATAATTATTAGTAATACCACTAATACGATTTAGAAATTCGACATTGACGTATATCGTTTGATTTTGTTATCATGATGTATAAAAGTAGCGGTAGTGGGGATAAAAATACCAGAGAAACAAGACAAGTTATAGCGGTAGCTTCATGTCAAGGCAATAAAAATTTGATACTATCGTTATAGTAAAATCGACATACCGTTCGGGTATCATCGGAAAATATTTTAAGTATACATATCATTCTAAAAACATCGGTGTGTATATGTGGCTTCGCGCATGCGCAGAAGTGAAGTGACAGTTATTTAACTGTCAAAGAATCTATAAATTTGAAAGTTACTACTTACTGTACCTAGGTAAAATGCGAAACAGCAACCCGTTCGTTCTTGATGCTTTTTGTATATTTATTTCGTCTTACAGTCTTACAAAAAACTTAGTGTTATATTTTATCAATGAACTAATTCCCCACATTGCCTTTAACAATAATCCAAAATAGATACCACCCGAAATGAAAATTTTCACTGCTCTTTCATTTTACGCAGCAGAAAATAATGAAAAATTAATTGGTAAAAGTTTTAATAAATCAATGAGTCAACAGTGAATTTCAAATTGCATCAGAGATGTTAGTTTCATTCAGTGTTGTGACTGATCTAGATCATTTGATCTAAATCACTGATCTAGTTCATTTAGTATGGTTTTTGATCTGATCTAGATCATTTTATGTATTAAGATCTTGAACTGGATCTATATCTAAAAATTATAATATATGATCTTAAAAAACCATTGGAACTTAGTGAAAATCAGTATTGGCAGTCAAATATTAGTTCCTAGAAGATGCAATTTAAGTGACAGTAAATATCAATCTTTCATATTTTTAAAGGGAAACTTGAATAAAATTGGAGAAGAAGTAAATTATTATTTTTGTTTCTGTTTCTACTTTATTCATTAATTTAGTATTAATAAAACTAAGTATGTATCTATTTTTTCCATGAGTAAGGTATACCTTATATATAAGGCTAGGTACAGTGTGTTCAGAAAAAATCCTAACTCTGGGTGGACTATGAACGGGGACGTGCATGTCTGATCATTATTCAATTCAAAAGTCAAATTGACATTTAATTTAACACTTTTAAATTAAGACATATATTTCTTTGTTCATAGCCTACTCCGATTGCGGATTTGTTTGACAGACACCTATTTAATTAATGAGAAATAAAAAGCACTTGAAAATCGTTACTGATCTTTTTTATGGTCTAAGAAAAATAGATCCCAAATTTGTGATCTGATCTGAAAAAAAAGATCCGATCGCAGAAATTGACATATGATCTGATCTAGTACATATTAATTGTAAAGATCTTGATATTGGTCTATATCCTTTATAAATTGATCTGTCACAATACTGGTTTCATTATACACAGGCACTTAATAAACCAGTACATTTTCATACGCTAAAAAATCATTTTCCTGGAGCCATCGGTATGGGAAATATTTTATTATTATTATTTGCTGTCCACTGCCGCAAGTGTCCCGTCCATTCGTTTTTGGTCCATCTAATAATTTATACTTTTTACTGTCAATACATAAATACTCTGATCAATATTATCACAGACCTAACTTACTATGGTATGTTACGTCTGTGATAATATTTAATTTTGAGACGTAACTTATATACACAACTATGAGGTTAGGAATCTTATTTTTAAATTTAAAAAAGAAAAAAATTCTTACTTTGTGTCAATTATTTAATAATGTAGCAAAATTTGCCAACGTAAACATTATTTAACTTAATTTTAAAAAGATTTACAATGATTGCTACTCAAACGACAACTTTCAACCCCTTGACAGCATGTCAAGTCAATGTAGATTATTTTTTGTCAATGTCAAAAAATTTCAAATTAAGCTGGTGGGTACAAGAAGAGAGGAGAATATGTCAATGTCCATTTGGCGTGGTTGTACTACAGGATTATTTCGTGTTTGCCGTTGTCCGACTTTTCACCAACCTTTTTCAGGAACCGCGTTCCGAATAGAAACCGGTATATAATTTCAAGACTTACGGAACACTAAACCGTAAACCTGATCGAACCGGTTGCGTTACGTAATATACTATAAATATGTAAGTACGTACGTATTTAAATGAATAAAAATTGAATAGCGGGAGGAATTGTATTTTCTACATCAGATTTTTATCAATGTTGCATTACAAATTCAAGTATAACTATTTACTTTTAGCTTAATGTACTCATTTATGTTACAGCAATTCGGTCGTAAAATCTGTAAACATTTTCTAATATTTGTGTTGAAACTGGTCATAAATTGGCATTTCACAAGAACTGTAAAGTAGTGAGTGTTACCCCATGTTGCGCGTCAACATGTAATTAAAAACTCATTAAGACGGCGCCGGCCTTGGGAGAAAGTTTGTTATTAATTATTGATAGGAATTTGAGATAAATAAATAAATAAATATTTGTTTAAAAATAGATAGGAAAATATGTGTGCATATATTGGTTAGTTTAGTTTGTGCATTCGAAACCCCAAGTTTAAAAATCACTAATGAGTTTCTAACTGCCATTATCCGTCACTTAAAATTGTATTGTGAAATTATTTTTGGGTAAAACGAATTTGCTAATGACTGATAATTATTTTCGAATAGATTTTAAAAATGTCCAGTATCTGATGGAATATTAACTGCCCCATTATCTGTCACTTAAATTCTAATATGAATATTTTGGGGTAATGATAATTGCTTTAATGACGTGATGTTTGAAAACTATTTGCAAAACTAATGATACTTTGAGTAATATAGAAATTTTGGTAATGATATACTAATGTTAAGAAAATTTTGTATAATATATAATTATAATTTTATGATATGAAAAAGTTGTCTGTAGGAATATAGTTGAAATATTTATTTAAACTTAAAGTATTTCAAGGATGAAAGAGAAAACAGCCATATGCATAATATATAAATGCAAGTTTTGTATTGTAAATTCTATTAGTATCGAAAAAGGTCTGCTGAAGACATCAGTATTCACTATTCAGTAACAAGAACAAGCTAGGTAAGGTTATATTTAAATCATTTAATTATTTATTGTATTCACTTGTAAAATTTGTTCTTAGATATGGACTTTTCTAAACTAAATCTGCGAGGGCAGTTGGCAGATACGAAACCCCGCATGAAGATATCGGACTTGGTAGGAGATAAATTGTATAAACTAGTTGACATAAAGGCTGTAAATACAACATTTGGAAGAAAGATTATAGCAGAGTGTGAAGAATTCATGCTATACCTTCCAGCGCGTTTTGATAATATATCCGATGAAGAATTATCTCAGTTGAAAAAATCTGTTACCTCATGGAGTTTAAAATATACAGGTGTAAAACAATATGGACCTGGCAAACAAGCAACATTATTAGAATTTGTAGAAGTATAATTATTCGGAGTATATGTATATATTATGTTGAATGTATAAATAATAAATTTTGCTTATATGTGTATTTTGATAGTAATAAATATATTAAATAAATTTACAAATACTTTAGTATTATTTCATACCCCATACTGACAACATGGCTTATAAATTTCAACACCCGTTTTCGGCTATAATAGCTGGACCCTCCGGTAGTGGAAAATCTTACTTTGTTAAAAATTTTCTAACGAATATTATAGACATGAGTGATACTAATTTTGGAAAAATTTCTTGGCATTATGGAGCCTGGCAGAACTTATTTAGTATAATAAAAGGAGTACAGTTTGTTGAAGGTATACCTGATATCGAAAACATAGATGGCAATGATCCTCATTTAATAATAATTGATGATTTGATGTCTGAAGCAGATCAACGAGTTGTTGATATATTTACAAAATGGTCACATCATAAAAATTTGTCTGTGTTTTTCCTTACTCAAAATTTATTTCACCAAGGTAAAGGTCAGCGAGACATATCCCTCAATGCAAATTATATAATTTATTTTAAAAATCCTCGTGACAAAGCGCAAATATTACATCTGTCACGACAAATACTTCCAGAAAATGTAAAATTTATACAAGAAGCATACAGCGATGCAACTTCAGAACCACACGGTTATTTAATTTTCGATCTTAAACAAAACACACCTGATTGGCTGCGTTTTCGTACGTCACATGACGGCTTTACATATGTGTATTTACCTAAAAACAAGTATAAATACAGCAACAAACACATGCCTACAATTATTTCATAACAATGAGCAGCGCTGTAATAAACCATGCAGAATTTCTGCGAGCATTGCATAAATTGAAATCAAATGACAGGCTAGCGTTATTAAAAAACGCTGACTGTAACTCTGTTAAATGCATTTGTCAATGTGTTTATAATATTTTACATGGTACAGTTCCCCTCAGTCGAAAACAGCAAGCTTCACTTGTAAGACATAAAAACATTTTAAGGAAACTTACAAAACGTGGTGACAGTTGGAAAGCTAAAAAACGCGTGTTAGTTCAGTCTGGCGGAGCATTCCTACCATTTTTATTAGCACCTTTGTTAACCGGTGTTCTAAGTAGCTTATTTAAAAATTAAAATGGAGCATGCTAGAAAAATGGTCTTAATATCACCAGAAAATTTAAATCGCTTACATAGTAATAATAATAATGAAAAAGAAACTATAACTAGTCAGTTGGATAAAGACATGAAAAATATTCTAAGTTTAAAATCATCAGAACATGAAAAATGGATAAAGTACCAAGAAATATTACAAAGATATTTATACTTTCAGAAACAAAATAGAGAACCTATTAAATTACACATCGAACATGAATTTACTTCAGATTCAAAATTAGCTTTAGAGAAGAAAGACGGCGAAACAAGACCAGTCAAACAGGAAATTATTTCAGAACCAAAACTAACAGCAGAAACGAAAGACGATACCAAAAATATAATAAATGTTATTCCTAAATCTCATCAAGAAAAAGCTCAATTGATACTAGACAAATTAAAATTAGACGGGGCAGTTACATGGAATGAAAAAGGTCTAGTTTCAATTCATGAAAAACAAATTCCAAATTCAAATATATCAGATTTAGTTGGAGATATTGTAAGACGTAGAAAACGTAGTAATCCTGAAGGTTGGGAACATTTTTTGAATACACTAAAAGAAATAAATATTCCATTAGAGTTAATTAATAATCCTCGAAGAAAAAAACTTTTTACATCTATATCAGTCAATGAAACTCCTGCGAAAAATAAAAGAAGACGAGATCATATAAAAGACGAATCGTCTAAAACAGCAAAAGTTAAAAAAAATTGAGTGGAAGCGATTTACATTGTAAAATGGATAAAAGTTTATCTAAAATTTATTTTGATGCGACAAATCCAGCAGGGTTTTCGGGTGTAAATAATCTTATAAATTCTATGAAAGGTAGATATAAAGCAAAAGATATACGAAAATGGATTAGCTCGCAAGATGCATATACATTACATAAACCAGCGCGAAAACATTTTGTAAGAAATAAATATAATGTTTCAAATATAAATGACCTCTTCCAAGCAGACTTAAATGATATGCGCAAATTAAGCCGATATAATGATAATTACAAATACATTTTAACAGTCATTGATGTCTTTAGCAGGTATGCCTGGGGTATTCCATTAAAAGATAAGAAACCGTACTCAGTTATTCAAGCATTTAAAAATATATTTAATGAGAGAAAGCCAATTTACTAACAGACGGATAAAGGATCCGAATTCATTGCAAAATCAGTACGCTCATTTTTAAAGGAAAATGATGTTAAATATTATGTGACGCATAATTCCGACATAAAAGCTTGCTTTGTTGAAAGATTTAACAGAACTTTGAAAACAAAAATGTATCGTTATTTTACTTATAAAAATACTTATAGATATGTCGATGTATTACAGGATTTGGTTTCTGCTTATAATAAAACAAAACATCGATCAATAAAAATGTCTCCTAGTGAAGTAAATGATAATAATATATTAGATATATGGAGAATTCAAAATAAAAATAAACTAAAAATAAAAGATAATCAGCAAAAATTTTAAATTGGTGATATTGTACGTATATCCAAATATAAAAATATGTTTGAAAAGGGATACGAATCTAATTGGAGTGAGGAATTATTTAAAATAACTGCGATTAGTAACAGAATTCCTATTGTTTATAAATTAAAAGATTTAAATAATGAAGTCATAGAGGGCACTTTCTACAAAACCGAGCTGCAGCGAGTTTATATAGAATCTGATACAATGTATAAAGTGGATAAAATCTTAGCAACAAAAGGCACAGGCAGCAGAAAGAAATTACTTGTCAAGTGGAGAGGTTACAGTGATAAGTTTAATTCCTGGATTTCTGCAAATTCACTTCGTGTATTAAATAATGAATGAAAAAGAATTTTTTATAACTTTGCCTAGTAATAGTTCTATGCAATATTTTCCTAATAATAAAACCACAAGTTATACTACACAACTGCCTCAGAATATAAAATTAAATGGTTCTTGGGAGGTTGCACTGTCAGAAATTATATATCCCTGTTCGATCTACAATGTTAATGGAAGAGAAAATAAAGTTAAAATCATGTTAAAAACAAAGCAAGAAGAAAATGCGGCAGTAAATATTGTACATGCAAAAATACCTACAAAAAATTACGAAAGTATTGATGCAGTAATACATGAAATGAATAAAAGTCTTGATAAGGCAATAGAACAAATGAATGAGGATACAGCAGTTAAGAAATATGTAACATTTACTTATGATAAAATAGAAAAACGAGTGTCAGCACAATTTGAAAAGACAGAGGTCCATTCCCTGAAACTATCTCCTCGGCTAGCATTGCAACTTGGTTACCCACCATTTACTGATATATTTGAGCAAGAAACTTCAATTAATTTGCCTAATTTAATATTAGGTATTCCTCCACAGTTATTTATTTATTGTAACATAATTGAACCTCAGCTAGTTGGTGATGTAGTTAGTCAGTTGTTAAGAATTGTACACGTTAAAACTGATAAATATGTTTTTGGATCTAATGAAATGATATCATATGCGCAGCCTCATTTTGTCCCTGTGTTGAGAAGAGAATTTTCAAATATAGAAATAGATATAAGGGCCAATGATGGTTTTCTAACACCATTTCAATTTGGAACGTTGAGTGTTAAACTACATTTCCGACGAACATAATGAAAACTTGTCCGTATCAAGAATATTACAATTTACAGGCCGGAAACGGTGTTGGGGCTGTATATAAAGCAAATCAATTTCAACGAGGCCATGGGTTAGGAAGTTTCTTCAGTGGATTGTTTAGAAGTATTTTTCCGTTAATAAAGAAAGGTGTAGGAGCACTTGGTAAAGAAGCAGTTAACACAGGTTTTAATTTTCTGGGTGATTTGAAAACAAAACAGTCACCAAAAGAATCATTCAAGAAACGTCTCGCTGAAGCAGGGGTCAATTTAAAACGTAAAGCTGAAGATAAAATAGAAAAAATTATCAGTGGGGCTGGTTATAAAAAGAAGCGAATGACTAAGAAACCTACTCATTTTAAAACTGTACGTGGTACTGTAAAGAACAAGAAACGCTCTAGACAGACAGACATATTTGACTAAAATGGCATTTCTACATGCTCAGTCTTGTGAATGTATAAAAACAGAATTAGATTTATTTGCTATACCTCCTACACAAACTAGTATTGAAAGTGGACAATGGGTAAATTATAAACCTTTATCCTCTATCACTGAAGACGGACCCATTGAATTTGTTATACCTGGCCATGGAGAAGACTACCTTGATTTATCTCAAACCATGATTTATATAAACGCAAAAATTGTTAAATCTGATAATTCTGCCTTGGATGACGGTTCTAATGTAGCACCTATTAATAACTGGCTTCATTCAATTTTTAGTCAAGTGGACATATATTTAAATCAAAAACTTTTGTCTCCTCCTAACAATACTTATGCCTATAGAGCATATATTGAAACTTTATTAAATTACGGAAAAGATGCTAAAAAATCTCACCTTACTTCAACTTTATGGTATAGCGATCAAGCTGGGAAAATGGATTATACAGATATAGCTGGTAATCCAGGATATAATAAGCGACAAAAATTAACTGAGAAGAGCAAAAATGTTGATATGATCGGACATCTTCATGCGGATATTTTCAATCAAGAAAAATTTTTACTTAACGGCGTTGAAATGAGAGTACGACTAGTTCGATCTAGGGATAGTTTTAATTTGCTAGCAACTGACACAAACTTCAAAGTACAAATTAACGAAGCTACGTTACTTGTTCGTCGAGTAAAATTAAATCCAAGTATTTATTTGGCGCATAATAAAGCCTTGGAATTGTCTACTGCTAAGTATCCCGTTACTAGAGCCGAAGTGAAAGCTGTTACCATCCCAGCGGGGATTCAAGGAAAGTCTATGGATATTTTCTTAGGCCAGCTTCCTAAGAGATGCATTCTTGGATTTGTATCTAATAAGGCATTCAACGGCGATTACGAAACTAATCCCTTTAACTTTGAAAATTTTAAAATAAATTACCTGTCGCTATGTGTAAACGGACAGCAGCTACCATCGAAGCCATTACAACCTTCATTTGGTGATACTAAGCCATACATTCAAATGTACAATACATTATTTTCCGGAACAGGCATACATTTTGGAAACAGCGGGAACGAGATTGACAGAGCCAGTTATCCAGATGGTTACTGTTTAGCAGCATTTGATCTAACTCCAGACCTTTCAGCAAATTCAATGACACATTGGAATTTGACACGTCATGGTTCTTTAAGAATCGAAGTTGGTTTTGAGTCATCTTTAACAGAGACAGTAAATTGTGTTATATACGCTGAATTTGATAACATTATTGAAATTGATAAGAATAGAAATGTAATTGTAGATTATGGTAGTTAATAAAATGTATTTGTATTTTTAAAATAATAATATTAATAAATGTATATTTAAATGTTAAAATTTTGTCTTATTTAATACTCCCGTGCGTATATATAATCATATAACTCTGAACTGAAATTTAGTTTGATGAAAGCATTTGTACCATTAAAACAAAATGAATGCTACATTTATACAAAGAATATTTAGAAAATATTTCAAAAATACATGCAACTTTGGTGTTTATGCTGCTAACAATTTACCACGGCAAGTTAATTTTCCATGTGCCATTATAGTTAATACAGACCCTGATACTTTACCTGGTACCCACTGGATAGCAATTTTTATTGATCGAGAGGGATATGGTACTTATTTCGATAGTTATGGACGACCGCCGTATGTGCAACAACATAGAGACTTCATCAAGAGAAACACAAAGAAGTGGACTTACAACACACACACTCTGCAAGACTTCACATCATCTGTTTGTGGTTATTACTGTTTAATGTATTTGTTATTTCGAATAAATTTTTATAAACATAATGATTTTATAAATTTGTTCAATAATAATCAACGTGAAAATGATGAATTTGTAAGGTACATGTTTTTTTATTATTTCAATAAAAGTCACTAATTGTTAATAAATATTTTATTTTATAAATATGACAATAAATAAATATATTTTATACAACATACATAATTAATTTTATTTACATTCCTCTACCATTTTGTCGCTTTGTGGGCTTGTCACGGTGGTTAAATACTGCCATCTTCTTCTTTCCTACATACGGAAAGTTCTCTTTGCAGTTTTCGAGAGCCGGTATCCACTTGGATGTAAAATAATTTTTTTGTTTCTTATATTCTCTAACGGCTTATAAGTAGGAGAATCTTCATCCCAATTCTCAGTTGCTTGTACGACGTAATTTTTGGAAACTTCAGCCACCGCCATGCTTGAAAATATTGCTGGTTTACGTAAATAGCATAAACTTAGATTGCAAAGTGACAGTTAAACACTTCAGACATATTTATATATACAAGTTAAGTAATTAAAATGTTATTAAAAATCAATTATTAGTAAAATTATATATATATATATATATATATATATATATATATATATATATATATATATATATATATATATATAAATAAATATATCATCACGGCATATTACCCATTGCTGGGTGTGCCAATCCGCTTTGTATGCAGATATCGGTAATGATGATGACATATTTGAACCGTGCGGGCGTTTACCAGGCGTCACCTCACGGGCACTCATTGCTGGCGTGGAGAGTGCACCACAGGGGTCAATTTTGTGCCATTTAAAATTGGAAATATTTGGCGTCGGTCGGGATCGAACCCGGTTCCCCAGATTCGCGACCAGACACTCAGGCACATATATTTAGAATGTATGAGTACATATACACAAAATTACTGAAATTTAAAATAATCTTTTTATACATTTACATACTAAATAATTAAACTAATTCTAATAAACTAACAATAAAACTAACTAACAATAAAACTATAAATTAATTATATCTACATCTTTTCACGCCGTAGGGTACACTGTTTATATTGTCCACTAATCGGCGTTTCATAAAGTTTATACTGAAAGTTTTTGTTTCAGTCTTTGTATTTACACTATGGTCACTGGTACACCTTATATTTTTACTCACTATCACTGGGTTTGGTTGATTTGCATCTAATATTAAAGTTTTCATTGAATTAAAATTAATAATTTTTGAGTTTCTGTAATTTAAAGTAAATCCTTTCACTTTACACACTTCATGAGTTTCACTGGTTATGGGGGAAAACACTTTGTAAGCATAATTTTTAGGACCTCCGCAAACAAATTCTGTTATATAACTACCATTACCGTAACAGGTCAATTCATCGGTAAGATCGCCTAGAAAATCACCTGTCGGTGGCTCATATTGACCTTTTGAATGGCGATATATAATAGAATCTGTGTCATAGTATAATACCCTATGAGCTAGAGGTTCTAAAAATTCATGCAGACGAAGTCTAGCTTGGGCTGTTGTGTAGGCCGCGATTACAACATTCACTGTACGGAGCTGGTCTATGGCTTCTTCCTGGTGGTGCCAAGTCACGTAAAGCATCTTTTCACCTGCAGGAATTACTCTCTGAACTTCTATTGCCGGATTAGACAGTAGCTCATATAGTTCTTCTGCAGTGGAAACCGTTGTTGTTCGCGGGCTATTTTCAGCCTGAGCGAATTTACCTATATATACATATGAACATTAGTAAAGTAATTATTATGTAAAATATATATTTTCTTACCCCAAAAAGAATTCAACATTAGTTTTGCCATCGATCTCTTTCCAGCATTTTTCTCAATCTGGTCGGGATCTAGTTGAATTCCTTCTTGTTGTAAATACGCTGCTCTATATTCCGCTTTACTAACATCATCACCACAGCCGTCTGGATATCCTGAAGCTTCTTGCTTCATTTTTAAGAATGTATTAATGAATTTGACAAATAAGCGGTTTTGGTTTGTTTGTTATATACCGTCACTTTATATTGCCATATTTCCAGAATTTTAATAATTACGTATCCTAAAGATACTGCCCGGCGCAGTTCATCAGCAACCCAAGTTCCGGTAAATTGTCTGTCATGGTCTTCGTGTGTACAATCGTTCTGTTCTAATTCATCGCAACATTTCCGACATAAAACAAACATTAATTTTCCATGGGCTTTGAGTGGCAATACCGGATGAAACATGTCATTAGGAGGTAAAATAGTACATTTTATTAATCCTTCGACAATGTCAATGTTATTATTCGGACATAACTTATCACATTCTGAACCCACAAAAATTTTTGGATGGCCAACAGGAAACTTGCCGTATTTACAAATGAACGGATATAAAGAACACACGTCAACATACTTAATTTTTTCAGTATTCTCAGCTTTTGCATACAGAGTCGTATTGCCTGTTCTACCCCCAAAGAAAGCATCGCGTGCCTGTATAGGTAAATTATTTAAAATTGAATGATTATTAAGCTCATTTTTTAAATTTTTATCATTTTTTAAATCTTTTCTAAACTCGCATTCCCAAATTTTAATTACTGTATAACCTAAATTTTGAATTTTGTTTAATTTTTCCAATGTTCTCTGATATCTAAGATCTAAAGTTTCTGTAGTATTATTAAATATAATTTTGTCCCTATTTGTTCGATAACATATTGTACATCCATGCCAAAAACAGCCTAAAAATTCAAACACTAATTTACCCTCAGCGTAATAACCATCAACTTTAAACTTATTACCAATAACTGCTTCGGAACCATTACCTGCATGTTGAATCTGAATTCCACGTGAATTTTCTTGATGAATCAGCCACATTAAAGCTATTTTGGACTGATTATCCTTTAATCTATAACCCCCTGGGGGAATAATACCTATTGTGTCTGATTCTAAGAATAATCGGCGGAAAACACGATTACAGGATGAGGCTATAGTTGCCGCCTCAGAAAACGGGCACACTTTGCAATCCTGGATAAAAGTCTTTCGAAACTTTTCACAGGCTCGACGCAAAATATCGACATCTGATACACAATATTCAATTATTTCTTTTTTCATATTAAAAATAACTTTATCCGATTTTTGTTTATTGTACCATTCCAAAAATTTTTGTCGTGCAGAAATAGACATATCATTTACACCGTAATATTTAGCAGAAGGTAACGGGCCAACATAATTTTGATTTTCTTCTTTATTAAAAAAATGTGGGAAATAGCCTTTTTTTAATGTTGCCGGTAAGTCCATCGCTTTCGGCAAGGCTGCCAAAGACATTGGTAAGTAATTTATTGAGTCTATAAATTTTACATGATTAATTTTTAGCATCATAATTTTTGATCCATTTAAAATTAATTGCGGTTTCATATTCTGCTCTTCTACTAAATATTTTAAAATAAATTGGCAGTCGAAGGATTTCGCGTTATGTGCAACACAAATTACGGAAGAAAATGAAGTACGAGGTGCCAAAACATATGTTAAAAATTTTTCCAAAGGATCTTTAGTAAAAATGTGTTCACGTATACCACATGTGCTACAAAATTGTTTTAGGTCGGAAATGTCACAACAAATAGAACATGACTGTTGTAATACACATATATTAATTTCGTGTTCAAAATCTTGCCCATTTTGTTTTTCCTGCGTCGTTTCGAAATAATAATAAATAAATAAATTATTACCTGTTATACTTGAAGTATCTTTTACAATGTAACATTGATGGTCTGGCGCTTTATAACTTGTACAAAGTTTACAATATACCTCACCACACACATGCTGCCTGTTTTTTGCAATTTTGTACACTTTTAAACATTGGGAACATTTTTTTTCACTTTTACACCGGGTTAATTTGTGATTTTCGAAACATGTTTGCCCACGAAAATTCCTTCCACATTCTCCGCAGGATAACATTTCACGAACAGGGCGGCAAGCAGGAGACTTATAACAATACGCGCAAATATTTTCGCAAGTATGACCTCCCCGTTTATTGTAAGGAACATGGCATTGCTCACAAAAAAATTTGCATGAAAATGCAGCGGCTAGACTTCGAATCACAGTGTAATGATTTTGATGGTACAAAAGATTCAGTCGTGTAAGATTTTTTCCTTTCGCACCTTCAAAAATTACATTTCCGCGACCATTAAACTCATATACAACTATATTGAAATCAGTATAATACCGTTGGAATTCTGTGAGTTCAGTAATACCCGCTCCATTATCATTTATACGTACGTTTGCTTTCAGCAGTAATTCTCGTGCTCGCATACCCTGTATCCCATGTTTGTCGTCTACAACATTTTTAAAACAAGGATCTTTTTTAATAAATGCTTCTGCTACAACTAGAGCCCTTGCTAAACATAAATTGTCCTGATTGATAATGTTTATTATACCATATTTTCTTCGGCAAAGTTCTGCGTACGAAAGACCATGACCACGAAGGTTACCAGTTCCGGAAGGCATTGTTACTTTGGTCATTTCTATTGTAAACTGACCGTCAGAAAATACTTCTTTATTACTTTGAAAGATCTTCTCCAAAGATTCCCAGACGACGTCGATGTGTAGTTGATCAGCACGACGGTAGCTTAACCAAGCTGGGCCATGTTCCAAACGTGGTGTTTGAAAAATAAATCCCACGTAGTCATCAGGGTTGCACACATTCATTGCATATTGGATTACCTCTTTCAATCCATCGTAGAACCAAGTTATTGGGTTTTCATCCAGTGGAGGATCGGTAATATTAAACGAAATTCTTCGCCCCATAATATTGAATCTTTTGGCATGTCTCTGGATATCAGAAACAATAATATATCTCGGAGCACTTTCCTCAACTATATTTCCACCGCCGCCGGATTGTACACTTATGATGGTATCTTCTTCAAGAAGAGATGAATTTATTATTTCTTCACAGGTTTTTAAAATTTTATCCAAATTTTGCTGTTCGGGGTTGACACTACTACCGGATTGCACATTTATGATATTATCTTCTTCTTCTTCGCGAAGAGACGATTCTACAATTTCCTCACAAATCCGAAAAAAGTTATCAAAATTTTTCTGATCCATTATGACACCGAAAGTTATTGCACAGATACAAAACTATACTGATAAATTTACATTTACCTTCCCCCTTTATATATTATGCAGACTGCTTAATGACCTTGCCTAACGACTCCTTTACGATATAAGGTGATGACGATGAAAATTACAAAAATTGTTTACACTTTTAAATAATATATTTATTTTCCTTTACAATAAATTTGTGCACACATTGCACATCTTTCAAAGTTTTAAAATAATAATATGTATACAACTCATTAAACAAATTTTTAAAAACTACGGTATCTTTATATACAACATTATACAAACTTATATCTAAACTTATATTATATCTTAAACTATTTATACATACTTCTTGAATCATTTTTGTATATATATTGCGTACACCTAAATACTTTACATTATATTCTAAAAGTTTTGTCTGTACAGCTACTTCTAAATTTATTAAATTGTCTATAATTTCTCTATTTAATGCTAAATATTTGCTCTGTAGTTTATATTTTAACTGCCCCTTCGGCAACACAGTGAAATCTATATTATTTGATATATATTTACGATTAATAGACGCTTTTTCACTTTTTACATATCTTAAAAATTTAATTAATTGGTCAAAATCATTTATGTTAAAATATAGTTTTTTAATCACGTCACCCACTAGTCGAACAGCCACTCGCATCTCCGGATTCGGGTCGACGCCTATGGCGATAAACGTGCGCCTGCTTTTTTCGAGCGGAAATGCAAACACATCCAGCAAACGGTCGTTGTTGTCGTGTAGATGTTTGTTGTGTGGAAACGCAAAACTAGCTACGTCCGCAGCTCCCAGCAACACATCCAACCGGTCATCTCCATCGCATGCTGGAAATTCGTCTTGGGGAGCTTCTTCAGGGGCTTCCTCGATCATCTGTTGCCCATATGGCTCGTCGTCTTCAGAACTAGGAGAAGAAACAGACAGTCGCCGATTATTTTCACTTCTTCCTATTTTTTCATCTTCCTCTTCTCTAGGCCTTTTTGGAGTATTTTGCAGCAACGTCGATACCGTATCATTCACCAGGTCGTCATCAATTATGATGAACTCCTGGGTAGCCAGCGGTGATGGAACTTCGTCGAGGTTTATAATTTCAACATCTGATGATAACGTTTCTGCATGTCGCGGTTCCAGAACTTGAACGTTCGAATGAATGATGATCTTGTCAGTGACGGTTCCAGAGGGTGGCAGAAGGTCCAAGTCGAAGACGGTTGTAGAAGCCATGGCGATGATAGTGTACAATACAATGAGTTACTGTATACTATCGAAATATAATTTTGAATTCTTTTTATATGGATTTATATATTATGCATATGGCTGTTTTCTCTTTCATCCTTGAATACTTTAAGTTTAAATAAATATTTCAACTATATTCCTACAGACAACTTTTTCATATCATAAAATTATAATTATATATTATACAAAATTTTCTTAACATTAGTATATCATTACCAAAATTTCTATATTACTCAAAGTATCATTAGTTTTGCAAATAGTTTTCAAACATCACGTCATTAAAGCAATTATCATTACCCCAAAATATTCATATTAGAATTTAAGTGACAGATAATGGGGCAGTTAATATTCCATCAGATACTGGACATTTTTAAAATCTATTCGAAAATAATTATCAGTCATTAGCAAATTCGTTTTACCCAAAAATAATTTCACAATACAATTTTAAGTGACGGATAATGGCAGTTAGAAACTCATTAGTGATTTTTAAACTTGGGGTTTCGGATGCACAAACTAAACTAACCAATATATGCACACATATTTTCCTATCTATTTTTAAACAAATATTTATTTATCTCAAATTCCTATCAATAATTAATAACAAACTTTCTCCCAAGGCCGGCGCCGTCTTAATGAGTTTTTAATTACATGTTGACGCGCAACATGGGGTAACACTCACTACTGTTGTCAAAATCCTTTGAGTATTCCAATCAATTTTCAAGAATTTTAATTTTGTTGGAAGGAGTTCGATTATTTGAATTATTGAGATATATTACATAGTGTCTAATATTTTCTTTTACGTATGTGTATGTGTGATTCAAGTTTCTACTATTATATTCGTATTAACGCTATAGGAAAAATGTTCATGCAATATGTTTTACAATACAAACGCTTTTTGAATTCGTTATCGTCATTAATGACATCAATATCCTTCTATACAGGTAAAGCATAAAAAATTGTACTATTTATTTATACCGAGACTGATTACTTCTAGTTTAATCAAAGATTCAACCTGTATAAAAAAACACTACAAAAGCGTTTATATTTTCTTATAATTGTTTATGAATATTACAAATATAAAATAATTATTTTTATTATTGCAAAAAAAAATATATGCACCATATATGTTTTATAAATGTTGGTTTTCATTGTCTACTTTATTGATAAATAACATAAATATGAAGCACAGGGAAGCAATGCGGATTGCATATTTACATGTTATGGAGTTGCCTACATACTCAAAATAGTTCCGATAGCAACTAAAGAGTGGCGTTGAAGATGGTCCCATCAGATAACATTACCGTTTCTAATCTATTATCAAACAAAACATATTTCTAATCTGTGGCCCTTAAGCCTCATTCACAACACGAAATTAATGGTTAATATTAGTAGTTACGATTAGCACAGAAAGCTTAGCATATGTAGCTATAGTTTACCGTTCACAATAACGAAATTAGCGCAGCCCAGATCCGCGCTAAATTCAGTTAGCGCAATAGTTTGTAAGCTCCAAACTTATGGTGAGTGGTTAACAAAGTAACCAATCACAGAACAGAGAAAAGAAAGATGTGACATTTGTTGAGTTTGACAGTTGTTTTAAAAGAAATAAATTACATTTTTGTTGAATTGAATTAGAATTTGAAAGGTATTGACTTTATTATTCTGTTATAAACAAACATTTTTAAAATGTGTGTCTTATAAAAATATCACTTTTGTAGGTTGAATGCAATAAAATCTTATTCTGTTGAACTTTTTTTTTATATACAAAAAGAGAAAGATACAAAAATATTAAATAATAGTGAAATCTACTAAACAAGAAGTATTAAATTAAACCAGCTCTTAAAAACTTTAAATCAAATGTACTATTTTGCCAAGAAAACTTGTTATTCGTAGTCGTTAATTTCATGTATTGTGAACGCTGTTTACCGATCTTTAACTACTAATTATAAACACTAACCATAACTACTAACACTAACTACTAATTTCGTATTATGAATGAGGCTTTAGTCAAAATTGACGAGCAAAGAGTAACTACATAATAAAAATTTTGTAGTAGGCGGATAATGAGATAAGTATTGTTATGTTTAGATTTCAACTATTTTTATCAATTTATTGTTTTTACACAGCATTGTGATGCAATGAATTTTGATATATAGGTTATTTGATAATTCTTTATTTTGCTAATGGCAATAGCGTCATCACAAAAATCAGATGTAAGAATAAAATAATTTGTTGGGCCACAGGAAATATGCAAGCATATTTTCTGTGGTTGGGCATAGTCGCAAATGAAATTAGCGCTTGTTGCTAATGCGATGGGAATACGGAGATTCGTGTTACATTTGAAAAGACTGAATTGGTCGAGGAGCTGGAAGACGCAGTTGAAGATGTACTCTTTTTTGTCCCATCCTGGATCGTCAAACGGTACTAGTGAGACTTGTGACGTAAACTTTTCCCTAAAGGGTTAGATGAGTCACGGATACTCCACAGGGATGTTCTGTTGGGAGGCCACCAGCTTTTAAACAGTGGAGACGGGCAGGGTTGAAAACCATAGGAATGGTTATAAAAAGGATTAAGGGCGCCACGTAATTTTTAACCTCAAAATTACGAAAAGGACGGTACTAAACAAAATACTAAACGAGATCTTATCCCGTAACGTTGTTGCCTGTAAACGACTAGGGTTTGTGAAATAAAAGAAATAATTGTTAAAACAGAATTTAATAAAGCGCAAGTTACTGCGTGCTTAAGGCACGACATAAAAAAGTGTAAAGATTGGAAATGTATAATAAAAAATGAATATAAGTTGTAAAAAAATAATAAGATCAAAAATACACTATTGTTGAACCCTGAACCCATAACCCAGTTTCGGGCGCGGCGTATATACAGTTACAGCTATTCGAAGTGATATCATTTCAAACGTGGGTTACATGCCAGATGATACGCGCGTTCTTGCTGAATTATAAGTTGCAACAATTGGGCAACATGTAATCATATATAAAAATATCAAAAAAGTGCTATACACAAAATACTACTATACAAAATAAATCTCAAAGATAATCAACTATACTGAGCTGAAAGCTCCAATGTTATATTCACAATAATCATTTTCAAAAAAATTACAAATACAAAAGTGTCAAAATGAAATTTACAACGAGGACACTGTAGCACAGTCCTCTACGGCAACACACAACTTTAAAAAAAAACTTCACTTCTTCCACGCAAAAACTATGAAACGGAAGAACGATCTTAAAAGACGGTAATGTACTTAGCTCACATGTGACGTGTGCAGGGCGGAAAGGGCTACACAGATGGGCGATGTTGGCGGATGGACTCAAGCTGGCTGATGTCCCAACAAACGAAGATGCGGTTGTAGAGCGGCCAAATCCTCCCTCGGAGATTAACTGCCAGAACGAAAATGTAATGCCCATGAATCCACAATGGCGCAACACCGAAAAACCAACACTGGACAGTCAAAAAGGCACTTCGACGTTCATCAAAATCCGCACAATGGCGAGACCAAAGAAATATTGGTTCAAAACGACAACGAACGAAACACTCCACTTTTGCATCGACACAATAACTACACAAAAAAAATCTACGCCGAACAATGGCCATGTGCCACATATACGATGGTCAAAAACACGTCCTTCCTGCATCACATTAGGAACTAAAGTCCATGAGGTCGGAAACTTTTACACAAACAATCAAAATGGTGGCCGGAAACATACAAAGCCACAGTAAAACAAAAAATAACATAAAGGAGAAATACAATAAAACGAACGCGCACGCCACTGTAGTATTAGACCGTATTAAACCTGCCAAAAATGCCAACAAAACTTCAGAAGGTCGCTACAAAATGAATGTTTGGATGAAGTTCTAAATAAAATAGAAATAGGGCGAAAATAATCAAAATGGAATACAGGTAAGTTACTAAATAGAAGTGAAACATATTTTACTGAGAGATACACAATTTAGGAACCAATGAAACACTAAACACAAACAATAAAAAGGAGACATGAAGTTGCAAAGAAGATTTATTGGACAAAAGACTAATTAAAGAAGTTATAACAATTGAAAAACACAAGGAATATAAGGGATTGACAGAATAACAGTAAACATTCGACGAAGGAAATCCAGATTTAAGATAAACTAAAGGTACGTAAAAGATAGAGATATGAATCTAGAGCAAGAAATGGTATATGGCAAAATTAGACCGTAAAAAACTGTTGCAATACTACCACTGTGTTTGAGCCATTCTGACGACTATAGTAACCAGGACCAGGATACCCTCAGTAAGGCTGTCTGATCGCCGACTTGTTCTAGTTCATTTAGCGTTACCCAGGCTGCAAAATGATTAGGTGAAATAGCTCTAAAACCCAATTTATTTATTTATTTATTTATTTATTTATTTATTTATTTATTTATTTATTTATTTATTTATTTATTTATTTATTTATTTATTTATTTATTTATTTATTTATGAACGGACTTACGTCCACTATACATATGAAGTACAAAGATTAGTAATAAGAAAATAATACATAAATAGGTATAGTAACAATTAAATTCAAAAATGTATATAAAAACATTGTGATAGTTACAAGAAAAATTTTCTACATTATATAAACAGTGTGATAGTTGTAAGAAAAATTTTCTACATAAGTCTTAGTTTTGACTTATACACATGCAGAGACATATTATTTAAATCAACATCAATTTGACAATCATTAAATTCTCTCATCATTCTATTTAAAGGAGAATAATAAATATAATTTTTATCTGAGAAACATATATAAAATAAAAATTTCTTCCTCGCAGTAGAATAACGCACGTTAAAGTTAATGAAGGAAAGTAGTAAAGGGCAATCAATCAGGTTATTAATTAATCGGTAGAGAAAAACTAAGTCAAAATAAATACGGCGCTGTTGCAAAGTTGTGATGTTTAAAAATTTTAAGATTGTATCGTAGGATGCATGGGAAAATATGTACGTAAATTTATATCTAATAGTTCTAAGAAATTTATTTTGTACATTTTCAAGGGTAGCCTTATGTACATCATAATACGGTGACCAAACTGTTGTACAATAATCCAAAATAGGTCGTACTAATGTAATATATAAAAGTTTTAAGGAGTTAATGTTTTTCAAATCACGAGTAGGTCTGCAAATAAAACCTAAAATTTTCATTGCTTTCGCCTTGACAAATTCAACATGATTATTGCACCCAAGATCAGGACTCAAGATAACACCCAAATCTTTAACAACGGTTATTCTAGGTAGCAACTGATTGTTCAGAGAGTAATTAACTTGAAAAGGATTTTTCACTCGATGATAGGTCATATAGTT
Organism: Harpalus rubripes; assembly: GCA_963082715.1. Classification (NCBI taxonomy): domain Eukaryota; kingdom Metazoa; phylum Arthropoda; class Insecta; order Coleoptera; family Carabidae; genus Harpalus; species Harpalus rubripes. The sequence continues at coordinate 10,273,190 of OY720466.1, read as the reverse complement.
ACATTTTTTGATGTTTAAGTTCATTTGATTTTCCTCACACCATTGAAATAAATTGTTTAAAGAATTTTGAATGAGTTGGCAGTCGTTAGGGGACGTAATTTCCAAAAAGATTTTTAAGTCATCGGCGAACAATAAGTAATTTACATTGTGCAAAAATTTCCCTACATCATTAATAAAAATAAGAAAAAGCAGGGGTCCCAAATGAGAGCCCTGAGGCACGCCAGAGAGAACTGCAAAATTATTTGACAGTGATGAGTTAATTTTAACAATTTGTGTTCTATTTGACAAGTAGCTTTTAAACCAAAGTAGAATTGGCCCACCAATCCCATAATAAGATAACTTACTTAATAGAATTTCGTGATTAACCGTATCGAAAGCTTTCGAGAAATCGGCATAAATCGTATCTACTTGACAATTTTTTTCAAAAGCTTTAATAACATATTGATAAAAAGACAATAAATTAGTGTCAGTAGATCTACCTTTTAGAAATCCATGTTGTTCGGGTATTATTATATTTTTTAGAAGAGGTGTCAAATTGTCGCATACTATGCTTTCCATTATTTTGGCTAAGGTTGATTGTATACTAATCGGCCTATAGTTTTCGACATTATTTTTATCGCCAGACTTATGGATTGGTATTACATAACTGGGTTTTAGGAAAATAGGAAAATGGCCCATTTGAAAAGATTTATTAAATAAAATATAAAGAGGATAACATAATGATGAAGAACATTTTTTTATAAAACCGGGAGGAATTTCATCAGGACCACATCCTTTACACTCATCTAAACCAGTTAATTTTTGAAAAATCTCATCTACTGATACAGTTAAATTACAAAAATTTACTGTATCATAAGTTTCAGAAGTGTTCGAAAATGAAGTTGCATTTGTTGGTGGAATATAAACAAAGGAAAAATGCGTAGCAAATAAGTTAGCTATATCTTGACTGTTATCTGCGCTTGCTTCATTAAGATAAAGATTATTGGGTAATCTATTCTTTTTGTTAATATTATTGACAAAAGACCAAAAGTTCTTAATATTATTTGTTGATAAACTTGATTCGGTATTCTTAATATACAGGTCATAACAATGTTTACTTAATTTTTTACAATCAGATCTAATTTTAGCGAATTTATTGTAATCTAGCAGTGAGCCAGATTGTTTGTACTGTCTATGGTAATAATGTTTTGATTTTATTAATAATTTGAGTTCATTTGAATACCAACAAGGAAATTGACTTGTAACATATTTTACAGGTGTATGTGAACTTATTACAGAGTACAAAAAACTATAAAAGTAAGTAAATGCATCATCTATTGCCATGTTGTTTAACATCGCCCAATTTACTTCATTTAAAATTTCATTTACAGCAGTGTAATCACAGTTTCTAAAATCGTATTTAACCATACAATGAATACCTACATACATTTATTTAAGTTTTTAATTTTAGGTTTTGCTGGTGGCAGAAAAGAAGAACTTCACATACATAACATAGCATCCTAATACTAAAAGATTAGATTCACTATCTACAGTTATATATATATATATATATATATATATATATATATATATATATATATATATAACTGTAGATAGTGAATCTAATCTTTTAGTATATATATATATATATATATATATATATATATATATATATATATATATATATATATATATATATATAGGTAGTTTGAGTGGGCAGTTTTGGTGAGCATGCTGCGTGAGCAGTTTGGGTGAGCATGTAGCTGGGACTGTTTGGGTGGCCAGGTTTCAGGGGCAAGAGAGAAAAAAAAGGTTTTACAATGTGCGTAGACGGGTTGGATGCACGTAAAGACTACTATAATACACTACCGGCGGAGCTAGTCCTAATACTAAAAGCATAGATTCACTATCTATAGTTATATCTATATATATATATATATATATATATATATATATATATATATATATATATATATATATTATATATATTTGAATTCATCACGACGATCGCCATCCTTTGAACACCTCTACAGCCTGAATGGTGTGAGTGATTTTCGTGAAATTTGCACCAAGTTGTAGGAAATGATTGTCTCGATTGTAATAAGTAATATTTCTGTAGGATGCATAGCTTTTGAGTAAAAAATTAATAAAGACTGAAAATTGGGATAAAAACAATAAAGGTCACAGTAACGATCACAGTTTTCCTTGAAAATTTAAGACGATAAACGCTGTCATGTCATTTGGCATGTCAATGATGAAAAATTATTGGTTTTCATCCTTTTAAATGAAAAAAAAAATGTTTCAATAATATCTAACATTAAAGAAAAGGTGATGAAATTAACGAGGTAGGTATATGTAATGATTTTAAGCCATGTTTATTATGTTATATATTTTATTATGTAAATAGAATTTTGGAAAATGTATAAGGAAACACGTCGAAAAGGATCAGAAAGGCAGACATCTGTCACATTTGATATGTTAATGACAAATCATGCATGTCGTATCGGTTGTCCTTTTCAATGCTAAAAAAATTTCAATATTATGTAAAATTGTAGAAAAGGACGTATGAATTAAACGAGGTAGGTATATGTCAAAAAAGCATTGAAATCGTGGAAGTAAAAGTGCAAAAATATGGGTATATCTTTGGAAGATCAAACAATTTGCACCTTATGCTTTGCAGATGATCAAATACATATTGCACAAGACTATTACGATAGTCTAGAAGTAAACATGCATAACAGAATATATGGGTATAAATTGAAACCAACAAAATTTGGTTCTAAACACAGGAAAAAAGATTAAACACTACAGAATATAAATAATTGGGATTAAAAATAACGAATGACGGCACCATAAAGAAATTGTGTACACAGGGCAGAAAGAAAGGAGGGAGACCTAGAAGAAATTGGGTAGCAGGAGTCCAAGAAGGAATAAGAGAGAGACGATTAAATGAAGATCTATGGCAAGATAGAGAGCAGTGGAGAATTGACATCGGAAGACATCGTAGAACGTAATAAATCGACTGTATACAAAGGTATATGTAATGATTTTAAAACATGTTTATTGTTAATTCATATATTTTATTTTGTTAATAGATTTAATAATGTCAGGCTGAGAAAGACATAATGAATATCACAATCGACAAAGAGTATATGAACACTATCTAATATGTATTTAGAGGAAAGCATAAACATTAAATCCTACAAGAAAATAATGTCTTACAGTCTGGAACAGGACAATTCAATAATTTAAAATGGTATGTTTTAGTCTGTTCTTTCTGTTCAATTAATTTTCTTATATTACGTTTAAAACTATTTCAGATTATACATAATTCGATATCTATCTTAAAACGGTACAGAATTTAATCTGCATTTAATTTTCTTATATTACGTTTCAAATTATCTATATTAAAATTATTTGATTGCCAAATATTGTATCGTACTAATAAAAAATCTTTTAAATTACATAATCATACAGTATGAGCCAGAAAAATCATCTTGTATACCTATGATTTTTGCATTCTTCCCCCTTAATAACAATCCAAACTTTGTTGATATACAGGGTATTTCAAAAATAATGTAAAAAAAATTAAGGGCATATAGTACTGACCGAAATGAGTAAAAAAAGTATAATCAGCATGGGTCCGATCTATTTATTTATTAATTTATTAGTTTATTAATTTATGAATCTATTAATTTATGAATTTATGAATTTATAAATTTATAAATTTATAAATTTATAAATTTATAAATTTATAAATTTATAAATTTATAAATTTATAAATTTATGAATTTATGAATTTATGAATTTATGAATTTATGAATTTATGAATTTATGAATTTATGAATTTATGAATTTATGAATTTATGAATTTATGAATTTATGAATTTATGAATTTATGAATTTATGAATTTATGAATTTATGAATTTATGAATTTATGAATTTATGAATTTATGAATTTATGAATTTATGAATTTATGAATTTATGAATTTATGAATTTATGAATTTATGAATTTATGAATTTATGAATTTATGAATTTATGAATTTATGAATTTATGAATTTATGAATTTATGAATTTATGAATTTATGAATTTATGAATTTATGAATTTATGAATTTATGAATTTATGAATTTATGAATTTATGAATTTATGAATTTATGAATTTATGAATTTATGAATTTATGAATTTATGAATTTATGAATTTATGAATTTATGAATTTATGAATTTATGAATTTATGAATTTATGAATTTATGAATTTATGAATTTATGAATTTATGAATTTATGAATTTATGAATTTATGAATTTATGAATTTATGAATTTATGAATTTATGAATTTATGAATTTATGAATTTATGAATTTATGAATTTATGAATTTATGAATTTATGAATTTATGAATTTATGAATTTATGAATTTATGAATTTATGAATTTATGAATTTATGAATTTATGAATTTATGAATTTATGAATTTATGAATTTATGAATTTATGAATTCATGAATTTATGAATTTATGAATTTATGAATTTATGAATTTATGAATTTATGAATTTATGAATTTATGAATTTATGAATTTATGAATTTATGAATTTATGAATTTATGAATTTATGAATTTATGAATTTATGAATTTATGAATTTATGAATTTATGAATTTATGAATTTATGAATTTATGAATTTATGAATTTATGAATTTATGAATTTATGAATTTATGAATTTATGAATTAATGAATTTATGAATTTATGAATTTATGAATTAATGAATTTATGAATTTATTAATTTATTAATTTATTAATGTATGAATTTATGAATTTATGAATTTATTAATGTATGAATTTATGAATTTATGAATTTATGAATTTATGAATTTATGAATTTATGAATTTATGAATTTATGAATTTATGAATTTATGAATTTATGAATTTATGAATTTATGAATTTATGAATTTATGAATTTATGAATTTATGAATTTATGAATTTATGAATTTATGAATTTATGAATTTATGAATTTATGAATTTATGAATTTATGAATTTATGAATTTATGAATTTATGAATTTATGAATTTATGAATTTATGAATTTATGAATTTATGAATTTATGAATTTATGAATTTATGAATTTATGAATTTATGAATTTATGAATTTATGAATTTATGAATTTATGAATTTATGAATTTATGAATTTATGAATTTATGAATTTATGAATTTATGAATTTATGAATTTATGAATTTATGAATTTATGAATTTATGAATTTATGAATTTATGAATTTATGAATTTATGAATTTATGAATTTATGAATTTATGAATTTATGAATTTATGAATTTATGAATTTATGAATTTATGAATTTATGAATTTATGAATTTATGAATTTATGAATTTATGAATTTATGAATTTATGAATTTATGAATTTATGAATTTATGAATTTATGAATTTATGAATTTATGAATTTATGAATTTATGAATTTATGAATTTATGAATTTATGAATTTATGAATTTATGAATTTATGAATTTATGAATTTATGAATTTATGAATTTATGAATTTATGAATTTATGAATTTATGAATTTATGAATTTATGAATTTATGAATTTATGAATTTATGAATTTATGAATTTATGAATTTATGAATTTATGAATTCATTAATTCATTAATTCATTAATTCATTAATTCATGAATTTATTAATTTATTAATTTATTAATTTATTAATTTATTAATTTATTAATTTATTAATTTATTAATTTATTAATTTATTAATTTATTAATTTATTAATTTATTAATTTATTAATTTATTAATTTATTAATTTATTAATTTATTAATTTATTAATTTATTAATTTATTAATTTATTAATTTATTAATTTATTAATTTATTAATTTATTAATTTATTAATTTATTAATTTATTAATTTATTAATTTATTAATTTATTAATTTATTAATTTATTAATTTATTAATTTATTAATTTATTAATTTATTAATTTATTAATTTATTAATTTATTAATTTATTAATTTATTAATTTATTAATTTATTAATTTATTAATTTATTAATTTATTAATTTATTAATTTATTAATTTATTAATTTATTAATTTATTAATTTATTAATTTATTAATTTATTAATTTATTAATTTATTAATTTATTAATTTATTAATTTATTAATTTATTAATTTATTAATTTATTAATTTATTAATTTATTAATTTATTAATTTATTAATTTATTAATTTATTAATTTATTAATTTATTAATTTATTAATTTATTAATTTATTAATTTATTAATTTATTAATTTATTAATTTATTAATTTATTAATTTATTAATTTATTAATTTATTAATTTATTAATTTATTAATTTATTAATTTATTAATTTATTAATTTATTAATTTATTAATTTATTAATTTATTAATTTATTAATTTATTAATTTATTAATTTATTAATTTATTAATTTATTAATTTATTAATTTATTAATTTATTAATTTATTAATTTATTAATTTATTAATTTATTAATTTATTAATTTATTAATTTATTAATTTATTAATTTATTAATTTATTAATTTATTAATTTATTAATTTATGAATTTATGAATTTATGAATTTATGAATTTATGAATTTATGAATTTATGAATTTATGAATTTATGAATTTATGAATTTATGAATTTATGAATTTATGAATTTATGAATTTATGAATTTATGAATTTATGAATTTATGAATTTATGAATTTATGAATTTATGAATTTATGAATTTATGAATTTATGAATTTATGAATTTATGAATTTATGAATTTATGAATTTATGAATTTATGAATTTATGAATTTATGAATTTATGAATTTATGAATTTATGAATTTATGAATTTATGAATTTATGAATTTATGAATTTATGAATTTATGAATTTATGAATTTATGAATTTATGAATTTATGAATTTATGAATTTATGAATTTATGAATTTATGAATTTATGAATTTATGAATTTATGAATTTATGAATTTATGAATTTATGAATTTATGAATTTATGAATTTATTAATTTATTAATTTATGAATTTATGAATTTATGAATTTATGAATTTATGAATTTATGAATTTATGAATTTATGAATTTATGAATTTATGAATTTATGAATTTATGAATTTATGAATTTATGAATTTATGAATTTATGAATTTATGAATTTATGAATTTATGAATTTATGAATTTATGAATTTATGAATTTATGAATTTATGAATTTATGAATTTATGAATTTATGAATTTATGAATTTATGAATTTATGAATTTATGAATTTATGAATTTATGAATTTATGAATTTATGAATTTATGAATTTATGAATTTATGAATTTATGAATTTATGAATTTATGAATTTATGAATTTATGAATTTATGAATTTATGAATTTATGAATTTATGAATTTATGAATTAATGAATTTATGAATTTATTAATTTATTAATTTATTAATGTATGAATTTATGAATTTATGAATTTATTAATGTATGAATTTATGAATTTATGAATTTATGAATTTATGAATTTATGAATTTATGAATTTATGAATTTATGAATTTATGAATTTATGAATTTATGAATTTATGAATTTATGAATTTATGAATTTATGAATTTATGAATTTATGAATTTATGAATTTATGAATTTATGAATTTATGAATTTATGAATTTATGAATTTATGAATTTATGAATTTATGAATTTATGAATTTATGAATTTATGAATTTATGAATTTATGAATTTATGAATTTATGAATTTATGAATTTATGAATTTATGAATTTATGAATTTATGAATTTATGAATTTATGAATTTATGAATTTATGAATTTATGAATTTATGAATTTATGAATTTATGAATTTATGAATTTATGAATTTATGAATTTATGAATTTATGAATTTATGAATTTATGAATTTATGAATTTATGAATTTATGAATTTATGAATTTATGAATTTATGAATTTATGAATTTATGAATTTATGAATTTATGAATTTATGAATTTATGAATTTATGAATTTATGAATTTATGAATTTATGAATTTATGAATTTATGAATTTATGAATTTATGAATTTATGAATTTATGAATTTATGAATTTATGAATTTATGAATTTATGAATTTATGAATTTATGAATTTATGAATTTATGAATTTATGAATTTATGAATTTATGAATTTATGAATTTATGAATTTATGAATTTATGAATTTATGAATTTATGAATTTATGAATTTATGAATTTATGAATTTATGAATTTATGAATTTATGAATTCATTAATTCATTAATTCATTAATTCATTAATTCATGAATTTATTAATTTATTAATTTATTAATTTATTAATTTATTAATTTATTAATTTATTAATTTATTAATTTATTAATTTATTAATTTATTAATTTATTAATTTATTAATTTATTAATTTATTAATTTATTAATTTATTAATTTATTAATTTATTAATTTATTAATTTATTAATTTATTAATTTATTAATTTATTAATTTATTAATTTATTAATTTATTAATTTATTAATTTATTAATTTATTAATTTATTAATTTATTAATTTATTAATTTATTAATTTATTAATTTATTAATTTATTAATTTATTAATTTATTAATTTATTAATTTATTAATTTATTAATTTATTAATTTATTAATTTATTAATTTATTAATTTATTAATTTATTAATTTATTAATTTATTAATTTATTAATTTATTAATTTATTAATTTATTAATTTATTAATTTATTAATTTATTAATTTATTAATTTATTAATTTATTAATTTATTAATTTATTAATTTATTAATTTATTAATTTATTAATTTATTAATTTATTAATTTATTAATTTATTAATTTATTAATTTATTAATTTATTAATTTATTAATTTATTAATTTATTAATTTATTAATTTATTAATTTATTAATTTATTAATTTATTAATTTATTAATTTATTAATTTATTAATTTATTAATTTATTAATTTATTAATTTATTAATTTATTAATTTATTAATTTATTAATTTATTAATTTATTAATTTATTAATTTATTAATTTATTAATTTATTAATTTATTAATTTATTAATTTATTAATTTATTAATTTATTAATTTATTAATTTATTAATTTATTAATTTATTAATTTATTAATTTATTAATTTATTAATTTATTAATTTATTAATTTATTAATTTATTAATTTATTAATTTATTAATTTATTAATTTATTAATTTATTAATTTATTAATTTATTAATTTATTAATTTATTAATTTATTAATTTATTAATTTATTAATTTATTAATTTATTAATTTATTAATTTATTAATTTATTAATTTATTAATTTATTAATTTATTAATTTATTAATTTATTAATTTATTAATTTATTAATTTATTAATTTATTAATTTATTAATTTATTAATTTATTAATTTATTAATTTATTAATTTATTAATTTATTAATTTATTAATTTATTAATTTATTAATTTATTAATTTATTAATTTATTAATTTATTAATTTATTAATTTATTAATTTATTAATTTATTAATTTATTAATTTATTAATTTATTAATTTATTAATTTATTAATTTATTAATTTATTAATTTATTAATTTATTAATTTATTAATTTATTAATTTATTAATTTATTAATTTATTAATTTATTAATTTATTAATTTATTAATTTATTAATTTATTAATTTATTAATTTATTAATTTATTAATTTATTAATTTATTAATTTATTAATTTATTAATTTATTAATTTATTAATTTATTAATTTATTAATTTATTAATTTATTAATTTATTAATTTATTAATTTATTAATTTATTAATTTATTAATTTATTAATTTATTAATTTATTAATTTATTAATTTATTAATTTATTAATTTATTAATTTATTAATTTATTAATTTATTAATTTATTAATTTATTAATTTATTAATTTATTAATTTATTAATTTATTAATTTATTAATTTATTAATTTATTAATTTATTAATTTATTAATTTATTAATTTATTAATTTATTAATTTATTAATTTATTAATTTATTAATTTATTAATTTATTAATTTATTAATTTATTAATTTATTAATTTATTAATTTATTAATTTATTAATTTATTAATTTATTAATTTATTAATTTATTAATTTATTAATTTATTAATTTATTAATTTATTAATTTATTAATTTATTAATTTATTAATTTATTAATTTATTAATTTATTAATTTATTAATTTATTAATTTATTAATTTATATATTATTTATGTATTTATGTATTTATGTATTTATGTATTTATGTATTTATGTATTTATGTATTTATGTATTTATGTATTTATGTATTTATGTATTTATGTATTTATGTATTTATGTATTTATGTATTTATGTATTTATGTATTTATGTATTTATGTATTTATGTATTTATGTATTTATGTATTTATGTATTTATGTATTTATGTATTTATGTATTTATGTATTTATGTATTTATGTTATTATGTATTTATGTATTTGTGTATTTATGTATTTATGTATTTATGTATTTATGTATTTATGTATTTATGTATTTATGTATTTATGTATTTATGTATTTATGTATTTATGTATTTATGTATTTATGTATTTATGTATTTATGTATTTATGTATTTATGTATTTATGTTATTATGTATTTATGTTATTATGTATTTATGTATTTATGTATTTATGTATTTATGTATTTATGTATTTATGTATTTATGTATTTATGTATTTATGTTATTATGTATTTATGTTATTATGTATTTATGTATTTATGTTATTATGTATTTATGTATTTATGTATTTATGTATTTATGTATTTATGTATTTATGTATTTATGTATTTATGTATTTATGTATTTATGTATTTATGTATTTATGTTATTATGTATTTATGTATTTATGTATTTATGTATTTATGTATTTATGTATTTATGTATTTATGTATTTATGTATTTATGTTATTATGTTATTATGTTATTATGTTATTATGTATTTATGTATTTATGTATTTATGTATTTATGTATTTATGTATTTATGTATTTATGTATTTATGTATTTATGTATTTATGTATTTATGTATTTATGTATTTATGTATTTATGTATTTATGTATTTATGTATTTATGTATTTATGTATTTATGTATTTATGTTATTATGTTATTATGTTATTATGTTATTATGTATTTATGTATTTATGTATTTATGTATTTATGTATTTATGTATTTATGTATTTATGTATTTATGTAATTATGTAATTATGTATTTATGTATTTATGTATTTATGTATTTATGTATTTATGTATTTATGTATTTATGTATTTATGTATTTATGTATTTATGTATTTATGTATTTATGTATTTATGTATTTATGTATTTATGTATTTATGTATTTATGTATTTATGTATTTATGTATTTATGTATTTATGTATTTATGTATTTATGTATTTATGTATTTATGTATTTATGTATTTATGTATTTATGTATTTATGTATTTATGTATTTATGTATTTATGTATTTATGTATTTATGTATTTATGTATTTATGTATTTATGTATTTATGTATTTATGTATTTATGTATTTATGTATTTATGTATTTATGTATTTATGTATTTATGTATTTATGTATTTATGTATTTATGTATTTATGTATTTATGTATTTATGTATTTATGTATTTATGTATTTATGTATTTATGTATTTATGTATTTATGTATTTATGTATTTATGTATTTATGTATTTATGTATTTATGTATTTATGTATTTATGTATTTATGTATTTATGTATTTATGTATTTATGTATTTATGTATTTATGTATTTATGTATTTATGTATTTATGTATTTATGTATTTATGTATTTATGTATTTATGTATTTATGTATTTATGTATTTATGTATTTATGTATTTATGTATTTATGTATTTATGTATTTATGTATTTATGTATTTATGTATTTATGTATTTATGTATTTATGTATTTATGTATTTATGTATTTATGTATTTATGTATTTATGTATTTATGTATTTATGTATTTATGTATTTATGTATTTATGTATTTATGTATTTATGTATTTATGTATTTATGTATTTATGTATTTATGTATTTATGTATTTATGTATTTATGTATTTATGTATTTATGTATTTATGTATTTATGTATTTATGTATTTATGTATTTATGTATTTATGTATTTATGTATTTATGTATTTATGTATTTATGTATTTATGTATTTATGTATTTATGTATTTATGTATTTATGTATTTATGTATTTATGTATTTATGTATTTATGTATTTATGTATTTATGTATTTATGTATTTATGTATTTATGTATTTATGGTATTTATGTATTTATGTATTTATGTATTTATGTATTTATGTATTTATGTATTTATGTATTTATGTATTTATGTATTTATGTATTTATGTATTTATGTATTTATGTATTTATGTATTTATGTATTTATGTATTTATGTATTTATGTATTTATGTATTTATGTATTTATGTATTTATGTATTTATGTATTTATGTATTTATGTATTTATGTATTTATGTATTTATGTATTTATGTATTTATGTATTTATGTATTTATGTATTTATGTATTTATGTATTTATGTATTTATGTATTTATGTATTTATGTATTTATGTATTTATGTATTTATGTATTTATGTATTTATGTATTTATGTATTTATGTATTTATGTATTTATGTATTTATGTATTTATGTATTTATGTATTTATGTATTTATGTATTTATGTATTTATGTATTTATGTATTTATGTATTTATGTATTTATGTATTTATGTATTTATGTATTTATGTATTTATGTATTTATGTATTTATGTATTTATGTATTTATGTATTTATGTATTTATGTATTTATGTATTTATGTATTTATGTATTTATGTATTTATGTATTTATAGTATTTATGTATTTATGTATTTATGTATTTATGTATTTATGTATTTATGTATTTATGTATTTATGTATTTATGTATTTATGTATTTATGTATTTATGTATTTATGTATTTATGTATTTATGTATTTATGTATTTATGTATTTATGTATTTATGTATTTATGTATTTATGTATTTATGTATTTATGTATTTATGTATTTATGTATTTATGTATTTATGTATTTATGTATTTATGTATTTATGTATTTATGTATTTATGTATTTATGTATTTATGTATTTATGTATTTATGTATTTATGTATTTATGTATTTATGTATTTATGTATTTATGTATTTATGTATTTATGTATTTATGTATTTATGTATTTATGTATTTATGTATTTATGTATTTATGTATTTATGTATTTATGTATTTATGTATTTATGTATTTATGTATTTATGTATTTATGTATTTATGTATTTATGTATTTATGTATTTATGTATTTATGTATTTATGTATTTATGTATTTATGTATTTATGTATTTATGTATTTATGTATTTATGTATTTATGTATTTATGTATTTATGTATTTATGTATTTATGTATTTATGTATTTATGTATTTATGTATTTATGTATTTATGTATTTATGTATTTATGTATTTATGTATTTATGTATTTATGTATTTATGTATTTATGTATTTATGTATTTATGTATTTATGTATTTATGTATTTATGTATTTATGTATTTATGTATTTATGTATTTATGTATTTATGTATTTATGTATTTATGTATTTATGTATTTATGTATTTATGTATTTATGTATTTATGTATTTATGTATTTATGTATTTATGTATTTATGTATTTATGTATTTATGTATTTATGTATTTATGTATTTATGTATTTATGTATTTGTTGTATTTATGTATTTATGTATTTATGTATTTATGTATTTATGTATTTATGTATTTATGTATTTGTGTATTTGTGTATTTGTGTATTTGTGTATTTATGTATTTATGTATTTATGTATTTGTGTATTTGTGTATTTGCGTATTTGCGTATTTGTGTATTTGTGTATTTGCGTATTTGCGTATTTGCGTATTTGCGTATTTGCGTATTTGTGTATTTGTGTATTTGTGTATTTGTGTATTTGCGTATTTGTGTATTTGTGTATTTGTGTATTTGTGTATTTGTGTATTTGTGTATTTGTGTATTTGTGTATTTGTGTATTTGTGTATTTGTGTATTTGTGTATTTGTGTATTTGTGTATTTGTGTATTTGTGTATTTGTGTATTTGTGTATTTGTGTATTTGTGTATTTGTGTATTTGTGTATTTGTGTATTTGTGTATTTGTGTATTTGTGTATTTGTGTATTTGTGTATTTGTGTATTTGTGTATTTGTGTATTTGTGTATTTGTGTATTTATGTATTTATGTATTTATGTATTTATGTATTTATGTATTTATGTATTTATGTATTTATGTATTTATGTATTTATGTATTTATGTATTTATGTATTTATGTATTTATGTATTTATGTATTTATGTATTTATGTATTTATGTATTTATGTATTTATGTATTTATGTATTTATGTATTTATGTATTTATGTATTTATGTATTTATGTATTTATGTATTTATGTATTGTATTTATGTATTTATGTATTTATGTATTTATGTATTTATGTATTTATGTATTTATGTATTTATGTATTTATGTATTTATGTATTTATGTATTTATGTATTTATGTATTTATGTATTTATGTATTTATGTATTTATGTATTTATGTATTTATGTATTTATGTATTTATGTATTTATGTATTTATGTATTTATGTATTTATGTATTTATGTATTTATGTATTTATGTATTTATGTATTTATGTATTTATGTATTTATGTATTTATGTATTTATGTATTTATGTATTTATGTATTTATGTATTTATGTATTTATGTATTTATGTATTTGTGTATTTGTGTATTTGTGTATGTGTATTTATGTATTTATGTATTTGTGTATTTATGTATTTATGTATTTATGTATTTATGTATTTATGTATTTGTGTATTTATGTATTTATGTATTTATGTATTTATGTATTTATGTATTTGTGTATTTATGTATTTATGTATTTATGTATTTATGTATTTATGTATTTGTGTATTTATGTATTTGTGTATTTATGTATTTATGTATTTATGTATTTGTGTATTTATGTATTTATGTATTTGTGTATTTATGTATTTATGTATTTATGTATTTATGTATTTATGTATTTATGTATTTATGTATTTATGTATTTATGTATTTATGTATTTATGTATTTATGTATTTATGTATTTATGTATTTATGTATTTATGTATTTATGTATTTATGTATTTATGTATTTGTGTATTTGTGTATTTATGTATTTGTGTATTTGTGTATTTATGTATTTGTGTATTTATGTATTTGTGTATTTATGTATTTGTGTATTTGTGTATTTGTGTATTTGTGTATTTGTGTATTTGTGTATTTATGTATTTGTGTATTTGTGTATTTGTGTATTTGTGTATTTGTGTATTTATGTATTTATGTATTTGTGTATTTATGTATTTATGTATTTATGTATTTATGTATTTGTGTATTTATGTATTTATGTATTTATGTATTTATGTATTTATGTATTTATGTATTTATGTATTTATGTATTTATGTATTTATGTATTTATGTATTTATGTATTTATGTATTTATGTATTTATGTATTTATGTATTTATGTATTTATGTATTTATGTATTTATGTATTTATGTATTTATGTATTTATGTATTTGTGTATTTATGTATTTATGTGTTTATGTGTTTATGTGTTTATGTGTTTATGTATTTGTGTGTTTGTGTATTTGTGTATTTGTGTATTTATGTATTCATGTATTTATTTCTTTATTAATTTATTTATGTATTTATTAATAAATAAATAAATAAATATATCCTCAAGGCCATTGCGGGGGTTCCAATTATTGTATCTTTTAAATTACATAATCATACAGCATGAGCCAGAAAAGTCAAGGAGAGTGTAAGTGGGCAGTTTGGGTAAGCATTTTGCGTGGGCATGTTGTGTGGGTAGTTTGGGTGGGAATGTTACGTGGATATGTTGCGTGGGCAGTTTGGGTGGGCAAGTTGCGTGGACAGTTTGGCTGGGCATGTTGCGTGGGCAGTTTGGGTGCGCAGTTTGGGTGGGCATGTTGCGTGGGCAGTTTGGGTGGGCATGTTGCGTGGACAGTTTGGGTGGGCATGTTGCGTGGGCATGTTGCGTGGGCATGTTGTGTGGGCATGTTGTGTGGGCATGTTGCGTGGGCAGTTTGAGTGGGCATGTTGCGTGGGCAGTCTGGGTGGGCATGTTGCGTGAGCAGTTTGGGTGGGCATTTTGCGTGGGCAGTTTGGGTGGGCAAGTTGCGTGGGCAGTTTGGGTGGGCATGTTGCGTTGGCAGTTTGTGTGGGCATGTTGCGTGGGCAGTTTGGGTGGCCATGTTGCGTGGGCATGTTGCGTTGGCAGTTTGGGTGGGCATGTTGCGTGGGCAGTTTGGGTGGGCATGTTGCGTGGGCAGTTTGGGTGGGCATGTTGCGTGGGCAGTTTGAGTGGGCATGTTGCGTGGGCATGTTGTGTGGGCAGTTTGGGTGGGCATGTTGCGTTGGCAGTTTGTGTGGGCATGTTGCGTGGGCAGTTTGGGTGGCCATGCTGCGTGGGCATATTGCGTCAGCAGTTTGGGTGGGCATGTTGCGTGGGCAGTTTGGGTGGGCATGTTGCGTAGGCAGTTTGGGTGGGCATGTTGCGTGGGCAATTTGAGTGGGCATGTTGCGTGCGTTGCGTGGGCAGTTTGGGTGGGCATTTTGCGTGGGCAGTTAGGGTGGGCAAGTTGCGTGGGCAGTTTGGATGGGCATGTTGCGTGGGCAGTTTGGGTGGGCAGTTTGGGTGGGCATGTTGCGTTGGCAGTTTGGGTGGGAATGTTGCGTGGGCAGTTTGGGTGGGCATGTTGCGTAGGCAGTTTGGGTGGGCATGTTGCGTGGACAGTTTGGGTGGGCATGTTGCGTGGACAGTTTGGGTGGGCATGTTGCGTGGGCAGTTTGAGTGGGCATGTTGCGTGGGCAGTTTGGGTGGGCATGTTGCGTGGGCATTATAAACCACTATCGGCGGAGCCCTAGGGAAAACTCGGCGAAGCCGAGGTTACGCTAGTCCTAATACTAAAAGAGTAGATTCACTATCTATATATTCTTTAATCAAAAAGCCGATCGCCATCCTTTGAACACCTCTACAGCCTGAATGGAACGACCGATTTTCGTGAAATTTGCATCAAGTTGTAGGATTTGATTGTCTCGAGTGCCCTCGTAATAACACAAATTTCTGTAGGATGCATAGTTTTCGAGTAAAAATTATTAAAGATTGAAAATTGGGACAGAAACAATAGGTCACAGTAACGATCACAGTTTTCATTGAAAAATTTAAGAAGATAAACGCTGTCATGTCATATGGTATGTCAATATCAATGACTACAAATTATCGGTTTTCATACTTTTAAATGCAAAGAAATGTTTCAATAATATGTAACATTAAAGAAAAGATGATAAAATGAATTATATATTTTATTTTGTAAATAGAATATTGGAAAATGAATAAGGAAACACGTCGAAAAGGATTAGAAAGGCAGAATTATTATGACAATCGGTCGGAGTACATATACAAAATTAAAAAGATAAACATTGTCATCCGTCATATTGGATGTTCGTATAGTCTATCATATAACACTATCGGCGGAGCCCTAGGCTGAACTCGGCGAAGCCGAGTTTAGGCTAGTCCTAATACTAAAAGATTAGATTCACTATATATATTTTCTTTAATCAAAAAGCCAATCGCCATCCTTTGAACACCTCTACAGCCTGAATGGAGCAACCGATTTTCGTGAAATTTGCACCAAGTTGTAGGAAATGATTGTCTCGAGTGCCTTCGTAATAACACAAATTTCTGTAGGATGCATAGTTTTCGAGAAAAAAAATATTAAATATTGAAAATTGGGACAAAAACAATAGGTCACAGTAACGATCACAGTTCTCATCGATAAATTTAAGAAGATAAACGCTGTCATAGCATATGGTATATCAATGTCAATGATTACAAATTATCGGTTTTCATCCTTTTAAATGCAAAGAAATGTTTCAATAATATGTAACATTAAAGAAAAAATGATGAATTTAACGAGGTAGGTATATGTAATGATTTTAAGCCATGTTTTATGTTAATTTATTAAATATTTTATTTTTTTAATAGAATTTTGGAAAATGTATAAGGGAACATGTCAAAAAGGATCAGAAAGGCAGAATTAATATCACAATCAATCGGAGTACATAGACAAAATTAAAAGATAAACAATGTCATCCGTCATATTGGATGTACGTATAGTCTATCATAAAACACTATCGGCGGAGCCCTAGGCTGAACTCGGCGAAGCCGAGTTTAGGCTAGTCAAATACTAAATGAATCACAAATGGGATTTCGGAAAAGCAGAGGTACGGTTGACAACATTTTTTGCCTCACCTCGATAATAAATATTCACTTAAGATTGAGCAGAAATAAAATCTATGCCATCTTTGTAGACTTTAAAAAGGCATTCGATACAGTAAACCATCAGATATTAAGGACAAAATTATTTAATAATGGGGTTTCAGCAAAATTTGTTAGAATTCTGTACAACTTATTTAATAATGCATATCTACAAATAAAAAATAATGGTAACTTTTCTGAAAAAATTAAGATAACACTGGGAATTTTACAAAGAGAAATACTCTCACCATTACTATTTACTCTTTACATTAACGATTTAAATTCTGAGTTCCGGGAGGCAGGAGTAAGAGGGTTAGATATAGATGGGCTTAACGATTTAATTCAACTGTCATACGCTGATGACATAGTTATTCTACGTCACAGCGAAGTCGATATTCATAAAAAACTAAAAATTTTACAAAAATATTCCGTAAAAAATTAATTAACAGTTAACGTTAATAAAACTAAAATAGTGTTATTCTATAAAGGCAGACCGCCAAAAATGACTAATCCCTTCACTTATAATAACCACCCTATTGAGTTAACAAATAAATTCCTTTACATGGGCACAGTCTTCCCCTCTTCTGGGAAATTTAATTTAGCAGCTAAAGATGTTTTCAGAAAATCAACGATAGCAATAAATGTAACCAAAGATATCCTTGCACGAAGTAAATCTAACAATTACCCGGAAAAAATAAAGCTGATAAACTCTATCGTTAATGCAACAGCGTTATACTCTAGCATAGTATGGGGGTTACAACATTGTGATGCTTTAGATAGATCTCAAATAACTTTTCTAAAAAAAAATTACAATACTCAAGAAGTACACCGAACTGCATAGTTAGACTAGTAACGGGAGTGTCACATATTGCCACATCCGTCTGGAAAAGGACATTGAACTACTGGAAAAAAATATTGAACATGCCGAATCATATGTATCCAAAATTAATTTATAATCGTCTCGTAGCTCTCATAGAATCACCAACAAATAATCCTAAATTAAATTGGGCATCACAAGTAAGAAATTTTCTATACGAACTGGGTTATAACGAAACTTGGAACACCCAGAAAATAAATTCTGCCAAAATAAGTGAAATCATTGATTGCTACAAAATTTATAAACGTAATAAGGATATCATCGAGGCATATAATTCGAACTACTCTGAATGCTATAGACAGTTCAATAAATCCATAATACAAAATGCATATTTATATTTTAACATATCTTTTCATAAATAACGAATAATAAGTCAAATAAGAGTATCAAGCAAACGAGGCTTACGTATCATATATAAAACCCTTAAATACAAACTAGATGCCTACAATATTTGTACTATTTGTAACAATCGGGAATTAGAAAACCTCTACCACTTTTTCTGCCAATGTCTAATATACAGTGAACTAAGAAATACATACCTGAAAAGTCAATTAACCTTAATTAATAATGAACAAAATTTTTATAAACTTTTCGAAAATTTTAATATTGAAACAGCCAATAAAATATTTTACTTTACTGCAAACGCCTTTAAATTAAGAAGTTTCTGTTTAAATGAATAAACCGTTTAGAACAGAACTGTCAATCCTGTATTAATTTCTACAACTTCTGTAAAATAATATCTTGGTTTATCTAGTTTATTTTGGTAAAATAATAACTAGGTATTTTTGCACTTTGTATTAATTCTTATATTATTTTGGTTTATCTAGTTTATTTTGTTGAAATAATAACTAGCAATTTTTGCACTTTGTATTAATTTTTATAATATTTTGGTTTAACTAGTTTATTTTGTCAAAATAACTAGGTATTATAGCACTTTGTATTAATTTTTATCATATATGTAAAATTTTATTTGTGTATTACACAAGTATACTTTATGCAAGGTTGTATTAGGTATTAAGCCGCCCATTCTATAAATATCTTGGTTTATTTGGTTTATCTTGTTAAAATAACGAGGTATTATGGTACTTTGCATTCTCTTTATTATACATGTTAAATTAGATAAGTCTTATGCTTTACTATTGCTTATGTTTAGCTAACTAGCTATATATATATATTTTATTTTTCATTATTCATATACTTTTGTAAATTAACAGATATTCTCAAACTGTGTAACAGATTATCATATGTATAGTCAACTCTGATTGTATGAGATATATTCTTAAACAATAAATACATTTATTATTATTATTATTATTATTATTATTATTATTATTATTCTAAGATTCACTTTTCGACTGGGCGCCACTGGTTTAGAAGCGCTGGCTTAAGGGAAAAACACTTGACATTCTTAAACACAATAACAACCCCCGACCCTTGCATAGTCAGGGCAGTTAGTCGTTGTGTGCTAGTAGTCCTATATGGATGTGTGTGAAACTGTGAATAGTGTCAACAAAGAAAAGAGGAGATGCTTGCAGTAATTATAGGTGAGTGGTAGAACTCGCTGTCATTCTAATTATTATACAGGTATAGTTTGGTGTGGATCACCAGATGCTTGATTGATATGTTATACACTGCTTGTGTATTTGATATGCATGGTATATGTGAGATATACATTTGTATTATTAGTTTGTGGCCGCAAACGTAGTAGTTTCCTAATTATCCGAAGAGTTGTCTGGGACAACTCTGGGTCCATGGAGCTTTATGCTTCGAGGTGTGACGACACCAAATGAGAGGCTGAGATCCACGAGAACGTCTGGGACGTTAAGGATAAACCTGGGGTTTATCATGATAGGTCTGGGGCCTATAAACGTGTGATCGTAAGCTAAACTCTCATAACGGGTCTGGGACCCATTGACCTCTGGGAGGTCGAGTTCTGGGAACTCACATGTCTGGGACATGCACATGAGAGGCTGAGATCCACGAGAACGTCTGGGACGTTAAGGATAAACCTGGGGTTTATCATGATAGGTCTGGGACCTACACTCGTGTGATCGTAAGCTAAACTCTTATTATGGGTCTGGGACCCATTGACCTCTGGGAGGTCAGAGCTCTGAGAGCTCAACATGTCTGGGACATGCGTATGTGACTACGGTACCGCTAGTGGCTCAGAAATGATTATTCACGAGAGCCGTATTCCAGCAATTCGTCAATGCACTGGGTGTATACTTTTGCGGATAGGGGTACCGGAAACCACAAGGTGTTCGGCCGTATTTGATATGCGGGGCACCTGCCCAAGTCTGGAACTTGGGAGCAACCTTATTCCTGCCCCCCCCCCTCCTGTCTATCTTATTAGATGATAATTAATACGCCTGTAATAATTGTTGTAAATTGGAATGACAATGTGTATTTTATCCCACTTAGGGGAACGCGTCGTAGAGGGCCAGTCCGTCGCTGACAAAGTTGCGTGTGTGGGAAAAGACGCCGATAACAGGTCAAAAAGGAAAGTGAATTGTATATATTAGATTATTGCATGTATTATCGCCCCCGTTAAGTAATAAATGAAAAAGATTAACAAAAATTAGTAAAAACCATAGCTTTTATTATTATTATTATTATTATTATTATTATTATTATTATCAATATTATTAATATTATTAATATTATTAATATTATTAATATTATTAATATTATTAATATTATTAATATTATTAATATTATTAATATTATTAATATTATTAATATTATTAATATTATTAATATTATTAATATTATTAATATTATTAATATTATTAATATTATTAATATTATTAATATTATTAATATTATTAATATTATTAATATTATTAATATTATTAATATTATTAATATTATTAATATTATTAATATTATTAATATTATTAATATTATTAATATTATTAATATTATTAATATTATTATTAATATTATTATTATTAATAATATTATTATTATTATTATAATCTGACGTCACAAATTTGTAATTTAGATGTATTCTCTTGTAGTTTACACCCATTTAAACGCTGTGTAAAACACTATATTCATTTGATTAATTTATAATCTTTACATGTTTCATTATTAAAATTGTACCACAGTTATCATTTAATCGTATGCTTTAACTTTTTTATTATTTTTATGTATGTATTTCATAATAATTTAGAGCCGTATTGTAATTGGGACTTGGTCCTCTTGTATTAACTTATAAATAAATAACTAAATAAAACTTGAGAGGCCAAGTCGACGGGTCTTCACAACTTGAAAAACAATAACGTTGCCATTCAAAAGTTACGGAATAATCATGACCGTGACAAGTAAATTTCGTATACTAGTGGTTCACTAATAATACATAACAAATATCATCAAAAGGTGACTTATTCGCAATTCAATTTAAGCAAACTCTATCTGGTGATTAAATTTTGAACTAAAAATATGCCCAGAATATGTTATTTCCTTCCTTTCATACAATTTTTTTTAAAGTTTGCATGCCATTAAAATAATTTAGAATATCCTTTAACACTAGTTTCATATTATTAAATTCCTCTGAAAAGCGTAAAATTCAGAATATGGGACCGATTGACAGCTCCTACAGCCTAGTCGTGACGTCACAACAGGGCTATATAGCGGCGGGAAACGTTAATTTGAATCGCTAATATCCATATGTATTATCATACCAAATCTCATTCAAATAGAACAAAGCGTTCCATTATTATAAGTAAAATAAATTTTGAAGCAGAATACTAGCTAAACGATACACTTTTAGACATAGGTAAATTTAGTTAAATCGTATTATTTTGGGCTTAGAAGTCTATGGTTAAGCTACGTATTCAAGAGACACTCTATATAAATAGTTCATATACATTTTTTTTTGTAATAATAGGTATTAATTTTATTTTATGTTAAATGCACCTACATAATTTAATATATGAACAACAAAATTACGTATATCCTTATTTATAATAAAAGTAGTGTACCCACAACAAAAATTAAAAGTTTACGCCTTTTGGCACATCCTGGCATTTCCTTTACCTCGTCATTCTGCTGGTGGAGGAACTTCCGGCAAATGTTGGATATATGAACAACAAAATTACGTATATCCTTATGTATAATAAAAGTAGTGTACCCACAACAAAAATTAAAAGTTTACACCTTTTGGCACATCCTGGCATTTCCTTTACCTCGTCATTCTGCTGGTGGAGGAACTTCCGGCAAATGTTGGATATGCTTATCTGCATTACATGCCATGACCCGCTGTACGAGATCGTTGCTGGGCTCTTTCATGTCCCACGCCCAACCAATGCGATGGTAGAAGTTTAAAACCATGGTTGTCCAATTCAACCAGTCTCCCGTTTCGGCCGCTTTGTAGTCCCAGGGGAAAACGTGATGATAATTGTGCCAGCCTTCACCGAAGGTGATGACGGCGACAAATTTATTCTCGGCTGGGCAAATATTCCTAGGGAAGTGATTTATTAGTAATATTTTGAACAACAAGGCAGAGTTAAAGCGTTACTCCGCCAAAGTAACGTCGTGGGTTCAAATCTCGGTGGCTGACATGATAATTTATTTCAAATATGCAGGATGTTTTCATACTTCGAGCAAAAAATTAAAAGATGTATAGGTACTATAGGACATTCTGATCATTGAACAAAAAGATTTTTTTAAATTCGCAAAATTAAGGGAGGTTTACTTAAAGTGGACATTTTCAGGACCACTGAGGTAGCATACTTTATTGAAAGCAGCATAATCAAAATTAATTACCAATATTACATTCCATAATTCTCATTAAACTTTAAGATGAAAATTGTTTTTAATTCACGATAATTTAAAATATCAGTGCATATTTAAACTTAACATATTTGTAAAAATACCTGAATACCATCATGTTAAAACCATGTCCGTAACTCAAAACAATAAACCAGCAAAGAAATAAAATTGAATATCCACGAAAGTAGTATGCTGCATCGTACTCAATTAAATTTATTCATTAATAATTACACATCAGACATTTATTAGGCGTTTTGTAAACAATTATTTGTATTGCTGTACAGGTAAATAACATTATTAAGAATAGCTATCAACCAGTGGTAAAAAAAGTTTACTTAAAAAAAATCTTTTTGTTCCATGATCAGTAAGTCCTATAGTATATACCTTTTCATTTTTTCCTCGAAGCATGGACCGATAGGGCCAAGAGTACACTATGATATGTTCACAAGATATTTAAATGCAGTGGTAATCCAACCCTGGATCTAATACCTTGACCAATAAAAGTATCCCTAATTGAAAGACGCATTAGCAGTATGCTAGGTGGAAAATCAATTTAGTCATCGTAATAGACCAGCCATAGCTCAGACTAAGAGGGTTAAGCGTTACTCCATTTAAAAATGGGTCTAGATATGGCTTACTATTCAATAGCTTCTAGATTGGTCTAAACGCAAACCAAGTTTACAATAGCAAAAAATTGGGTTTGTTTCTACCGCTAGTCCGGACTGTCATATGTACGTCAGACGTATGTACATTTTAAAAATATCGTTCCAACCGACTGTTGTACAATCAATATGGGGCAATACACAGGAAAACGTGCATGACTTAGGGATAAAATGCGTAATAAATTAAAACTGGTATTACTAATAAAGGCTATGTAACCCAATACTAAATGGCGGAATAGAACTTGAATAACACATTCAAGTTTTGTAAGTTTAAAATCTATATTTTTATGTTGTCGAAAGAAATTTGTACAAATTTCTCACCATTTGCGTAGGTTTTGTAATTTGTTTGTTGAAAATGTTAACCGGCCGAACTAATACGAGTATGAGTTTGGGCTCGTACGAGGCCACACGAGAATACAGGCCTGAATGTTTATCCCTACTCAATGCGTCACGCCTAGCTAAGAGGCCCGAGCGCTAGTCGCTAGTCTAGCCTTCTACAAACAATCGACTTATAGCAGTCAGCGGGAGCGGACACACGAACAACGCAGGACGGAACATCACATTTATATTATTCCTCGTTGTAGGAAACTATAAAAATGGTTTTCAAATTCTGTGCGCCAATGTGCAGGAGCAATTACAGTAACACAAATAAATTCATCAATGTTATTAAATTTCCATGCGATAGGGAGATGCAGAGAAAATGGTCAAATGCAATACATCGACCAAATTATAAGATCACAAATTCCTCAGCTGTTTGCATTTGGGGAAAAATATATTATTCGTGATCTCGAAGTCAGGTACACGTTTAATTTTACAAAGAAAACGTTTAACATTGACAGTTGGCGCAATACTCACTATATTTAAAATCCAGCCTTCAATTTTATCTGAACTGTATATATCCCGCAAGAGAAAAAATGCAGACATTTGCCAGGAATATATGAAAAAACCAAAATTGGAATTTAATTTAAATATTGACAGTGATAAAATTACTGATTTTCATGACCTCGCAAATTATGAAACAAAGTTAAAATGTGTAAATGAAATATTTAAAAAGGTAGATAACCATTTAACAATATTTAAGATAAAATTGTCTAACAATATTCCCCAAATATATATCTCTCTAACAATAACGGAAAATCTGAAATGTAGCGTTTATTTAAAAAATATTAAAATATATAATACAACTCTTATACAAAATGTTATCGGTAAAAGTGATATTTTAAGTAAGTGGTCAAAATTGGATGAGATTCTGAAGATATTGCATAATTACAATGAAAATTACTAAAATCCTGAACTGCTGTTACAGAATGCATCTGAGTAAAAAGTGCAATAAGAAATATTAATAATTTGGATGACTCTGATAATTGCATTCAAAAAATGGAGTTTGTTGATGAACAGATAAAATAAATTTTTTCAAAGAAACCACTTTATTCACCTGAATTTCTGGTTTGGTGTTGCAGCTTATTTTATTCTTTCCCGGGTTGTTACAGAAAAATGAGAGATTCTAATAATCTAACAATGCCCCATCCTAAATATTTACAAACGTTGTTAATTAAACTGGGGACAGACAATTCTAATTTGACTAATTCTCATATAAAATATTTAAAAGAAAAGTACAGTCATTTGCCGATACCTGAACGAAAAATTAATATTATGTTACATGAAATATGCGTTTGCAATGACATATCTTACAATGGTGGAAAAATAAAAGGCTTCAGTATAAATTCGGATAATGACAGTAAAACCCCTGCAACAACGATTCAAACATTTATGCTAAGCTCAATTTTATCTAAAAATAAGGACATTATTGGTTTCTTCCCTGTTACTCGTCTTACAGCTGAACATTTACTTGATTTGATAGTAAAAGTTATAGAAATATTAACAAACATTGGATATGAAATAGTTACAATTATAGTAGACAATAATCGCGTAAATAGAAAAATGTTTAAAAATCTTTGCGATGGAAATATGAAATCGTGTGTAAATAATCTTTTCGCTGCCGATAAAAAGATTTTTTACTTTTTGACACGGTACATATTTTTAAATCATTGCAAAATAACTGGTTAAATCAGTCAGATTGTGATCAGTCATTCATGTTTCCTTCGTTTTCCATTGATGATGAAACAGAAATGAATACCACGTGTGTTGCTAAAGTAGCAGATTTAAGAAAATTACATAAAAGCGAAGTATGTAATACTATTAAACTCGCACCTTCACTTAATAAGAAAGTGTTAAATCCAACATCCATTGAACGACAAAATGTCAGTTTATGTATGAAATTATTTGACGAGAAAATTGTAGCTGCATTAAAAACCATAAATGAGAATCAAACAACAAATGGTACTATAATGTTTATTGAAATTATAATGAAATAGTGAATAATTGTAAATTGCAAGTCATGTTTGAAAGGCATTCGTTTTAGGGACCCACATTATGACCCAATTTACAGAAATGCAGATAGAAATGTTTTTGGAAATTTTTTTAGAGTGGCTTAATTTATGTAATAGTTTGCCCGATTTACATACAAACACAAGGAAACGTCATACAAAATTAACAACTGATACACAATTGTCGATATCGCATACTACGAAGACGTTAATTCTTTCGATTAACTATTTATTTGAAGAATATCAATTCAAGTTTGTTTCATTGGGAAAATTTCAGACGGATGATCTTGAAGCTCGATTTGGTCAATACCGTCAAATGAGTGGCGCTGTGTATCATATATCTGTAGCACAAGTTCTAGAATCTGAAAGGAAACTTAAAATGTTAAGTTTAATTAATTTACATTCATCCTTAAAAGATAACTTTCAAATAAAAGAGTTTTTAAATTCTATATCTGATGTGGATGAACCTAACGATCTTGAATTCTTCCCAGATAGTTATTTTGATGACATTCTTTTATCAGAAGCTTTGCAATTAAGTAAAAATGATCATATGATATTAATCTATATAACAGGATATATCGCTAATAAATATCTAATTAACAAGAATTGTATAACTTGTAAATCAACCCTTATTTACGACAAAGATATAGAAATACACACTATTTCAAATGAAAGCAATAAATATTTGAAAGTCATTGATAGAGGGGGTTTAAAATTCCCTCAAGAATCATTGATGAATATTATTATTTTTGCATTTAAGGTTTTCTAGATTTTGGTTAGTGACAGATATGAAACTAATTTCCTACAATGCAAGTCACAGAAGAAAACATTGATATACCTCACATTAGAAAAATTAGAAGCTACACAAGTTTTGCTAATGCATGGTGAATGTGTAACAGGCAGAATATCGAATTTAGTTGTTTTAAAAATTTTTTTTAGGGATATTCAACAACATATTACTTAATAATTATAGGAAGAACTGCACAGAACAAATTTCTGATAAAAAGCAGATCAACAAAAAAAAAATTAGCGAGCACCTAAATGTCTTTCTTTTTAGTTTCATTATTATCATTTTCATATTATGTTCTGTGCGTTATATAATTTTCATTCGTTTTTTTTTCATTTCTTGTACAATTGGAATAAAAATAAATAATTTAATGTGAAACATGAGTTTATTCGTATATATATATATATATATATATATATATATATATATATATATATATATATATATATATACATATATATATATATATATATATATATATATATATATATATATATATATATATATATATGTATATATATATATATATATATATATATATATATATGGGGTCTCGTGGCCGCGTGCCTGAGTGTCTGGTCGCGAATCTGGGGAACCGGGTTCGATCCCGACAGACACCAAACATTTAGAATTTTAAATGATACAAAATTGACCCCTGTGGTGCACTCTCCACGCCAGTAATGAGTGCCCGTGAGGTGACGCCTGGTAAACACCCGCACGGTACAAATATGTCATCATCACCGATATCTGCGTACAAAGCAGATTGGCACACCCAGCAATGGGTAATATGCCGTGATGATATATTATTATTATTATTATTATTATTATTATTTTTATTATTATTATTATTATTATTATTATTATTATTATTATTATTATTATTATTATTATTATATATCCAATCCTATTTATTTAAAATTCCGTATATTTCCTATGCTTACAATGCTAGCGTTCGAGGTATGGCGTGACAGCAAGAGGCTCGCTGTGACGTCACGAACTGAGTATTCAGGCCTATATTCTCGTTTGGCCTCGACTCATTATTTGTCAGCACATGCGCACCACAATTTTCGCGTAATGTATGCAATATTTACTTATTATTTATTATTTGTGTTTTGCTAGATTAAGCCGAGTTTATGCAGCAATAACATAAACTTAGTCATGAGTTAAGTCCTAAGAACAGTCTTAAGATATTTGACCGTTTATTTTTGTTATGTCTATTAATATGTCACTTTCTAACGCCAATTATTACTTTTACTTAAAATCGAGCTTAATATTATATTTGCCGAATAAATAAATACAGATGTTGAGAAATAGCCTATAAAAAATTGTTGTTGCTAGTTTATTCATAATAAACATCACAATTAAACTGGGGATTATATTTTCTAATTCTGGCAGTTCTCAATCATACACAGATTGGAAGTCGTCACAGGCATTGGTCTAGTTTACACCGTAGACCTATATTTACATATATGCCACTTTTGTTTGACAGTAACTATTGTGATATTCTCTATAATAATATAAACATGAGTGATAATAAAATAAAAGAAAATAATTGTTGTTTATTTTTATTTTTAACTTAAAATTAAACCGCTAGGTGGTACATACTAGTACCTATATCCGACCTATCCTAGGCTCTAAAGTAATCGGTGTAAACAAACCGATATTTTTTTTGACTTTGTCCTAATATAGGTCACATATGGCCATATGGGTGAGGCCTACTTCAGGTCATACGGGTTAAACTAAGCTATAGTCTTAAAATTAATATTAATCCAATTTTGTGTTTATGCTTATGTGCATGATAATGCATATGAGAATAAGAAAATGTTACATAAACAGTTTATTATTATAAAAACATTTTAATTCTTACGACTAAGACTACAACATGTCAACGACTTGGATACTGCTGCATAAACCCGGCTTTATACTCTTGCGCCGTATAGTGTATAAACACTCTTATTAAATTCAAAATAATACAATATATCGCAAAACGTTATATCAGGTTACAAATCCACATTTCGGCAAAAAAAGTCGTCGTTTTGATATGGGTCCACATTATCAATCATTTTCATTTTTACCTCTCGCTATATAGTTGCGTCTGAACATTCACAGCGTACGGACGTGTTTCTGAGTGCTCACAGCGATTAAATAACAATATAAATCGAATAACAAATTAAATAATTAATATAATATAATTATTTAACAACTCAGTTATACAGGGTGTCCCATAACTTCAGTTACATATTAGAAGGGCATATAGTTCTTAATGTCCTGATTACGGAACAAAAAGAATTTTTTCAAAATTCAAAAATTAGTTTTTGAGGTTTTTGAAGGAAACAGTTTTGGGACACTGGTTGAATATGTAGTTTTAATATTAAATATTACGTTGTATTATATCTAATTAATAAGAAATGTTTGCATAATACAATCATTTCATTAGGTTTCCAGTAGCCGGCCACAAATTGTGTTTCTTATAACAGTTTTGATATTGCTCTTCTGATTATTGTTACAAATATGAATGGTTACAGTAACAGTGAGTTAGTGGATATGTTGTTAATGTATGGCGAAGCAGGGCAAAACTGTAGATTAGCTCAGCGTTATTACGCTGAACGTTTCCCAGGACGACGGCATCCGAATTCTCGCATATTTGTAAGCCTTACTCAACGCCTTCGCGACACTGGTTCTTTACAACCTAATTGGGGAAGAGATGGCGGGGCTCATCGGAGACCAGTAAATGTTGAAAATGCTGTCTTAGATTTGGTACGCAATGACCCAACAATCAGCATAAGGAGAATATCTCGTCAACTACCAAGTGTACCACGAATGACAATTTGGAGAATTTTAAGGAATAATAATTTACATCCTTATCATTTTCAACGGGTCCGTGCGTTAATTGAACCCGATTATTACTCTCGAGTAAGGTTTTGTGAATGGCTTCAAAACCAACATGCTCAGGATGGCAATTTTACGTTAAAAGTAATATTTTCCGACGAAGCGATATTTACTCGTGATGGTATACATAATATTCATAACTGTCACTACTGGGCCGAAGAAAATCCACATGCTGCTGTCAGGAGTCATTTTCAGCACAGATTTTCACTAAATGTTTCGGCTGGGATGGTAAACGGATCGTTACTGGGACCATACATACTTCCTAACAGAATGTCTGGGAATGATTATTTAAAAATTTTGCACAATAATTTGCCTGAATTATTGAAGATATTCCTCTTAATGTACGTCAAAATGCATGGTTTATGCATGACGGTGCGCCGCCACATTTTGCTAGAAATGTCAGACATCATCTTGACAGAGTATTTGAGGACAGGTGGATTGGTCGAGGAGGTCCCGCGTCTTGGCCCCCTAGATCCCCGGATTTCAATCCGTTAGATTTTTATTTGTCGGGTAATTTTAAATCCCTCGTCTATGATAATCAAGAGGCGCCTGAAATCATTGAAGAATTACGGCGAGTTGAAAATTGTGCTGAAAGAATTAGACAAGAGAATGCAATTCATCGGGCTTGTTCAATTTCTTTAATTCAACGTGCTGCATTATGTTTAGCTGTTAATGTAAATAATTTGAACAGTTTTTGTAAAAATAAAATAAATAATTTGATTTTTTTTTAATTACATACACATCTCCCAAACTTAATTGGTGTGACAAAGCTTTACGTAATTGCATAAAATAATTTCATTGTTTAATTATATTATGTAATAGTTATAACTAATTTCACTATTCCAAATATTATAGTATCCAGGGATACAAAAAATGTTCTTCTTAAGTGAACTACCCTTAATTATAGGAATTTTGAAAAAATTCTTTTTGTTCCGTAACCAGGACATTAAGAACTATATGCCCTTCTAATGTATACCTGAAGTAATGGGGTCACCCTGTATAGTTGCGTCTGAACATTCACAGTGTACGGACGTGTTTCTGAGCGCTCACAGCGATTAAATAACAATATAAAACGAATAACAAATTAAATAACTTATATAATTATTTAACAATTCAGTTGTATAACTGCTTAAATAGCAAGTGTTTAATAATATAATAATAAAATACAAAGAAATGTTAAACAATCTATAAAATAAAGTAAAACAAATCAGCGCTAGGCCTCTGGCCTTAGCGGAAAAGCAAATACAGATATGGATGACATCTCTGTACAAAATTCGCAAGACAGCGAAAATAATCCTTGGCAAAAAGTTACTCCCCAGAAGAGGAAATTTAGTAACGAAGAAGATGCAGCAAGCCAACGACACACCAGACAAAGACTAATCAACCACAACAAACAGGCAACACCCACATAAAACAGGTTCCAGATACTAAGCGACACCAACAGCAGCAATAATATCAACAATACACCACCTGTAAATAATAATCCTGCTAAACCGCCTCCAATATTCATTCCCAATGTCATTGATGTCAAACTATTGATCAAAATAATCGACACAGTTGCTAAAGACAACTACTTTATAAAATCAACAGCAGGAAATCAAATTAAAATACGAATAGCTAATATTGATAAATATAGACAAACCGTAAAACTACTCGCAGAAAAGGATATACAATATCACACATCAAATAAAACAAGATTGTGCATATCGTGTAGTCTAGAAATCTGCACCCAAGTACAGACATAAATTGAAAACCAAACTCTAAACTTTTCAATTTATTACAAAGTTAAATTTTATTGGACGATTTAATATTTAATGACTCATTATTGGACGAAAATTATCTTAGTTTATAGGTAATCATTCACCTGTGACTCCCATCCTTATATAATCCCAGTTCTCTCCCTTGTTTTTCAGAGTTGTTAGGACCTCTGGCATGGTTGACATGTTGAGTAATCTTGACTACTCTGTTTAACTTTTCACTTGTTGTATTACTGATGATGAGAACTTAGTTCTCGAAATACGTATCTAGTTTTTGTTAAAATTAATTTTAAGGTTAAGGGGTAATTATAATAGTTTTAGTGACATACTTTACAGACAGATCTTACTTTAAAATACCACTGTACACAATATTCGACTCAAAACACCCAAGCGGTGAGGCTCATGGCGGCACCGCAAGCATCATTAAGAACAATATAAAACATTACGCACTACCAGAAGTTACAATGAACCATCTACAAGCGACGTCATTAATAATAGAAAGTTGGACAAGACCATTGGCGCTATCGGCCGTGTACTGTCTTCCCAGAACAACTATAAAAAAAGAACTTTTCGAGGCCTTCTTCGATACTCTACGAAACAAATTCATAGCAGGAGGTAACTTTAATGCGAAGCACACAGTGTGGGGTTCAATACTAATCGCAACACAGGGGCGCGAACTACTTAAAGCTGTACAAAGCAAACAACTACAATGTGAATCATCAGGCCAGCCTACATAGTGGCCTACCGATATTAACAAGATTCCAGACCTACTGGACATCTGTATAACCAAAAACATCTCCCACAATTACATAAAAACAGAAGCAAACTTCGATCTAACTTCAGATCACACTCCCATCATCCTAACCCTCAGCACACAAATAATAAAGACACCCAAACCACACTCACTAACCAATAAATATACAGACTGGGAGAGCTTTAGAGATATATTGGAACAAGAAACCAATTTAAAGATCCCTTTAAAAACCAAGGAAAATATTGACCAAGGTATAGAACACCTTATACTAATCATCCAAAATGCAGCATGGAAATCCACACCCACCATACCAGACACTGATAAAGGCTTTAAATATCCTAAAAAAATAAAACAAGCTATAATCGAAAAAAGACGTTTGCGCAGATTGTGATAAAACAACAGAAATTCATTAGATAAAACTCGCCTGAATAGAGCCGAGCGTAACCTTAAAACAATACTAAATGACTGTAAAAAACAATAGAACAGGAGAATACCTGAGAAACCTCACACCCACACAAACAACAGACTATTTCCTATGGAAGGCAACTAAATATTTAAAAAGAACTAGCTAAAAAATGCCCCCCATAAGAAAAAGTGATGGAACCTGGGCCAGAACAGAAAAAGAAAAGTGTACAAAATTCGCTGAACATCTAACCGAAACTTTTCAACACTTTTCGATAAGAAATAGTGAAGAAGAAGAAGCCGAAATCCTCTCCTATCTTGAGACACTAAACCAGCTATGTCCGCAAGTAAAAAATATCAGCGTAGGTGCAGTAAGTCACGAAATAAAACTCATCAACCCCAAAAAAACCCCGGGTACGACCTTATAACTGGGAAAATATTAAAGGAAATACCAGAAAAAACGACAAAACTGATAACATTCGTTTTCAATGCTATCCTGAGACTTAGCTACTACCCAATTCAGTAGAACGTTGCTCAAATAATTATGATACACAAACCTGGAAAACCGGAAGAAGAAGCTAACTCATATAGACCTATCAGTCTTCTACCAATATTGTCAAAAATTTTCGATAGAATATTCCTGAAAATGTTGAAGCCAATCTTAGTAGAGAAAAAAGTTATACCAGGCCATCAATTCGGTTTTAGACAGAAACATGCAACCACAGAATAAGTTCAACGGATCACAAATGAAATCAGCAGAGCATTAGAAGGGTGAAGATTACTGTTCAGCAGCCTTTCTCGATATAACACAGGCTT
This sequence comes from Harpalus rubripes, assembly GCA_963082715.1. Lineage (NCBI taxonomy): Eukaryota > Metazoa > Arthropoda > Insecta > Coleoptera > Carabidae > Harpalus > Harpalus rubripes. Next base: position 10,238,490 of record OY720466.1, on the reverse strand, counting down.
TTGATTAAGTCTGGCACGCAGGCCTACTTTCTAAAATCAAGAAAACTACCACATAACATATACCAGTTCATAGTCATACCTAACAGAAAGATTCTTCCAAATTAAACTAAAAAGTGAATACTCCAATTTACATCCATTCCATTCAGACGTTCCCCAAGGCAGCGTAAACCCCCAAACGACAGTAGCTACATTTGCAGATGATACAGCGGTATTGTCTATAAATAAAGATCCAGAAATGGCATCAAGAATACTCCAAGAACATTTACACGAAATTGAATTATGGTTAAAAAAGTGGAAAATAAAAGTTAATGAAACAAAATCAACTCATGTTACATTCACAACACGACGACATTCATGCCCACACATTGTTCTGAATAACCAACTACTACCGCAAGAGTACAAAGTTCGATACCTGGGAATGCACCTAGAACGGTGATTAAATTGGACCACCCATATAAAAATGAAAAGAAAGCAACTAGGATTAAAACTAAAAAATATATATTGGATGCTCAACAAAAATTCTAAACTGTCATTTGAAAACAAAATCTTATTGTACAAAATAATACTAAAACCAATCTGGACCTACGGTATAGTTATGGGGAACAGCTAGCGACTCCAATATCGACACAATACAACGATTCCAATCTAAAACTTTAAGAACCATACTAAACGCCCCATGGTATGTGAAAAACAGCTCCATCCATAGCGACCTAAACTTAAAAAAAATAAAAGAAGAAATTAATAAGTGTAGTGCAAAGTACCTAAAAAGACTAGAAGTGCATCCTAATCACAGTGCAGTGAACCTACTGGACAACAGTACGGCCATTCATAGACTCAAAAGACACAAACCATTAGATTTACCCCTGTAGATTTAATACATAACATATATGTAAAACAAATTGTACAGAGTGTGAACGTCTCTGGACATTGACACTACACGATACCTTCTAATTATTATAATATTTACTTATTGTCAAAACTAACAGATTGTAAATTAATTTTGGGGAAATAAAAAATACCTCTCGCCATACCGAAGGTAAGAGAGATAATGTAATCATTTTAAAAATCGAGTTAGTTTTCAGTGAATAAGCACGAATTAGGGTCCCCACAACACGTCTTTCCTATTTTCACGATGATGTCTCTCTCTCTCCCTCTCTTTCTCTCTCTCTCTCTCTCTCTCTCTCTCTCTCTCTGTGTGTGTGTGTGTGTGTGTGTGTGTGTGTGTGTGTGTGTGTGTGTGTGTGTGTGTGTGTGTGTGTGTGTGTGCGTGTGTGTGTGTACGTGTGTGCGCGTATTCGTGTGCGTGCGTGCGTGTGTGTGTGACGATTTTTTCCTCCACGATAATTCTTATAAAAAACCTCAAAAAAATTCTGTTTTCCGTATTTAAGCTTTCTACATTCATATACACAGTTTGTTAGATTTTGGGTGAAATAGACCTAGATTTAAAGAGATAGAAGATATGCGCAATAGGGATCTGCGCATAATAAGAACAAATAAGATTTATGGCGTTTTTTTCTAAAAAATTGAGACGTAAAATATGAGAAAAATCCTTGACAACTATAAAATATTTGTCGATAGAAGTTACTAAAGCTTTTATTGAAGCCAAAATGTCTAACGATGCAAATATTCACCGAGAATACATGTATTTGAATGACTGCAATATATTTGACGTTTCGTCTGACAGCCCAACTGGCAGTTGTTGGCACCATTTTACTTACTATTTGCAGCGATAGAAAGATATAGGCGCTAAATTGAAAAGGTTTAATGGACAACTGGAAGTGACAATTTACTTGAAGCCCATAATAGTTTCTAATGAAAAACTATAAAAAATATAATCCAAAACTTTTCAATTTTAGTATTAAAGACTTTTATATCACGGAAAATGACATATTTTGGCTAAAATTGATAAATCGGAAGTGATACTTTACTCGAAGCACAGATTTTCGAGAAAAATATATTATGATATATTTTGAAACCTTCCAAATTAAGTATTTACGACTTATATATGAAGTAAAACAACATATTATATTTTGCCTAAAATTAATAAACTGATATACAGGCTGGAAACGAACTTAATGTCATAAATTTAAGGGTGAGTATAGTATGACATGTGTAGATTACGAAAGTGAAAGAATTTTTTTAAAATTCGAAAAACTAAAATTTCGGCTTTTCTTAAGGAAACTTTTTTACCTTCCGTCACCGGTAAGGAAGGTATAAAAAATTCGGTGGTGAGTTTTTGATGAATAAGCACGTTTTAGGGTCCCTAGAATACGATTTTACTATTTTTACGATGATGTCTGTATGTATGTGTGTGTGTATGTATGTGTGTGTGTGTGTGTGTGTGTGTGTGTGTGTGTGTGTGTGTGTGTGTGTGTGTGTGTGTGTGTGTGTGTGTGACAAAATTTTCTAATGCGATAACTCTAATACTACAATTCCAAAAATTACAATTCTTTCGTATTCCTCTTTGTTACATCCATGTGAAGAGCTGATTAGATTTTGGTTATAATTGGTCAACCGGAAGTACCCTCATTTGAAGATTTTAACAGTTTTTCTTGAAAAAACGATGTTAAATATCATTTTTTCACATTTGATGTTATTATAAATATTAAAGAATTATTTATTCTCTATACGATTTGAATGCATTTTATACTTCATATTAAATGGACATAGAGTTAAAAAATTATAAAGAAATTAAATATCATATATATTAGTCAGCTTTGCTATAACTCTGGAAACAGCTGCTACATTAAGAAAATTCTGATTGAAAGGTGTCAGTGTCAAGTGCAGTTGATAGTATGTTTATGTTATAATTTACTGGAAATATAAGATCTTTTGTTAGAAACTTTCTGTATAGAATTTGTATAAAATACATACAAGTGCCTTAAGGTAATAATGTACAAGAAATATAATCTTTTGCAAGGAACTTTCTGTATGACATTTATACAAAATACATAGAACTGACGGAAGGTAATGTGCTGGCCACATCAGATTTTTTTACTGCTGTTTTAATTCATATTTCATTAAAAATATGTTTATCAAAAATACATTTAAAATTAGTTGTATATTTAATAATTAAATTAAATTATTCTTAATAATTAAATTAAATACCATTTGCACCGAAAATAATTGTGTAATAGATACATAAAATATTTCATTATTCTCGGATGTGTTAGTGACAAGTGATCTTTGCTGTGCTCTTGTTAAAAAAATGTATTCTAATTCTGAATTAGTGGATAAGTTGTTGATTTATGGTGAAGTGGGACAAAACGCGGTTTTAGCAGCAAGTCTGTATGCCGAACGGTATCCTGGAAGACGCCAGCCTGATCGCAGGATGTTCATCACAGTGACACAACGTCTTCGCGACACAGGCAATTTAAGAAGAAATAATGGACGAGATGGCGGCGGTCGCAGACTACACCACAACGTTGAAGATGAAGTCTTAGACTTGGTGCATGCTAACCCGGAAATTAGTAGCAGAGGAGTGTCTCGTGTTGTAGGAGAAATATCTCACACGAGTGTTTTGAAAATTTTACACAAAAATGATTATCATCCATACCATTTTCAACGTGTTCAAGGATTAATGCCTGCTGATCACCAAACAAGAACGATATTTTGTCAGTGGATTCTGCAACAACATGCTGCAAATTTTAATTTTACTTCACTTATAATATTTAGTGACGAAGCAATTTTCACACGTGACGGTGTCCATAATTTCCACAACATGCATTATTGGGCTCAAGAAAATCCACATGTTGTAGTAAGAAGTAGTTTGTTACATGAAAAGTTTCTAGTATTGTTGCTATTTATCAGTTAATCCATTCTGTTTCTTTTCTTTATAAAAATAATTCTGCGAAGTATTAATATTAATCTTTGATATGGTTCATTGAACTTTCAAAATAAATTACGTTAGAAATAATTAAGATTTGATTATACAGAAACATTACGTAAATTAATTAAATTAATATCAAGTACTAAAGTTGTCAGTGGTCCAGTGGTACCAAAAATGTTAGTTTAATGAGAACTACCCTTAAATAGGCGAATTTTTAAAAAATTCTTTCTGTTTCGTAATCTACACATGTCATACTACTCACCCTTAAATTTATGACATTAAGTTCGTTTCCACCCTGTATACCAAACTTTTTAAATTTAGTATTGAAGGAGAACAACGTATTAGATTTTGGTTAAAATTGATAAACCGGAAGTGATACTTTACATGAAGCTCTGAACAGAATTTCGTGAAAAATATATTATGATAAATTCCAGAACTTTTCAATTTTAGTATTTAGGACTTCTATATAAAAAGGAACAAAATATTAGATTTTGAGTAAAATTCATATAACAGAATTGATACTTTACTTGGCGCTCTGAACAGATTTTTATGGAATGCCGTTTTAACATTTATTCCCACATTTTAAAACAGTCGTGCAAATTAATGTATCGTAAAAATAAACTCTCATTAAAAAGAAAGATTTAAACTGATTGTTGAATTAATAAGTTTGTTGATAATATAATTGCAAATTTTTGAAATAAACATTTTAAATCAACGGTCAACACAAAACTTTCTTTTTAATATTAGTTTAATTTTATGTTTGTTCAATTTATATGATAGTTGATATTTTCTAAACAAACGTAAAAATTCAAGTATCATAGAAATGAAGTAACATTTATAGGAATGAACTAAATTGACCCTTTATTTTCATGACACATTAATTAAAACGACTGTTTATTTGTATGATACTTGAATTAAATTGATTGTTTAATTTTACGATACATGATTTAATATGATTGTTGATAATTTTAAAACAATCAATTTAAAAGGCAGTGTCATATAAATTCATGTAACGTAAAAATAAACTCTTGTTAAAATGAAAGATATTGATTGTTGTATTAAAATGTTTGTTGATAGTATAATTTAAAAAATTCTAAGAAACATTTGAAATTATCAGTCAATACAAAACTATCCTTTTCAATAATTCTTTCATTCTATATTAGTTGAATTTATATGATTGTTCATATTTTCCAAACAATTGTAAAAATTCAAGTATCCTAGAAATGAAGTAACATTTATATGAATGAATTAAATTGACCCTTTATTTTCATGATACATGAATTGAAACGACTGTTTATTTGTATGATACTTGAATTAAATTGTTTGTTTAATTCTAGGATATATGAATTAATATGACTGTTGGTAATTTTAAAACAGTCATTTTAATTAGCGCCGTCGTGACTATTTCAAGAACTATTTGCAATTTAGTCATTCTTCCTCAGATGGCTCCACATATTGTAGCCTTGTACAGATCTCTGTAATTTTAAGTTGTTAGGGAGTGATACTTGTCATATCAAATGAAATAAAACTTTTAGCAAATAATAGTTTTGAAAAATTATTATCTTCGCTTATATATATATATATATATATATATATATATATATATATATATATATATATATATATATATATATATATATATATATATATATATATATATATATATATATATATATATATATATATATATATATATATATATATATATATATATATATATATATATATATATATATATATATATATATATATATATATATATATATATATATATATATATATATATATATATATATATATATATATATATATATATATATATATATATATATTAGGCACTAGTCAATGGATGTTAATTCTGTAAAACGAACAATTCGCCACAATTATTAGAAGCTTACAGGCAAATCAGCGGATGTCCTGATACTTAGTATCATCAAAGATTTAGATGAGAAATGGAAGAGTGTATTAGAAATTTACGAAATATCAGGGATCATTTAAGACCAAATGATTTCAGCGTAACTCAGAATGCTTTAGAAAACCTAGTTAATATCGTGTCCGTAAATAGTGTCAGTCATTCATTTGCTTATTCAGCAAATTCTTTAAATGGGTCTAGTAAATGTATTTTAATATAATTAATATTTATTTATTCATTTATCCCGGATAACTTTCCCAACATGTGGTTTTTGGGAATTATATCCGATTTAAGTATAGAGTGGTGGGAAGATAGGTGCAGTTTGATCTTACTGTATGATTGGGTAATATCGGGGTATTATCCAATCAAAAAACAAGATCAAACTGCATCTATCTTCACATCACTCTATAATTAAAACAGACAGGCTCGTACCACGAGCACGGTTTTAACTAAAACGCTGTTTTAAGAAATGTCAAATTTCATTATTTAATATTAATAATAAATAATATCAAATTTATCTAAATATGACTTTAAAGCAGAACATGGTTTATATTCAAACAAATATTTATAAAAAAATAGTTTTTTAAAAATAAGGTCGAAATTAAATATTGAAATTTGAATTTGAAATTTCTTAAAACAGCGTTTTAGTTGAAACCGTGCTCGTGGTACGAGCCATAGAGTATAAGAGATACGAAGTCGGTTAAATAAGACAAAAGTTGCCCCATTAGGCGACCATTTTAATAGTGTTTTGTTGTTTGAGAAAAATACATAGTCGCTAGATATGGACGAAAATGTCAATTTTGCAGTTTTTACCTCCCGCTACCCTTGGTAAGGGAGGTATAGGGATCGTGCTAAAAATCGCATATCGAGATTTTGGTAAATGACCACGTTTTAAGGTCCCTAGAATCCAATTTTAACATTTTCACGATGATGTCTGTGTGTATGTGTGTGTGGATCCTCCACTCAATCTCAAATAATATCATTCAGAAAATATTGAAACCTTGTATGTCGAACTTTTTCTGTAATCGAAAGAGCCCGTTAGATTTTGGTGAAAATCGGATAACCGGAAATGGCACTTTACCAGAAGCTCAAAATAGTTTTTCATCCAAAAATACCTTTAAATGTTATTTTTTCGAGATTAATGTTATAAAAATTAAAGCTTATAAAATTTTCTATAGATTTGCATTAATACTTTTTCTATATATTTTATGGATAAATTTATAAAATTATCTATAATTTAAATCTCAGCCTACGCTTTAAACAAACAAAACGCAGTTATTCAAATGTATGTAACTAACAGATAAATGCCACTATCAAAGAACTAATCATTTCAATATAATATTAGTAACATTTTAAAATGAAAAAAGTAAATAGAACATTAGAAAAGGAATTCAATACAGTTTCCAGCATAACTAAACATGTAGGTATGTATTTAGATTAATAAAAATTAACGATTCACAAAAATGTTTAAGCTAATCCTCATTTTTGGATTAGTGAATTCCACGGGTGAATTCTATTATATTCCGGTATTTTAAATTTAAACTTCATTTTATTGTAGCTCCGGTGGCTCAATGGTTAGCGCAACGCCTCAAGTCATAAGTGCCCTCGGGACTCTGGGTTCGGATCCCACTAAGACATGGATGTGTGTGAATGTGAACCCACTCTGTAATTGGGATTTAATCCTGTTAAGGGTTTAAAAAAAGGTAGTTACTTGGATTAGATTGGACTATATTTTAAGAAATAAACTGTCAAAATTAGAGTAAAATTCGCTTATCCAAAAATAAGGATAAACTTAATCTTTTTGTGACTCGGGCTGTGAATGGCGGGATGTATTGTGTTGGCCACACCAGATTTTTACCTCTCGCTAAGAGAGGTATTAAATTCATGCTAAAAATCGCATATTCGGATTTTAGTGAATAAGCACGTTTTAAGGTCCCTAGATTTCTCAAACACTATAAGACTTAAGACATTTTTAACTACGGATTCCTCAATCTAACAATAATGGGAAGAGTTGATTAAGTTTTGGTAACAATTGTACAACCGAAAGTAGTAGTTACAAGAAAAAAACTAACTAAATATTATTTATCGAAAATTTATGTAAATACTTATATTAAAGAACGTTAAATTCTTTATTCGATAAATATAAATTCATTATTATATCTTCTACAGATTTAGAGATAAAGAAATGCATATAAAATAATTTGATGTAAAAAATCTCAGATCAAACTACTTGAAGGCAAGAAAGTCAAATGTTTGTAATTGACACATAAATGTCACTATCAAAAATATTTGTAGTCACTGTCAAAAATATTTGTACATCATTATGAAGATTATGAAAATAAAAAAAAAGTCAACAACCCAAAGAATATACGTAAAAAAATATAAAAAGATTTTGCGAAAAAATGACGAATATAAAGAAAAAGAAAAGGAAAGTAGAAAAAGAAAATTTCAGGATATTGAATATAAAGAAAATGTATGTATTGTATATAATTTATATTAAAATATCCCATAGATTTTGCAAATATATGTGAGAATTATTTTATAGTGAAACATGAATATATGTATTTGTATTTCAAAATATTTTTTTGTTTTATGCGTATAACCAGGTAAAATATCTGGCGAGAGGTTATATGCTGGCCACATCAGATTTTTTATTTTTGGAAATATCTTCCAAATGTGAAATAATACTGAATTATATTCTTTCGAATGGCGATGCTCAATTATTTTATCACTCTTAGTTTTCGAGTTATGTCAAAGTGTTAACTTTTATATAGAGGCCATATTGGAAAGTTACACCATTGAAAAGAGATTTTTTTAGCTTTCCGACCATGTTTAATTTGCGCTGCAGCATGTGAAGCTGTGTGGTTGAAGTCATTACTACAAGAAATGAATGTAGTAATACAAAATCCGATTGTTATTAAAGAGGACAATGAATCTTGTATTGCTATTGCGAAAAATCCACCAAATCATCGACGTGTCAAACATATTGATATTAAATATCATCACATACATCGGTTGATAGAAGATCATGTAGTCTCCATAGAATTTGTGTTAACGAAAGATCAAGTTGCTGATATATTTACAAAAGGATTGCCTTGTCAAATTTTTTTAAAATGATAGAATTGCCTAGGATTATTTAAATTGGGCGGGGGTATTAAATAACTAATTTAAATACTTATCTATGATTGTACTTGCTAGGATATGATGTATAGTTTTTGTTAAAAAAAATAATTAAAATTAAATTATTATTATTATATAAAACTTTCAATTGTCAACTTTGAAAGTATATTTAAATAAAAACATTAATTCAAACTGTTCTTCCACGTCTATTTATTTCTACATAATCTTCAACTATACAAACTATAGGTATAAATACGATCGTACCTATAGATCTAAGTTTTAAAGACATTAATCAATTGAGGTTAAAGTGTAAATAAAATCATACATAGCTATGAAAAGTAATGCCCTGGTTTTTTGAAGAAGCTATATGTTTGCAGAAAAAAAATTGTGAGTTTAATTTTTTCTCTTTCGGTCTCCTACAAATCATTTCATCTCTTTTAATCCTATATAACACTCGTTTGCATAGTGAAATATACGCTTATGCGTATCGAGTAAAGTTATAAGATCTATAATATAGCCATAGCCTTTCGGTCATTTTTTATAAAATATTTTACTGTGCTCGCAATCGAGTGTCACTAATAAATTATAGAGATCTGTACAAAACGAAGAATGACCGAATTGCAAATAGTTCTAGAAATAGTCACGACAGCGCTAATTAAATTGAGTGTTTTCAAATTATCAGCAGTCATATTAGTTCATGTATCGTAGAATTATACAAACAGTTTAATTCAAGTATCAAGACCTCCGCTGATTTGTCTGTAAGCTTCTAATAATTTGTGGCGAATTCTTCGTTTTACAGAATTAACATCCATTGCCTAATGACTAATATATATCAAGCGAAGATAATAATTTTTCAAAACTATTATTTGCTAAAAGCTTTATTTCACTTGATATGAGAAGCGTCACTCACTAATAACTTAAAATTACAGAGATCTATACAAAGCTACAATATGTGGAGCCATCTGAGGAACAATGACCAAATTGCAAATAGTTCTTGAACTAGTCACGACGGCGCTAATTAAATTGACTGTTTTAAAATTATCAACAGTCATATTAATTCATGTATCGTAGAATTAAACAAACAATTTAATTCAAGTATCATACAAATAAACAATCGTTTTAATTCATGTGTCGTGAAAATAAAGGGTAAATTTAAATCATTTCTATAAATGTTACTTCATTTCTACGATACTTAAATTTTTACAATTGTTTGGAAAATATGAACAATCATATAAATTCAACTAATAAAGAATGAAAGATTTATTGAAAAGATAGTTTTATATTGACTGATGATTTTAAATGTTTGTTCAAAAATTTTGTAAGTATATATCTTTCATTTTAAATTTATTGTTTTAAAAATATCAACAATCATATTAAATCATATATCGTAGAATTAAACACACAATTTAATTCAAGTATCACAGAAATAAATAATCGTTTTAATTCATGTGTCGTGAATATAAAGTGTCATTTTAAGTCATTCATATAAATTATACTTCATTTCTATGATACTTGAATTTTTACGTTTGTTTAGAAAATATCAACAATCATATAAATTTAACATACATAAAATTAAACTAATATTAAAAAGAAAGTTTTGTGTTGATCGTTGATATAAAATGTTTGAAAATTTCTAATTATATTATCAACAAACTTTTTAATTCAACAATCAGTTTAAATATTTCTTTATAATTTTCGTCTATTTCTAAGATAGTTCACATTCATTAATTGTTGATATTTTTAAAACAATTATGTATTTTCATGTATCATAAAATGATACTAAAATTTAAAAAAATATTTAAATTGGTTGTTGAATAAAAATGTTTGTAGATAATATAATTACAAATTTTTCAAATAAACATTTTAAATCTACGGTCTACACAAAACTTTCTTTTTAATATTAGTTTAATTTTATGTTTGTTCAATTTATATGATTGTTGCTATTTTCTATAAACAAACGTTAAAATTCAAGTATCATAGAAATGAAGTAACATTTATATGAATGACTTTATTTGACCCTATATTTTTACGACTTGAAATAAATTGTTTGTTTAATTCTACGATACATATCCCAACTAGCATCATAGTAATCGCAACTCTGACGGAAACCTCAAGTATGTAGTTGTTACGTATTTACTAAAAAATTCTACGACTTTAATGTAGATATAATTTTATTTGCGAAATTTATAGGCGCTAGGACGTAGTGTCTACTATTAATAGTTACTTCAAAGTAACATTACTTCTACGTAGCTTTTGTAGTTTAAGGGACGTTGTTGTTACTAATGGAACGACTTTAAAGTTTTCCAAACTTTAAAGTGGCAAACGAAAGTAGCAGCGACTAACTCATGTTACTAAAATCAGACGTTCAAATTATAACTACTTTTAAGTAACAATGATAGTTGCTACGACGTTCTGGGAATCTTCAGTGTCATTTTAAAGTTCTGAAACTTGTGTAAGTAATATTTATTAGTTTCAATAACGTTCCTGTACGTACAGATTAAAACTTTATTTTATGCACAGCAACTGTAAAGTCCCTGATACGTTTAAAAATAACTATGAAGTTAATGCCGCCATAAAATGGACAAATGGAACTTCCATAAGTATATTTATTCAATTTAAAAAGTACATGAAATTTTCTGTTAAATATAAAACAACCATAATTGTATTAAACATACAATATTTATTAAATTCAGAAGTCTTTCCAGACATACATTACAGTTTAAATAGAAATAATTTATAATTTAAATCTAGTTGAATATATTCATTTTACCCAACACTTTTTCAGAACACATTCACTGTTATTTAACTTAACTATTACATTTGTCAGTTAACGTCAAGTAATATTATTAGGATATCATATTCAAAAGTACCTACATACCTATAGTTATTATTGCAAAGCGTTCTACATTTAATAAAAATATATTTTAATCACTCGCCATTGTACTTTTTAATTATATGATATATGATTGTTTTTATATTATTGGACAGAAATTCTTAAATAAATATTTAATTCAGCAACACAGAAGCTGTCAATAAAATTTTAAGTAAAATCCAGGTGGAACAATGAAGTAGCAACAACTACTTTGAGCAGGCAGATTAAAATAACCGCAACTTTATCGTCACTTTAAAGTACTACAGTAGTTCCTTATGATACATTGCAGTAATTAAAATTTCAATGTTACTTATATGCAGTTCCCGTCAGTAGTCATTCAATTGCAGATACTTTAAAGTATGAAATTTTAGTAGCAAATCCTTTAAAGTAACATTATTGAAAATACGCCATATTTATTGCCAGAACTCACGACGCCATTACTACAATTTGTTAATTTTTTACGTAGCAATGATTTAAAAACTTCTGTCCGTCATAATGTTTGCATCAAATAGAATATATGAATTCAAAATATTGAATTTTCTGTTCCTAATAATAATTAAGAAAATGGTTTTTAAAAACTACTTAGCTTCGTATCATATGATATTAATTAAATTAAAAATAATGTTTCAATTAAGAATGCAATTTTCAAGAGGCGCGTATCTTTTATGGACTTATCATTGTTATGTTCAACAGTAAAGTAGCATTCGTTTTAATTCTGTGCTTCAGATAACTGAAAATTGGTATAAGTTTTGCTCTCAAATGTTATGTACATTATATACATTTCGTTTCTGAGTCTGGAAAATGAAATAAACAAAATATCATGGAAGAGTGAAAAAGAAGAATTATAATAGCAGTTGTAGGACAAAGCAAGCAACACTAGTTGAAATGAGACAGAGATAAGTTCAATGAAAGTCGAGGCTACAATGTTGCAACTACACAGCTACATAACCAATCCGTCCCTAGAACGTAATCGTACATAACCCAGGATCATAAGCAGAACGTTGCTGTCACTGAAAATGTATTCCCCATTTTGGTAATGCGCACGCAATTTTTACGTTCTAATAAGGTGTCTGTAACTAGTGGCAAAGTATTTAAAATATCCTACTATAGACGCCGCTACGTTATGTCGACCAATTGTGCTAGTTGGGACATTAATATGACTGTTGATGGTTTTAAAACAATCAATTTAATTAGCGCCGTAGTGTCTATTTCAAGAACTATTAGCAATTCGGCCATTCTTGCACAGATCACCTTCGTAATTTTTAACAGATAGTTGTAATTTATTAGCGACGCCAGATCACGAAGATGAGTATGAGAGTATATGTGTGTAATATCATACATAATAAATATGTAATCAAATAAATTTGAACACAATTATTTGATAAAAGTTTTTTTTGTTTTATATTACACAGGCGATCGGTGGAGCCATCTGTGAAACAATGGCCAAATTGCAAATACTTCTTCAAATAGACTCAACGGCGCTAATTAAATTGGTAGTTTTAAAATTATCAACTATCATATTAAATCATGTATCGTAGAATTAAACAATCAATTTAATTCAAGTATCACCGAAATAAACAATCGTTTTAATTCATGTGTCATGAAAATAAAGGGTCAATTTAATTCATTCCTATAAATGTTACTTCATTTCCATGATACTTGAAATTTTACGTTTGTTTAGAATATATCAACAATCATATAAATTGAACATACATAAAATTAAACTAATATTAAAAAGAAAGTTTTGTGTTGTCTGTTGATTTAAAATGTTTGTTTGAAAAATTTGTAATTATATTATCAACAAACATTTTAATTCAACAATCAGTTTAAATCTTTCATTTTAGTGAGTTTATTTTTACGATACATTAATTTGTACGACTGTTTTAAAATGTGGACCTAAATGTTAAAACGGCATTCCTTAGATTTTCGTGAAAAATATATTATGATATATTCAAAAAATTTTCAAATTTGGTATTTAAGACTTTTATATGAAGGGGAACAGCATATTAGATTTTGGTTCAATTTGATAAACCGGAAGTGATACTTTAGTTGATGCTCTGAACAGATTATCGTGAAAAATATATTATGATATTATATATATTTTACACATGGAATTGGCGAGAGGTCATTCATATGCTGGCCATACCAGATTTTTTTCTTCATAATATCGTACTGTCAAATCACTTGATAAAGTACTAATACTATGAAGAGACAACATGATGAGTATAAAGCAAAACTACACTGACACCAAGGATGATTAACTTCTAAAAAATATATTTTTTATTTTCTGAAAATTTACGTATTTGTATTAAAAATCTAAAATTATGAGTTCTCTTTTGTTTAATTTAAGTGAGATAAATTTTTAAATATTACTTGAAAATTTTAATTTTACTGGACGTGTCGTGGGTGCCTAATAAAACTAAGACAAACAAGACAGTTGATAACGCATCAATAGCAGAAAAAGTATTTCGTGTTATTTGTGTAGTTTTTTTATACACGCAATTTGTTAGAAATGTAATCAGTCACTCGTACGTCATGTTAGTAAAATTAATATTTGATTTTTTTATATTATTCCTTTATTATTTAGCATAATCCACAATGTTGTATTGTTTTTTTTTTTACTTTAAATTATACTACACTAGTACACCCTATTAGTGAATATCAAAATCACAGTCCTATTCTACTTAGTGTAGAAACAAATCATTTCAGTAGGGTGAAAAATATATTGTTTATTAAAATATTAATTAGATAAAATAATAATAATAATAAAAACAAGGGCCCCCTGCCCCCCTCCCCTTCGCTACGCCTATGACTGACACTGATGCAATGGCAAACAGAAAACAATGAAAACCTGACAACCGAAAGCTACTTTAAAATTGCCGCCAACTCAATGCCCTGCAAAATGACAGTTATAGCCCGTGCCAAAAGTCATGAGCTGTTGTGCAGAAAGCAAAACTCTATCTTTGTTTTTTTTTCTCTCTTATTGCCTGACCTTTCTCTAGCTGTCTCTCTTCTTGATCTGCGTATTTCATAGCTCATGACATTTGGCACTACCTCTACAATACAACACACCGCAGCAGGGCCGGTTCTAGACGGGTGTGAGAGGTGCACCCGGTCCCGCGCGTATACTGGCCTCGCACGTTCTTGGCTTTGGGTTACGCTTTTTTGATAATATATTTTCATTTGTATCCACAGTTTCGTACTAGTAATAAAAAAAATTAATTTATTTTTATACTTTGTAAATACCAAAGATTTCATCAAGTACACAGTAGTGCCATCTCTTAAGCCTGGCGACAGTCGCAGGTCACACGAAAACTATAAACCCGCCATAATAAATAATTTTGCAGCATAAAATGCACGAAAAGTTCATTTTTATATGTACTAGTGTTTATTTTATTCTGCCGACCGCAGAATTTACTTCCTTATCCAAACCAACGCTATTTTATTACATGAAATTGAACAATAACAAAGTCTCCCCATTATTTATAATATACCTTTGTTTTATTAAAATTATATTATAATAAAAAAAATGTCGATAACAAAACAGGGTTGCTAGGCGTCCCGTATAAACGGGATTGTCCCCTATTTCAGCTAAAATTTGAGCGGAACGTAAAGTACTGTAAATACTATATTTCAATTACTAAATGTCGTGTAATGAATTCGCAAATTTTATTAGAAAAAATAAAGATGCAAATAAATACTTATTGGCAGCTGCAAAATCGCATAAAAATATAAATTTAAAAATGTTTTTTTAATATTTAAGACTGGTAATGTTACTTTTGGTATAGAATTTTTCTTAATTTTATGTTAATATGTTAATATAACGTTTTTACCTTCCGTCACCTTTAGGTAAGGAAGGTATTGTCTTTGGTCAAAAAATTCGGTGGTGAGTTTTTGATGAATAAGCACGTTTTAGGGTCCCTAGAATACGATTTTACTATTTTTACGATGATGTCTGTATGTGTGTGTGTGTGTATGTATGTGTGTGAGTGTGTGTGTGTGTGTGTGTGTGTGTGTCTGTGTGTGACAAAAGTTTCTAATGCGATAACTCAAATACTACAATTCCAAAAATTATAATTCTTTCGTATTCCTCTTCGTTACAGCCATGTGAAGAGCTGATTAGATTTTGGTTATAATTGGTCAACCGTAAGTACCCTCATTTGAAGATTTTAACAGTTTTTCTTGAAAAAACGATGTTAAATATCATTTTTTCACATTTAATGTTATTATAAATATTAAAGAATTATTTATTCTCTATACAATTTGAATGCATTTTATACTTCATATTCAATGGACATAGAGTTAAAAAATTATAAAGACATTAAATATCATGTATATTAGTCAGCTTTGCTATAACTCTGGAAACAGCTGCTACATTAAGAAAATAGAAAATTCTGATTGAAAGGTGTCAGTGTCAAGTGCAGTTGACAGAATGTTTATGTTATAATTTTACTGGAAATATAGGATCTTTTGTTAGAAACTTTCTGTTTGGAATTTGTTTAAAATACATACAACTGCCTTAAGGTAATATACAAGAAATATAATCTTTTTCAAGCAACTTTCTGTATGACATTTATACAAAATACATAGAACTGACGGAAGGTAATGTGCTGGCCACATCAGATTTTTATTTATTTGGGTGAAGTGTAAATATTGGACAATTTATTAAACTATAATGAAAATATTAAAAGATACTAAATAATAACGATTACTATTAATATTAAACAATTTTTATAATCTAATTAAGACTCAAATTACAATCAACTAACACTATTCATTTATTCCCACTATATTACTAATTATTTATTTTGACTATTTATGTGACTTCTTTATTTATATCAACTCAACTGACTCAACAGCGTCTATATATTCAACTGCTCGGACAGAAGTCACACCTTTTACTTCACTATCTGTCTATTTATGTAACTCTCTCACTTCCACAGCCTTAGTATCACCGACTGTCCGTATGCCACAACTTTTCAACACCACTGCCGAGTATCCACTTTTACTCGCCGGTACTGTCCCCGTTTACCTAGCTTCCCAATACTCTTTAATACTACAGAATATTCACGTCCACAGTTATCCCGATATACCAGTAACTTTCCGACTAGCCGATACTGTCCTTGGACACTATAGCTTCCCAATACTCGTCAACACTACCGAGTATTCACATCCACAGCTATCCCAGTTAACCAGTAACTGTCCGAGTCCTTCACTTGACACTATACTACATACGCTCACCACGATACTGCTGTGCTTCACTAACACTCTATGTGAATGTCTCCACATGTCTCTCCATGTAACTAACTCCCGAGCATAGCTGCGTCCCGTTTATACAGCTGCCATTAACTTCCAGCGAGCTCTAGAATGTTCGACTGCATAATAACAATGAACACAAAAGGTTCAGGCGACCGGAAGTAATTAAACACGTCGCGGCTTGTTTGTTTACATAGCCAGGCTACTAGCGCGATTGTGTCATTGCTATACTTAGACGCTTGTTCAGCATAGCAGCGGGGCTCACATGTTACAATATTATTTATGTAAATGTTTTCGTACAATAATATAAATTATTTTTTGACTTGTATTCAATTTTAATTTTTTAAAATTTTGTTAAATTTGCTTCATTATAGAGAACTCTGTATTATCTTTGCATTAAAACACGTTTGACCTTGAATATTTATAAAAAATCGCCTGCGGCGAATTTTTTTCTCAAATTTTAAATTCATCGATAAATGTCCCGTATTGTGAGATTATAAATTTGGCAACCCTAACATAAATATTTTCAATTTCTTCATATTTTAAAGTGGCCCGCAATAAGATTTCTCACCGGCCTCACAAGATCTAAAACCGGCACTGCACCGCAGTATAGCGGCCGAACGCTTTCGCTTTGTCTTAATCAGTCGGTGCACTCCATGGTATTTTTTTTAACAAAAACACTTGACCTTGGCCGCTCGCTGGCGTGCGAGCACGTAATTATCACTCATTCCGTGGGATGACGCTAGAAGGCCAAATGCCAGCTGTTGTTAAAGACGCAATATGGCATTGTAAGTATTAAAATTATTAAAAAAGCAATTTTAAATATGATATTCGCATACAAATTATTGTACCATAATAGTACGATACAAGTTTCATAAGACATGATTTTAGCGCACGCGTCATTCTTAGAAACGAGCGGCTTGCCCCAAGTTTTTTAAAGGGACAAGCGCACTGAAATGTCTTATAAAACGTGTATTTTCTACTACTATTTCTATTTTGTTTATTTTTTCAAAAAATTTACGTTATTGCATGTCCAAGAATTTCAATTTCGGTTGTTTAATATGTAATTTATGAAACTCATTTGGATGTCATAAAGAAGTAATTTATGACAAACGGGTTTCATAAAGTACATATTAAAGAACCAAAATAGAAAAAGGTTTTTAAAGTTAATTAAATGTTTTGAAGATCCACTTTACGTGCCCAAATTTCAAATCGCAAAATAAAATTATACTTCATTCTTTTATCATAAATAGCCATTTCTTATATTATTTTTATTTGTTTTGCAAAGTTTAATCGAGGAAAGATTTCCTAACTTTTCTACGCAAGCATTTAAAATTTAACATTTAGTTGAATATCCCACGCTCGTATAATTAATTTTATATCGCAAAATAAAGTGAACTTTTATCATATATAACTATTTTTGTACAGGGTGTAAATGAAATAAGTACATTAAATTTAACCAGTAATATAACTCGTCGAGAGCAAAAATATTTTTTAATAATTTTCATGTTCTAGCTTTTAAGATAAAATTCTTTAAAGATTTATTACAAATTCTGTTACCCGCCTATGAAAACATGGCTGCTCTTTGAATTCAAGAGGATGCAAACAGCCACAAAAATTGTCTGTTGTCAGTTGCAGTCTTGCAGTCACAATAATTAATATTAATAAATTCGCAAAGTACAATTTTTAAAATAAAGAAACTTAAATTTTGGATAAAAAAAATTGTAAAATTTTGTTGTAAAACATACTTCGCAACGTGTGTGAATAGAGGAACAGTGTTCAGTGAATACTTATAGTTTGTCTTTGTCAACATTACAATTAGTAGAAGTAGTGCAATCATTAGATAGATTTACCTTGCAAAGGGTCGGGTACATTTGATTTTTGGATATGTTATATATTTAGGAGTCCTAATAAAAAATATAAGTTTTCGACCTTAGGGCCCGTCGGGAATCACTGGCAACTTGGGAAAAATGACGCAAAAAATCGTTTTTTCAAAATATCTCTTCGCCAATAAGCATTAGAGCAAAAATAGTAATTTTTGAATTTGTTTCCAATAAAATTCCCTACAACTTCTAAAATATTTTTTCCCATAACCAGTAGATAGCGAGCTACAGCGCTTGAACCAGAGCAAATTTTTGAAAATTTGCTTAATGCTTCATTATTTGAATCATATTTTGTTATACATTTTTTTTATTTTTTTAATAGTACATTAAGATACTTGCCCCTTAGAAAACTCGCGGCAAACCGCTCGTTTCTAAGAATAACGCGTGCGCTAAAATAATGTCCTACGAAACGTGTATTTTATACTATTTTTTCTATTTTGGTCATTTTTTCAAAAAATGTACGTTATTTCATGTCCAGGAATTTCAATTTCGGTTGTTTAATATGTACTTTATGAAACTCATTTGGATGTCATAAAGAAGTACTTTATGACATCCAAATGGGTTTCATAAAGTATATATTGAAGAACCAAAATAGAAAAAAATTATTTATTATTCATTAAATATTATTTAACCACTATACAAATATATAAATTTTTGTTTACCTTTTTTCATTCTAGAGAGGTTTCATAGTCCAGGATATTTTAGATTTTACCTCAAACTAATTACAACAAAAGCTTTTTACGAAATCCTGTCCAGAAAAATGTGCTGCATAACATATCAAAATTTTCCGTAAATCGGTGCATGGGACCCTCCCGCCAATTGGGACAAATGGCGACATAGTTAGGTTTTTGGACATTTGCTCATAATAATGGACCTTGTCAATTTAATGGCAATCTCTTTCTATCGCTGCAAACAGTAAGAAAATGGCGCGAACAACTGCCAGTTGGGCCGTCAAACGAAACGTCAAAAATATTGCAGTCATTAAAATACTTGCATTCTCAGTGAAAATTTGCATCGTTAGACATTTTAACTCCAATAAATTTTAATTTAATTTATTTCGATAAGATTATTTAAAGTTATCTGAGATATTCTCACATTTTACTTCTAAACTTTTTAGAAACATATGCCATAGATCACAGTTGTTCTTACTATGCGCAGATCCCCATTGCGCATATCTTCTATCTCTTTAAATTGAAAAGGTCCATCCTGACGAATATTTAAATTATTCAAAAAATAAATAATAAGGTATATAAGTCTAATAGGTTTTACTATTTATAACAGTTTAAAATCGTCATGACATCGAAAGAAGTAAATTTTCGGTGATTTAAAATTAAAAATATGATCCAAATGAAGCATTAAGAAAATTTTAAATAATTTGCTCTGTTTGAAGCGCTGTAGCATCTATTGGTTATAGAAACAATTATTTTAGATGAAAGTCGTAGGGAATTTTATTCGCAACAAATTTAGAAATAACTATTTTTGTTTCAATGTTTATTGACGAAGAGACATTTTGAAAAAAAACTATTTTTCGCGTCAGTTTTACCAAGTTGGTGGTGGTTCCCTAGGGGCATTCAGGCAGAGCTGGGCAATACTTGCAAGAAAAGTACTTTATTAGGCTTGCAAGTGCTTTGAGTACTTCAAGTACTGTACTTGAAGTACTTTCTATTTATAGTACTTTGTACTTGACAAAGTAAATCTATTCACATGTACTTGGTACTTAGTACTTGGAAAAATACTTGAAGTGCAATGAAAAATACTTGAAGTACTTTAAATGTACTTGAAGTACTTTAAATGTACTTGAAGTACTTTAAATGTACTTGAAGTATTTTAAATGTACTTGAAGTACTTTAAATGTACTTGAAGTATTTTAAATATACTTGAAGTATTTTAAATGTACTTGAATTACTTTACGGCGTCTCGTGGCCGAGTGCCTGAGTGTCAGGTCGAGAATCTGGGGAATCGGGTTCGATCCCGACCGACGCCAATTATTTCCAATTTTAAATGGCACAAAATTGACCCCTCTGGTGCTCTCTCCACGCCAGCAATGAGTGCCCGAGAGGTGACGCCTGCTAAGCGCCCGCACGGTGCAAACATATCATCGTTACCTATATCTGCTTACAAAGCAGATTGGCACACCCAGCAATGGGTAATAAGCCGTGATGAAATATTTATTTTATTTGAATTACTTTAAATGTACTTGAATTACTTTGTTTGTCTGTCAGTGTTTCTTTTGCAGAGGTGTGGTGTTATGTGAATTTCATTAATAAATATATTTTCAGCGATAATATGAAAGTAAAGATATATTTGCAAATTTTTTGGCATAAATTAATTCTAATCTGCGCATATTGCATATACATAAATGTTTGTATTACCTAACTACAGTGCTAGGACTTTGCGTATCGCCTGGCGATCGCATATCGTAAAAATGACGTCATTCTAACATCTCGATACAGCTTCTCGCATCGCATGGCGATCATATGACGTCAATTTTACGTCATGAGATCGCTAGGTGATACGGCAGTCCCAGCATGGAACTCTTGTTTTAAATAACCAAATAAATATCGCATATTGAAATTTTTGTCAACAATCACCTTTTAAGGTCCGTATAATCAGAAAAATATCAATTATCTGAAAAAGTGATTGCACCCAAATTTACAAGTACTTTTTTAAATACTTGGTACTTTCAAGTACTTTAGAAACTAAAAAAGTACTTGTACTTCAAGTACTTTTAAAAACATCAAGATACTTGATAGGGGAGAGTGGGGCAAGAGTGAACGGGTTTTTGATAATATGTAATAAATTTCATATATGAAATATTTCAGCAGTTTTATTGAACTCTAAATATAGTTCATACATTTGCTTACATATAAAAAAATTAAAATAATTATTTTTTATTATAGTAAATAAACTGAATGTTTTTTATTTAAAAAAATAAGTGTTCACTCTTGCCACGCATGGCAAAAGTGAACGACTGCAAAAATCTTGCCTAAGCCCGACAAAAATCACATATATATTTGTCGGCATTTAGTTTAACGTTAGTGTATCCTTCGTGTAAACACTGATGACATTTTCCGCAAATAATTCGGTCTTCAACAGATGTACTGTATTTTTCTTTACAACAAATACAAATACAGTCGTCTTCATTAACAGTTGTCGTGTTATTACTATTGTTTTGCTTGACTATTTCTGTAATCCAGAAGTAGATGCCTGCGATAGATCCCTTTTAATCTTTTTTGCTTCCTTTAATCGTTTTCCTTTTAAAATTTGCTCCAATTCTTCTTTATATGGGGAAATTGTTATAATTTCAGGGCAAGAGTAAACACTATGTTTACTCTTACCCCGTTTAATATTATCACAAAAATTCTTTTTATCCCGTGTTCTACGCCACTGTTTAAACTTTCTGTCGGCAAACTTTGTAGAGGATGGTACACACTTTAATGCAATATTCACTATTTTATTGGTTCTTTTTTATTTCACGTGCAATATAATAATACTTTGACTTTAATCTTGTATCAAAATGATGCAATATATAAACTTACCTGTAATTTTGTTTTCATAAACTTGACAATGTTCTTCTATTTCACATATAAATGACAGTATAGTACCATGTTTTACCGCTAGGGTTGGTAAGCCGAACTGTATAAATTAGCGGGATATTTGAATTGTTTACTCTTGCCTCGCGTACACTCTTGCCCCACTCTCCCCTACTTGTACTTCAAGTACTACTTTCCGGTACTTTGCCCAGCTCTGCCTCCAGGTCGAATACTTGTATTTTTTATTAGGATCCCTATATATACAACATATCCAAAAATCAAAAATACCCTTATTTCTCTACCCAACGACTGGACTAACGTTCAAATTAGCTGTCATTAGTTTTAATACGTTATTCAAAAAATGTAAGTACTCTTGTCCATGTAAACGAGATGGCATTATATAAGGACTAATAGGTGGTCCATTTATTATTCCAGCCCAAATATTTAATGAAAATTTTTGTTGAAAATTGTGCAGATCTAGGTGCTGCTAACATTGAACTTTATGCACAAGGTCCATGGATATAAAATGTTGCTTTTTTAAAATATTCCAATTTGTCTTATGTGACACTCCGTCATTATCAAGAAAAAAACGGAGGGGGGCGGGTTGTTCCGGTTTGGACGTTTTAAAATATGGCAACCCTATTTACATCATGTATTTTGTACATATTTTAATCAGTATTACAATTTATATCGAGGGAAAGAATCTCCTAACTTTTTTACGCAAGTATTTAAAATTTGACGTTTAATTGAATATCCCGAGCCAGTGGATCTGGTTAGAAATAAAAAATAAATAAATATATCATCATAGCATATTACCTATTGCTGGGTGTGCCAATCTGCTTTGTTCGCAGATATCGGTAATGATGATGACATATTTGCACCTCACGGGCACTCATTGCAGGCGTGGAGAGTGCACTACAGGGGTCAATATCGTGCCATTTAAAATTCGAAATATTTGGCGTCGGTCGAAATCGAACCCGGTTCCCCAGATTCACGACCAGACACTCAGGCACACGGCCACGAGACCTCATCTTGTTATGAGCAAGCGAAAGGCTAAAGCGTTCGACCGCTATACTGTTACTGTTGTTACACTCGAAACATGGATTGAAGGACGTGTGAGCCCGGGATGGATTGTAATAAAATTTTCAATATTGTAATTTCGCATTGTTATTGTTGTAATCATTTTTTATATTATTATTATTATTATTTATCATTATTAATATTAGTATTTTTATTATTATTATTATTATTATTATTATTATTATTATTATTATTATTATTATTATTATTATTACTATTATATTTATTTTCTCGATAAAGATACAATAGTTTATACAATTTATATATTTTCGGTCTGCCATGGCTTTTCTAGAGAAGAACTTCATCCTGATCCATTAAGCATTTAAAAACTTACGCATTATTATTATTATTACTATTAATATTATTATTAATATTATTATTAATATTAATATTATTATTAATATTAATATTAAATTGAAGTTATATTTTGGATCCTTGAATTGAACAGAAGAGAAAGGAATTTCGGCCTTGGGAATCCATGTGGTATTTTTTTATTTTGTATAAAAATTCATTTATTATGTAATAGGACGTTTCGGAACTAAAATTTGTTCCATCTTCAGCATAAATTGTTGATTACAATTGTCAATACATTTTGTACTATATACACGTCAGAAATTTGTTGGGTTTTACATTTTATAGATAGTGTTAGACGCTAGTCAGGTCACAGCTATCATTGACACCAACCACAACCTATAAAGGTCAAACAACCCAACAAAGTTCTGACATGTATATAGTACAAAATGTATTGACAATTGTAATCAACAATTTATGCTGAAGATGGAACAAATTTTAGTTCCGAAACGTCCTATTACACAATAAATGAATTTTTATACAAAATAAAAAAATACCACATGGATTCCCAAGGCCGAAATTCCTTTTTCTTCTGTAATATTAATATTATTAAAAATTTTATTATTCATATTATTATTGTTATTTATTATTTTTATTGTTATTATTATTGCTATTACTATTATTATTATTATTATTATTATTATTATTATTATTATTATTATTATTATTATTATTATTATTATTATTATTATTATTATTATTATTATTATTATTATTATTATTATTATTATTATTATTATTATTATTATTATTATTATTATTATTATTATTATTATTATTATTATTATTATTATTATTATTATTATTATTATTATTATTATTATTATTATTATTATTATTATTATTATTATTATTATTATTATTATTATTATTATTATTATTATTATTATTATTATTATTATTATTATTATTATTATTATTATTATTATTATTATTATTATTATTATTATTATTATTATTATTATTATTATTATTATTATTATTATTATTATTATTATTATTATTATTATTATTATTATTATTATTATTATTATTATTATTATTATTATTATTATTATTATTATTATTATTATTATTATTATTATTATTATTATTATTATTATTATTATTATTATTATTATTATTATTATTATTATTATTATTATTATTATTATTATTATTATTATTATTATTATTATTATTATTATTATTATTATTATTATTATTATTATTATTATTATTATTATTATTATTATTATTATTATTATTATTATTATTATTATTATTATTATTATTATTATTATTATTATTATTATTATTATTATTATTATTATTATTATTATTATTATTATTATTATTATTATTATTATTATTATTATTATTATTATTATTATTATTATTATTATTATTATTATTATTATTATTATTATTATTATTATTATTATTATTATTACTATTATATTTATTTTCTCGATAAAGATACAATAGTTTATACAATTTATATATTTTCGGTCTGCCATGGCTTTTCTAGAGAAGAACTTCATCCTGATCCATTAAGCATTTAAAAACTTACGCATTATTATTATTATTACTATTAATATTATTATTAATATTATTATTAATATTATTATTAATATTAATATTATTATTATTATTAATATTAAATTGAAGTTATATTTTGGATCCTTGAATTGAACAGAAGAGAAAGGAATTTCGGCCTTGGGAATCCATGTGGTATTTTTTTATTTTGTATAAAAATTCATTTATTATGTAATAGGACGTTTCGGAACTAAAATTTGTTCCATCTTCAGCATAAATTGTTGATTACAATTGTCAATACATTTTGTACTATATACACGTCAGAAATTTGTTGGGTTTTACATTTTATAGATAGTGTTAGACGCTAGTCAGGTCACAGCTATCATTGACACCAACCACAACCTATAAAGGTCAAACAACCCAACAAAGTTCTGACATGTATATAGTACAAAATGTATTGACAATTGTAATCAACAATTTATGCTGAAGATGGAACAAATTTTAGTTCCGAAACGTCCTATTACACAATAAATGAATTTTTATACAAAATAAAAAAATACCACATGGATTCCCAAGGCCGAAATTCCTTTTTCTTCTGTAATATTAATATTATTAAAAATTTTATTATTCATATTATTATTGTTATTTATTATTTTTATTGTTATTATTATTGCTATTACTATTATTATTATTATTATTATTATTATTATTATTATTATTATTATTATTATTATTATTATTATTATTATTATTATTATTATTATTATTATTATTATTATTATTATTATTATTATTATTATTATTATTATTATTATTATTATTATTATTATTATTATTATTATTATTATTATTATTATTATTATTATTATTATTATTATTATTATTATTATTATTATTATTATTATTATTATTGTTATTATTATTATTGTTATTATTATTATTATTATTATTATTGTTATTATTATTATTGTTATTATTATTATTGTTATTATTATTATTATTATTATTGTTATTATTATTATTGTTATTATTATTATTGTTATTATTATTATTATTATTATTGTTATTATTATTATTATTATTATTATTATTATTATTATTATTATTATTATTATTATTATTATTATTATTATTATTATTATT
Source organism: Harpalus rubripes (assembly GCA_963082715.1). NCBI lineage: Eukaryota > Metazoa > Arthropoda > Insecta > Coleoptera > Carabidae > Harpalus > Harpalus rubripes. The sequence goes on along the minus strand of OY720466.1, from coordinate 10,211,993 downwards.
ATTATTATTATTATTATTATTATTATTATTATTATTATTATTATTATTATTATTATTATTATTATTATTATTATTATCCTTATATTTCACAAACTACAAATATATACCTAATACATTATAATATAATTATTATTGGTCCCGATATTCTGGACAAACATATTCTGCAGTTCGGAGGAACCACTCCATCCGGCCACTTACCAAGCAGCTTGGGTATGGGTGACTGACTATGTGAGCACCTTTCTTTTTATATGTGCTAGTCCAATTATTGCCGTTTTCTGTATTTCAGAAGGGTCATGTTTACCAGGCAATTTCTCAATATTCTTCTGAAACTCGTCGTCAACGAAACCCGTAGCTCCTATTATTATGGGCAAAATAATAGTTTTTGTTTTCCACATTCTTTTAATTTCGATTACTAAATTTTTATATTTCAAAAGTTTCTCGGCAGTTTTAGCTATAATCCTTTCATCCGCTGGTACAGATTAGGGCTGGTAAATAAATCGATATATCGACTTCTATTCGACTTTCCTCAAAAAAAGTCGATCGACTTTAAAAAAAAGTCGCTGTCGGTAAGTCGAATATAGATTATTTCGACTTCGACTTTTATACTATTTCGACTTTATAGACATTTCGACTTTTTCGACATATTTATGATTTCGACTTTTCGACTATTTCGACTTTTAGATTATTTTGTCTTTTACACTATTTCGACTTTTAGTTAAATTCGACTTTTAGACTATTTCGAGATATAGACTATTTGAACTTTAAAATTATTTCAACTTGTTAGATAATAACGTTAATATTATTTATTGTTGTATTTCTTGATATCTTGAGATTCTTAAATTATCGTTGTGCCTTAAAAATGAATTGAAGAAGCAAAGTTTACTTGTTTTTGGAAGATTTACGAAGTACAGGACAAAAGTCAACGCAGTGTATAATATGCAAAAAAAAACTTAAGTACAACAACAAAAGAAAGTTTTGCATTTGGCTTTTAAATTTTCCATATACTTACTTGCAATTTAGCCGTTTCATATTTTTTTTGTATACGTATTTAGATAAAAAATATTTTTGATTGTTTAAACACGTTTCGAAAAAATATAATCCAAATTCCAAATATTGTTTTGTCTCTGGCTCTGAAAGCTTTTTAAAATTTAGGTTTATTCGTAGTTTAGAGTTTATATTTTTTGACAATTTAGAGATTAGTTAGACAGATTATTTCGACTTATCGACTACGATTATTTCGACTTTCCAATAATTTTGACTTTCGATTATTTTGACTTTTTTGTATATTCGACTAGTCGATAAAAACCGATTATTTCGACTTTTCAATTATTTTGACTTTCGACTATTTCGACTTTTTTTGTATATTCGACTAGTCGACAAAAATCGATATTTTGAAAAAACGAAAGTCGACTTCCATATTTCAAAGTCTACCAGCCCTAGTACAGATACTTCAATAAGGTAAGTTACTTTCTTTGTTTTTATCACAATATCTGGTCTATTTGCTTGTATTTCACGGTCTGTTTGAATACCCATATCAAATAATACTGTAACTTGATTATTAGAGCTTTATAATTACTTTCTGTGGTTCGTGCTTATACCAGTATTTTTTTAAATTTGGACAATCATAAAATTTACAGATGTTGTAATGTATTAATCTACATATTTTGTTATGCCTATCTATGTATTCCTTTTTTGCCAAAGTACCACAAGCAGATATTGTGTGATGTATTGTTTCATCCTCTTTTTTACGAATCCTACATTTTATATCTATGTTACTTTTATATATTTTTTTGCAATGTATCGTGTTCTTATTGCTTGATCTTGTGCAGCTGTTAAGAGGATTTCAGTTTCCCCTTTTAAAGTTCCAGTTGTGAGCCAATTAAAAGATTTTGTCATATTTGATCTTATCCATATCTCTAAGCTTTTGACCATGTAACATCTTGTTCTTCCAAATTTCAAAAAGTCTTTGTTGGCACTTTTCTTTTACTACATTTAGAGACCTGTTATCTTGTTCAACTAACTGTTGTGTTGTGAACCGAGCTCCATCTTCTTGTGTTTCTTCTATTTCTGCCCCATGACTCACGTACACTTTCTCTGATTCTTCTATAGGATTATAAAATTTTTGCTGTATTTTTTAATTTTTTTCAGAATAGATTTTGACTGTGGTAGGCTCACTTCAAATTCCATTATATTATCAATTATACTGTCTTGGTGAATATTTTTCTTTATACAGAGTGTTTCAGGACTAGTGTAACAAACTTTAACAGCTTATTCCTGAGGTCATTTTGAGCCAAAAATGTCATATGAACATAGGTCCTATTCATTCTAGTTACCAAAATACAAGAGGTTGAAGTTCTATAAATAACACGAAATTTTTCAATTTTTGTAATCAAGGTACTTTCGGAAAACAAGAGTTATATTGAAGAGTCATACCTTATTTGTATTAATTAATTTTATTTATTAATATTAACGAATACGATTTGGACAACAAAACATACGATGACACAATTATTAAAAAGACAAATAAATAAATTCTAAACACAGAACAACATAACCAAACATGGAATAGGTTAACACAATATGAAATAAGATAACAAATTTTTAAAAAATTAGAGCAAGTGCTCAAAATGCGCGCCTTGAACTCGTATGCATGCTTGACATCGGCGAATCATAGAATCATATACACGATAAATTACATTTTGATCGTTACGAATGGCAGCAGATGCATTCATAATTCGTTCAAGTAACTGTTTACGCGTGTTTATTTGTACCCTATAAACTTCCTGTTTCAAGTGTCCCCATAGATAGAAATCAAGAGGATTTAAGTCTGGAGATCTTGCAGGCCAAAAGTTTGGACCTCCACGTCCAATCCACCTATTGGGAATGTTTTGGTTTAACCACTCAGTTACTTGTCTACCATAGTGAGGAGGAGCACCATCATGCTGGTACCACATCTGTTGTCGTACAAGAAGTGGAACATCTTCTATTAGCTCATGTAGTCTGTTTTCCAGAAAGTTTCTGTAGCCATCAGCTGTTAATCGGTCAATTAAAACTTCAATTTCTAGTAATCTAGTATTGAAAATTCCTGCCCAGACATTTATGTTAAATCTTTACTGAAAACGGGACTGAACAATCGCATGTGGATTTTCAATGCTCCATAAATGGTAATTATGGAAATTGTTTACTCCGTCTCTCGTGAATTGTGCTTCATCAGAAATAAAGTCAGGATCATTTAAATTTTGCATATTCAGTAGTACTATAAACATCCATTATGAAACAAAAATACAATCAAAAGTACAACAATTTTTAATTAAGACAATTAATTAATACATAAATTAATTAATACAAATAAGGTATGACTTTTCAATATAACTCTTGTTTTCCGAAAGTACCTTGATTACAAAATTAAAAAATTTCGTGTTATTTATAGAACTTCACTCTCTTGTATTTTGGTAACTAGAATGAATAGGACCTATGTTCATATGACATTTTTGGCTCAAAATGACCTCAGGAATAAGCTGTTAAAGTTAGTTGCACTAGACCTGAAATACCCTGTATGTTTTAGTTCTAATTTTGCATAAATGATGACACCACGTTAGTTCTTTATATTCCTCTTTTGACCATTTTTCCTATTAGTTCTGTTTGTTTCATGTGGTCTTTCTGCTATGATTTCAGACGCTCCACTTTGAGTTTCCTCTGTGTGATAAGCCACTGTTCGTAGATGTGGTATGCTAATTTCTTCAGATACTCGTTGCCCACGTACGTTGCATATGTCGTTATTCCTATTGATCTGACCAAGTTGTAGCGAGTTCCGATCCGGTGAATCCGGCACGCCATAGGTTTTTTGACTTCTCGTCTTTAACATTTTAAATTTTCACCCGATGGGTATTGCCAGGTTTTTATGCTGCCAGCACCAAGTTGAGCTGACACTCACCCAGTGACTGGGTATTTATAATTTATATAATTTACAATACTTTCTTTAATTGACACATGTCAAAAATACATCAACGTCAAAATATGAAAATATCTCCACTAATAATAAAATTAATTAATTATTATTATTATTATAATTGTACTTACGGGTTATAAGGCTTGGTGCCCCAAATATGTGCCGCGCTATTCACAGCCCACGTTGAATTTAATGTTATGCAGTATCGAATAAGACATTGTGCCATAAAGGCGTTGTACCAGTCTTCACCAAATAAATATACTGGGACCATTGTAGGCAAGAGGAAACAGAAGATTATTTTCAACGGAAAGAAATATCTGGAAAACAAAAATATATAAGTAGTATTCTTCACGTTATGCCGTTGCGCAAATGTGAGTGTATGATTCTTGACAACGTAAGTAATCGAACTACTTTCTTTTTGTTTCACAGATTGAACAAAGTGATCGAAAAAGGCTGCAGGTCACGTGACCATTTTGGTTCCATAATTTATATTTCAATTTTCAAAAAAATATTAATACTATTTTCCACATGTGACAAGTGCATGACATGAGTATCATTACCGTAACGTGTGTTGCATCGTTTAGTACTTGTTTCACATACGTTCATGAAAAATCTTTAATTTCATTTTATTATCGTTTTTTTATGAAGAACGTAGTAAATTTATTCTTGAAGCATATTTTTATTTTAGTTCGGAAGAAAGTAATGAAGACAGTTCTTGGGATTATTCTTGTCAGCTATATGGAACAGCAAATTCGAAAGGTGTGACCAGTAAATTAGTAATGCTGTCATATCTACTTAAGCTGCTTTCTATTAACAATAAGGAGTAGCACAGAGTAGGGCATTACTAGCCCTATGACTGTTTTACGCATAGAGTTATAATATACAGGGTGTATTTGCGAAGACGAACCCCCCCTTAACTTTTTTATTGTAAGGAATAGAAAAATTTTCTTCTTATAAAAGTTTTATTATAGTAAATATGTTATTTGATAACAGGTACAGAATTTTTTTATAAAGTCAGATTTACATGATACGACTAAGAAGTTTTATTTTTCAAATGGGAACCTAAAATTGTTTTACTAAAATAAAAACCATCATTTTTTTCTCTTTTCAATGATGTATTAGTTTTTATTAATGTATTTGAAAAAATTCGAGAAAAATAAGAAAATTGAGAAATATCAAATTATTTTTATTCAAATGTTCTAGGTGGCTATGCGAAAATAAACAAAATGTAACCAGGTCAAATAACTTCACAACGTAAATTAACAAATGTAATAAGGTAAAACAATTTAAAATAAATGCTCGAAATTTCGACCCTGTTCTCTTATGCAGAAATTCAAACGTTGAATGTGGTGTGTACGAACATTTTCCAGTAGGTTTTGTGGAATACTTTGGAAAGCATTCCGAATACGCTGTTTCATATCTTCTTCATCCGTAGGTTCTTCCTGGTAAACAATATCTTTGACATACCCCCAGAGAAAGAAATCCATTGGGGTCAGATCAGGAGACCTTGCTGGCCATGAAATATGTCCACCTCGTCCTATCCATCGTTCCCTCCACTCATTATTTAAATAGGTCTAAACAATACGAGAATAATGTGGTGGCGCTCCGTCATGTTGATATAACATGGTTTGGCGGATATTTAAAGGGTACATCTTCTAATAATTCAGGAAGGGTCATTCTTAGAATATTTAAATAAATATTTCCGCTTAATTGACCTTCAAAATAATGCGGACCAACAACAAAATCTCCAATTATACCACCCCAAACATTCAAAGACCATACCCTCTGATTGTCGATGTTTCGCATCCAATGAGGGTTCTCCATTGCATAATAATGCATATTATGTCTATTAACACATCCATTGCTTTTAAATGTAGCTTCATCCGTGAAAAGAGTGTTTGTTAATAGAAATGGATTTCTTCTTAAACTACCCAACGCCCAATTACAAAAACGAAGTTTGTTATCAAAATCATCCCCCTGTAATTTTTGGGTAAGATTTATGTGGTAAGGATGAAATTATTTTTTTCGCAAAATCTTGGATACAGAACTGTGACTGATATTTAATAAATTACTTAACTTCCTGGTACTTATATGGGGATTATGATAAACAGAAGCCAATACCATTATTTCTGTTTCTTCATTTACTACGAAATCAGCATTTCTCCGTTTTGGTTTTTCAACAGATCCTGTCTCTCGAAACCGGACGAGGGTTCTTCTGAGTGTTTGTAAACTTGGTTGTCGACGCCTAGGAAAACGCTCGAGGTACATTCTTCTTGCTCTTCTTAGAATCTCATTTGATTCACCGATTATTAAAATCATATCAATCAATTCATCCTTTGTAAACATTTCAAGAATTACTTTACAAAACACGTGAAACAGGTAACAAACAAATGTATACTTTTTTGACATTAATATAATTGTTTTACATTGTTACATTTTGTTTATTTTCACATAGCCACCTATAATGTTAGTATAAAAATTATTTCTAATATTTCTCAATTTTTTTTTTATTTTTCTCGAATTTTTTCAAATACATTAATAAAAACTAATATATCGTTGAAAAGAGAAAAAAATTACGGTTTTTATTTTAGTAAAACAATTTTAGATTCCCATTTGAAAAATAAAAGTTGATAGTCGTATCTTGTAAACCTAACTTTATAAAAAAATTCTGTACCTGTCATCAAATAGTATATTTACTATAATAAAACTTCTATATGAATAATTTTTTTCTATTCCTTACAATAAAAAAGTTAAGGGGGGGGGGTTCGTCTTCGCAAATACACCCTGTATATATACAGGCTGTAAATGAAATAAGTATATTAAAATTAACCAGCAATATAACTCGTCGAGAGCAACAATATTTCTTAATAACTTTTTCTCGAAATCGCATATTTTTTTAGCATTTTTACAACCCTGTAAATTGACGGGTCGTTCCAAATATTTTTGTAATAATTGAATGCAGTAGCAATAGCTATGAAAAATTTTGTACATTAGTAATAAAGTTGTTTATAAGGTAAAATTCTGGCAAAATGCTGATGTTTATGAATAGCGGATACACAGACATTGTAATTACCTACGGTGAAGTTCTCAAGTTCAACGAAGTTACACGAAAATCATCCTCTTCATAATATTCGTAAATTTATGTTGTACCACATACAATATCTTCGAGATTGTCACAGTTAGATGTGTCACATACGACAATTTGGAATATTTTAAAAGAACAGTTACTTCCGTAGTGTAATGTGCAGCGTCCGCCGTCACCGCCACTGTCGCTGCCGCTGTTGCAGCCGCGTCGCAGCGACGAGCGAGTGTCTATTTTTAGCGATGACGCAACAGACTTGTCCAAACCTGCTTAATTACTCGGTTGATTTAATCTATTGTTTAAGTTTTTATCTGGAATAGTGTTCTAGTAAGTTCTTGAATACAAATGCCGGAGTATATAAGCACTGTTAGCGAACGCATTGGACAGTCTGATATAAATACGCGTTGCGTATTGAATAGTTGGTGATATGAAAGAGATAGTCGACAAGTGGTGAATATAAATAAATATAGTTATATGAATAAATAAATGAGATATATTGTTTAAATAAATAATCTTAGTGTTTAAGTATTTTATAATATTCTTAGTCATAATTAGTGTTTAATGTTTGTTTAATCCTAGTTTTCATTATATTTAGTATCTTTTAATATCTATTTATCGTTACAATAAACTTTTATTTTAATTACTAATTATTGCCTAATATTTACACTTCACCCAAATAAATAAAAACGTTACAATTGGTGTCAGGTGTACGAGTAAATAAACTATGAAGTGTTAAATAAAAATAAATAGTATAGCATCTAAACAAGTAAAATTAAGTGAGTTAAAAGTAAGTGATCTCAAGACCGAATTGGAAGAAGGAGATTTGGACACAACAGGAAAGAAGCCAGTCCTTCAAGAGAGAGTGAAAGAAGCATTAATCGATGCTGGTGAAAATCCTGATGATTACTTATTCGAAATCCAGTGCGACATTCGTAAACTTATAAAAGCAGATTTGGCAGAAAATTCTAGAATACTGGAACAAAAATTAAAACAGGAAATGGCAGATAATTCTAAAAAGGCGGAAGAAAATTCTAAAACATTAGAAGAAAAATTAATGGAAAGTTCTAGAAAATCAGAAGAAAATTCTAGAATATTAGAACAAAAACTAGAAGAAAATTCTAGAACACTAGAACAAAAAATTGAAGAAAATTCTAGAAGTTTGGAAAAAAAATAACGGGAAAAACTAAAGCATACCTGAAGAATTTAGAAGATAAGTATGACAAGCAGGTCGAAGAATTACGAGAAAAACTCACTAGAATTACATTGTCGCAAATGCCAAATTTCGATGTAGCGAAGAAAAGTTTACAAAAAGAAAGGCAAGTAGTAAAACCTGAAACTACTGCAACAATGCATATAAAAACACCGGAATTTGATGGAAAATCTTCGTGGCCGAACTATTTAAAACAATTTGAAGCGGCTGTGAAAGCTCATAAATGGACGTCTACAGAAAAGGCTACAGCGTTGACTGTCTCGTTGCGTGGGGAAGCCATCGACATCCTACAAACGCTGAAGGAAGAAGAACAAGAGGACTACGACCAACTAGTCAAGCGGTTGGACATGCAGTATGGCAATGCGCACCTGGAGCAGGTGTACCAGACCAACTGAGGAACCGCTATCATAGTTCAAAAGAAAGCATTCAAGAATTTGAAGTCGACGTAGCTCGTTTGGTTCGTCTCGCATATCCTACAGCTCCTGACAGCGTTTTGGAGAGCCTGGCCATTCAAACATTCATCTACGGAGTCCGAGACAGCGATATTTAGCAAGCACTGCTATTCGCTCACCCAAAAACTGTAGTTGACGCACTCTCATATGCATTAGAATATGAAGCAGCCAAACAAGCTTCACGTAACCAATCTCGAGTGCGAAATATTGATGCCGAGAGAAAAGAAGACACGGAAGATCTAGAAGAGAAAATGCGACAAGTAGTAAATGAAGTGTTTTCTGAAAGAAAGAAACTTAGCTGTTGGAAAAATGCAAAAGAAGATGGAATCGATAAAAGAATAAAAGGAGTCGGGAAACTAAATCGGGTTGATGCGAAGGGAATCGTCGACCCGTACTCTAGTAGCCCCACTATCCATCAGTTATGTCGCATCCCTTCATCATCAAGCCAGCAGCATCTACGTGAATGGATCTGTTGATAGAAGACCACTAAAAATGTTGCTGGATACGGGTACGACGAAGACTATAATTAGACCCGACTTAGTAAAAAACCCAGGCAAGACGCACATTCAACCAAACAAGTGGAGATTACGCACAGCAACGGGAGAACAAGCTACCACATTAGGGAGAAATAGATATGACCATCACTATTGGAAACAAATCCTTTAAACATCGTGCGCTGATAGCTAACGTTGAAGATGAATTAATACTCGGTATGGACGTATTGAAAAAGCACGATTTCAAACTTGACTTGAAGAATGGAGTAATGATGGTCAATGAAGAAGAACTTGTTTTAAACCCACGAGAAGACAAGGCTGTGCGCGTACTAATGGCCGAAGATGTTACCCTTCCAGAACAAAGTGAATCTATCGTGCAAGCACAATTAGATGGTAGTCTTTGTGAGGGGAATATTGTTATGCTTGAACCCAAGAATGATGATGTGAAGACTGGTACTGGAGTTGTTGTAGGAAAATCACTGATCAAAGCCAGTCAGGTAATACCAGTTCGAATAATGTTCGTAAATTTTTATCCTGTTGTTCTTAAGAGAGGAACAATTGTGGGAGAATGCTTGGCAGTATCCTCAATTATTCGAACTGTGAAAGCCGAGGGAAACATATCTCAGGAAGTTCTGGACACATTAATTAACCAATTATCAACATCCTTCCAAAAACTGACCGCTGACCAGAGAACCAAGGCGAAGAAATTAATTGGAAGATTTCAAGATGTATTCCAATTAGAAAAGAAAGTTAACGGCAGAACTAGTGTAGTTCACCATAAAATAGACACTGGCGACGCAAAACCCATCCGCCAACCAGCAAAGAGTCTACCATTGGCAAAGCGTGAGGAATCGGGAAGAATAATTTAGGACATGATGGAAGGTGTGATCGAACCTTCAAGTAGCCCATGGGCTTCACCAGTGGTGTTAGTGACAAAGAAGGATGGCTCGACCCGATTTTGCGTCGATTATCGTCAACATAACAACGTGACCAAAAAGGATAGCTACCCACTACCTCAAATAGACGATACACTAGACACTTTGGCTGGCTCGATGATTTTCTCTACTCTGGATCTAAAAAGCGGATACTGGCACGTAGATTTGGATCCAAAAGATAAGGAAAAGACAGCCTTCACTATTGATACCGGACTGTGACAATTTACTGTAATGCCATTTGGGCTCTGCAATGCCCCTGCAACGTTTTGAACGACTCATGGAAACAGTATTGGATGGACTATCATGGAAAACCTGTTTAGTTCATCTCGACGACATTATTGTGGTAGGTAAAACATTCGAGGACTACACGAAGAATTTGGAAGAGGTTTTCCAGAGATTGCGGAAGGCTAACCTCAAACTCAGCCCCAAGAAGTGTCACTTGTTTCAAAGGGAAGTTCATTACCTTGGACACGTGGTTTCGGATAAGGAAAAGATGAAGGCTGTGAGAGATTGGCCAGCACCTAGAGACAAACACGAACTTAGAAGTTTACTTGGTTTGTGTACCTATTATCGACGATATGTACCTGGATTTGCCAACATAGCCAAGCCACTGACAAGGCTCACTGAATCATGCGTTGACAAGCGCATTTGTCCTGAGTTATCCCTTACCTGAAGGAGAGTTCATACTAGACACAGATGCCAGCAACGTGGGAATTGGTGGCGTTCTTTCCCAGATACAAGAGGAACATGAGAAGGTTATTGCCTATTTCAGTAAGACCTTGTCGAAACCGGAGAGGAATTATTGTGTTACCAGGAAAGAACTCTTGGCAGTCGTGAAATCCGTGGAACAATTCTACATTTGTATTATGATTAGAACTGACCATGATGCATTAAAATGGCTGCTACAATTCAAGAATCCTGAAGGTCAGGTGGTTAGATGGATTGAAAGACTACAGGAATACGATTTTAAAATCGAGCATAGGACAGGTACCAGCCATCGTAATGCCGACGCATTGTCCAGAAGGCCATGCCAAAACGAATGCAAGAATTGTAGTCGACTAGAAGAGAAATTTTCCATCGTCGCCAGAACAACAGTAGTCGACGATAATTGGCAGCCCGATGGGCTACGCGAAGACCAAGAAAAAGACCCGACTTTGAGAATTAAACTGAAATGGAAAATAGAGGAGAGCAAACCAGTATGGGAAAATGTTGCAACGCACTCACTGTGCGTAAAATCGTACTGGGCGCAATGGGACTCAATGGTGATTGAGGATGGCCTTTTCAAGCGTGTTGTAAAAAATGCTGATGGAACTGAGAAGAGAATTTAGTTAGTTATCCCAACTAGTAGAGTACCAGACGTGTTGAGAGCGATCCATGACGGATCTGGAGGTCATTTTGGAGTCATCAAAACGCTAGAAAGATTACGTCAGCGGTTTTACTGGGTTAACCTCACGGAAGATGTTAAAGATTGGTGCAAGAAATGTATGTTTTGCGCTGGAAGCAACGGTCTACATAAACGACGAAAAGCTCATATGCGTCAATACAACGTTGGCAGTCCATTTAAGCGTATTGCGATTGATGTTGCTGGACCATTTTTAGAAAGTGATGAAGGAACTAAATACATCGTAGTTGTCATGGACTACTTCACCAAGTGAGTTGAAGCGTATCCATTACCCAACCAGGAAGCCACCACGGTCGCTGAAATTTTAGGTAAAGAATGTATATGCCGATTTGGAGTACCAGGTGAACTCCACTCCGATCAGGGAAGAAATTTTGAGTCTGCCGTTTTCCAAAATGTCTGTAAGATATTAGGAATTAATAAAAATAGAACAACTGCATTACATCCGCAGTCTAATGGCATGGTTGAACGAATGAACAGAACGATCAACCGATATTTGTCGAAGGTAGTCTCCAACTACCAAAGAGATTGGGACCGACATCTGCATCTGTTCCTGATGGCTTATCGTTCATCCGTGCACGAAACAACAGGGCAAACTTTTGCGAACATCTTATTTGGTCGTGAGTTGCGTTTACCATGCGATTGGTGTTCGGCACTAAATTTGGGGAAGATCTGGGCGGAGAAGAATGGATGATATTCATGAACAAGTCCGTAAGAACATTCAAGCTGCCAGCGACAGAATGAAGGACCGGTATGACGTCAAGGCCGAAAAAGGTGGATATTAACCTGGGGATTTAGTGTGACTTTACAACTCACACAGACGTCGCGGTTTATCACCAAAGCTGCAAAAGAATTGGGAAGGCCCCTATGAGTTAGTGAAAAGGATAAACGACGTGGTATACAGAATACAGAAACGACCTACCGAGAAGCCGAGAGTAATACACTTTAATCGGCTAGCCCCCTTCGCCGGAAACAACCACGAAGACCATAATGGAGCATCGGTTCGTCGGATCAAGAACCAACTTTTGAAGACTTCATGGAGAACTATTCTTTTGGCCGCAAGGCGCGGTTCGACGTAACGAAAGAAGAACACCGAGATCAGATTATTCCCTCGGACACTGCGTATCAGAAGACTTAAAGATGTCCCGCGGCATAGCTTCAGTCTTTAAGGCGAAATTTGGGCGACTACAAGAACTAGCCTGTGGAACTCGCTGTGCGATTCGAAGGTTCATCTGCTAGAGACTGACATTTTAAAGCTAGCCGTACCGAAGTTAGGCTGTAGTCTAGATGGTTTAGATTGGAGGATTGTTAGTAACATTATAGAAATTCTCTTCCGTTTTACCGTCGTTGAAATTCTCGTTTGCAGCTATAACCGCAATGGACATAAAGAAGAAGTCGAGCGGACCATCGACTGTCATTTCTTCAAAACTTCGAAATGCTGTTGATGGCCCGGAGACAGGATCTCGAAGGAGAAATTCTCTTCAGTTTGTAGGCCTCCTGGCCTGGTTGCTTTTTCTGCTGAGCTAGTGCCCTCAAAGGCAGCCGCCGAGCAGTCTGGAGAAATCTAGGTCGGCCTCCGGATGATGGAGAGGTGCACACTTCGATGGAAGATCGGGCCGTGAAGACCGGCTCAGAGAGACTTGCGGACTTGATGATCCTCTGTTGTCGGTGTCGGACCTGGCTCGTCCTTCGTCCTCTTGAATTTGCCGTGGTGAAGGCTGTTGGACGAAGAATTTGGTTCGCTAGATAAGATCTAGCCTGGTAACCTGTGGGCAGGTGGTAAAAATGTGACCGTCAGCTTTCCTGGCTGTTACAGTCTTGGCTGGAAGCTCGTCCCTCAGTAATTAAACCGTGGGAGTCGCACTCGGAGCAAAAACCGAGTAAAGATGCTATGAAAAATGTGCTCTCTTATCTCAATCCGCAATAGTTTGCCGACCGACGAAGTAACTGGGTACTCTCAGCGCCATGTAACGGGAACGCCGCGCGCTGGCCAGACAATCGATAATCGTGACGTGTACAGCGCTCCACACAACGCGTAGTGCTTCGCTGCAGTGTAGCACTACTTGCTTGAAACCGATCGATAATATGACGCTTAACACGTTGAAGACTAGTTCCCGCGCCAAATGAGTAGCCTTTTACGTATTTTCTGAAGGCGCGACGCAACACGCCAAGGGTAATGCATGTCGATTTCGTCATCACGAACTCTTCCGGGGCGAAACAGTCTTAAGGAGAGGGCAGCGTAATGTGCAGCGCCCGCCGTCACCGCCACTGTCGCTGTCGCAGCCGCGTCGCAGCGACGAGCGAGTTTCTATTTTTAGCGATGACGCAACAGACTTGTCCGAACCTGCTTAATTACTCGGTTGATTTAATCTATTGTGTTTAAGTTTTTATCTGGAATAAGTTCTTGAATACAAATGCCGGAGTATATAAGCACTGTTAGCGAAGGCATTGGGCAGTCTGATATAAATAAGCGTTGCGTATTGAATAGTTGGTGATATAAAAGAGATAGTCGACAAGTGATGAACATAAATAAATATACGTAGATATAGAGTACTTAGGCCTTAAGGATCAAGGAAAAATTAGGTAAACAACGAAGAAAGAATTTGTGAAAAATTCATAGACCCCGCAGGGATTTGAACCCCGGACTTTCTCATATCTAGTGAGACACTCTACCAACTGAGCCACAGGGTCACTCCCATTAAAGTCCATGAATCTTCCACAAATCTTTTTACAATTTTTCTTTGGCGAACATAGGGATTGGACAATGGAACAATGGAGCTCCGTTTTGTTCACTGATGAATCCCGTTTCTGTCTACGATCACCAGATGGACGAGAAAGCGTGTGGAGAACGCCAGGCGAACGATTTTTAGAAAGCTGCATATCCCCAAGAACACCTTTGGTGGTGGCAGTATAATGGTATGGGCTGGGAATTCTTTGACTGCACATACAGAGCTGGTTCTGGTGGAAAATGGTGCTTTGACGGCTGATCGGTATATAACCGAATGTTTAATGGATCATGTGTTACCATTTGCTCCATTTGTTGGCGAAAACTTTCTTTTAATGCATGATAATGCGCGTCCACACGTTGCACAGATAGTCGTCCAATATTTAAACGAAGTCGAAATTCGGCGACTATGGTGGCCAGCACGTAGTCCTGATTTAAATCCGATTAAAAACATCTGGGATATGTTAGGGAGACGTGTTCGGCGCCGGCAACCAATACCAGAAACGATTGACCAGCTAAGAATAGCTCTTCGGGAAGAATGGGATAACATTCGCCAAGAAGAGATTGTCAATTGTTTAGAAAGTTTACCACGCCGTATGTTAGAAGTTATTAGAGTCCGGGGAGGCAATTCACATTATTAATATTCCTAATAAAGTAATAACATTGCTTCAAACATTTTAAATAAGTACAGATTTTTTTGTTCATTTTGTTTATTTTATTATTTTATTTTTAAATATTGTGTTCCCTACACTGTTTTTATTTTCTAATCTTACTATAGATATCAATAGATCATTGCACAACAAAAAATATATAAATAAACCCATATTTACTTTATTAGAGGTCGAAAAAGATTTTTTTTGGTGTCCGGTTTTTTTTTGCCACGAGTATATATATATATATATATATATATATATATATATATATATATATATATATATATATATATATATATATATATAAGTTATAGTGCTAACAAATAGACAAAGTGCTGATTTACCAGTATGTGACTCTATCATATTACATTAGTATAAAAACACGTGTAACGCTTAAGATTAGTCAGTCTGTATTCCTTATTCATATTATCAAGTAGTTTATAGAATATTATAACTCTGTATTCACAAAAATAAACTTTTTAAAAACCTATTTGATCGAATAAGAAATTTAAGTGGCGCAGTCTTGGTAGGATTGCCAAAACAATTTAACGAATATAAATTGTTTCACTTTCGTGATTAATTTGGCAAATTCGAACATCTTCATACTTCGATCACCGTATCCTGCATCTGAAAGGACATCAGAAGCAAGAAACATCTCGACGAGCCGAGCGAGCCAAGCTGAACGGACATCAGTACAACTCCTCAACTCAACTTCGAGACCGTGTACGACTTCAGGGCACATGAAGCCGACACTGCTATTTTTGTGAGTACCATATGTCACTTAGCGAGCAAGAATCTTTGTCAGATTCAAATAACTCAGGACCAGACTCCGATCTCGAAACAGAAGATCGTATAATTAATTCAAATAGAAATCCTATTAATAATATCATTTTAAGACCACCAGTATTAAACATGGTTACCCCCGTATTAAAAAAGGAATATTTGGACATGGTGCCAGAGTTCCATGGGGAACGCGAATTACTCCCAAGATTTATTAGTGTGTGCGAAAAACTAGTAACAAAATTTTATAATACTGCAACCCCAACCGATTTTCAAAATGACTACCTAATGAGTAGCATATTAGCAAAAATTAAGGGCGAAGCAGCTATGAATATTGCAAGTTCCACTATTAAAAAATGGGAAGATTTAAAAGAAGCATTAAAAAATGCTTATTCGGACAAACGTGACTGGTTCACATTAAATATGGAAATAACCGAACTGAAACAAAATCCTAATGAAAACGTTTTTGATTTTTACGGTCGTTTGCAACATCTCTTAAATTTATTAATTTCTAATATTTCAACAAACGCCGCTGCCGAAGCATCCGTTGTAATGATTGACTATTTCCAACATTATGCTTTGCGCGTCTTATTAAAAGGTTTAAAAGAACCTATAGGACAATTAATAAGGGCAAAAAACCCTACAGATCTAAATTCGGCTTTAAGTATGCTAGCGAATGATTTTCAATTTGAATATTACGCCAAATCCAAAAACGCTAATCAGCATACACCGAAATTAAATCAAAAACTACAAACACACCAACCAAGATACAACTTTCCTAAACCCATACACTATTTTAATTATACACCCAATAAAAATTTGCATCGTTCACCAATGCAACAAACGGCATTCAGACAACAATATACACCCCAACAAGCAAGACAATATACACCGCAAACACCACGTCAAGGTCCATCCACCAGACAAACCCTTCCTGCACCTACCCCGATGAGTATTTCCACGCGAAATACAACCCAATATCGTCCTACACCTGGCCCATCCAGACAGGTACAAAACCACTACGGACAAAACCGCGCTAACACAGCAGGAGAATTATATAATATCAACGAGTCAGCTGTACCTGCCGTTGACCCATATGTTTATTACGATAACGAAGAACAAACTGACCAAGTTTTAATTGATAACGATTATGAAAATCCACAAAATCCCGACAATTTTGAAGACGATCATTTTTTAGACATTGCGGCCTCGGAAACAATACAAAACAATTACCCAGAGTCGAACTAATGAACTTGACAAATAAAAGTAAATTACCTTATATCATATTTCCCGAAAATAATTTGAAGGTTCTAATAGACACCGGAAGTACGAAATCTTTTATAAAACCTGCCATAGCGCATAAATATTACAAAAATTTTATTTTTAAAGACCCATTCCAAATTTCAACCGCGCATGGAACTTCGATTGAAAATTACAGCACACTCGTACCTATTTCAAAATTATTCAATATAAAGAAAAATGCAAGTCTAAAATATCACATTTTCGATTTTCACGACGAATTCGATCTCTTATTAGGATTAGATAATCTGAGTTCATTAAAAGTAATTATAGATCTGAATAAAAACTTAGTTACAAACCCTACCTGTCAAATAAAAATTCAACATCAAAATTCTGTAAATAAAATTAATACGAACAACATTAGCTATCCAAATAATAATGTAACATTAGATCCCAAAACGGAAAAGGTAATCAAAGTTCAAGTAACCCAACAAAACGGAACTATTCTAATTCCAAAACAACAAAAGAATAATCTAATTATCCCCGAATGAGTCACCACAGCCAATAATTACATGCACTTTGTACAGCAATTAATAATTCGGAATCACATATCGAATTCACACAATTACAACCAATTACTGTAGAAAACATCTCCAACTATGAAACGTACTCATCACCTAACTTTAATTTCATTCAATCAGAAAAAATGAAATTTGATATTTCCAAAATTCGAACAGATCATATGAATTCGGAAGAAAAATCAGCTATTACTGAATTAATTCAAAATTATTCCGATATATTTCACGTAGATGACAAGAATTTAACATTTACTAATCAAATTAAACATTCCATAAAAACAAGTGACGAAATTCCTATTTATACGAAATCTTATAGATACCCAGAAATTCACCGGCAAGAGGTACGTTCTCAAACACAAAAAATGTTAGATCAAAATATTATTAGACCATCATGTTCGCCATGGTCATCACCTATTTGGGTTGTCCCCAAAAAACTTGACGCGACCGGTAAACGCAAGTGGCGTATAGTGGTAGACTACAGAAAATTGAATGAAAAGACTATTAGCGACAAATACCCATTACCAAACATAACTGATTTACTAGACAAACTCGGACGCTGTCAGTATTTCACTACTTTAGACTTAGCATCTGGCTTCCACCAGATTGAAATGGACAAACAGGACATTCAAAAAACTGCATTTAACACGGAAGACGGGCATTATGAGTTCACTCGTATGCCTTTTGGCTTAAAAAACGCGCCCGCGACATTCCAACGCGTTATGGACAATGTTCTGAGAGGATTAGTAAACAAAAAATGCCTTGTTTACCTCGACGACATTATTGTGTTCAGCACCAGCCTACAAGAACATATTCAAAATTTAAAATTAGTTTTCGAACGTTTAAAAAATTCAAACTTTAAAGTACAACTAGACAAATGCGAATTCCTTAAAAAGGAAGTAGCGTATCTCGGGCATATCGTAACCCCTGATGGCGTGAAACCAAATCCTGACAAAATTTCGGCTGTTCTAAATTTTCCAATTCCAAAAACTACAACTCAAATTAAAGGCTTTCTAGGACTTTTAGGTTACTATCGAAAATTTATCAAAGACTTCGCGAAGATAACTAAACCGCTGACTAGACGCTTAAAGAAAAACGCAGTTATTGACATCAACGACTCTGAGTACAGACAATGCTTTGAAAATTGCAAGAATTTGTTGACTAATGAACCACTACTCCAATATCCAGATTACGACAAAGAATTTAACTTGACATGCGATGCAAGCCAAGTAGCAATAGGAGCTGTGTTATCTCAAGGTAACCTAGGCAACGACCTACCGGTAGCTTACGCTAGCAGACATTAAACGAGACAGAGATAAACTATTCCACCATCGAGAAAGAAATGTTAGCTATCATTTGGGCGACTCAGTACTTTAGAACTCACTTATTGGGACGCAAATTTAAAATCTATACAGACCACCGACCCTTGCAATGGCTATTCTCGTTAAAACAATGTAGCCAAAAATTAATAAGATGGCGCCTCAAATTAGAGGAATATGACTACGAGATAATGTATAAAAAAGGCAAACTTAATACCAATGCCGACGCCTTAAGCCGTATACCTATCGAAAATAATAAAATTCAAAATTCACAACCACAAACACAATTAAATGACACTCCACTAGCTCTATACAAAGACTATTTAGATAAGAAACATTGCCTTAATCACAATAACAACAACATTATAGAAGTAATAGGTAATCTATTCGACGCACCATCCGACTCTAGTCTAGCTCATTGCGTGAGCAAAGATTTAGAAATGGCATCGGGTATTGCCAAAATTTTCAAAAATAAATTTAATAATGTGCACAAGTTAAAATCTCAAAATCCTCAACTTCATAATCTAGTATATTTAAAAACCCCACAAAGATATCTACTATACTTAATAACAAAGGAAAACTATTACAATAAACCCACTAAACAAGACATATTTTATACCTTACTAAATTTGAGAAAATTCTGTTTACATCATAAAATCAGAAATTTAAGTATACCAAAAATTGCATGTGGTCTTGACAATCAAAATTGGAACGAAATTAAATTAATGTTAAAATATATATTTGATAACACTGACATATTAATAACCGTTTATAAACTCCCTGAAAACAAAACTACCCAGATTGAATTAAATATAAACGAAGCAGAAAACATGGAATACTTTCATAAATTCATAGAAAATTTTAACACAGAATTAAAGAATAAAACAGATAACAAAGACGATGATACTCAATCCCTTGCAGTCGAGGTAGGTGACTCACACCATAATGAGATAAACGATGACGACACAAGCGATAGTGATATCACAATACATTCAAGTAAAGAAAATCCTATCGTCGGAATACCGATAGTAGAATGCCCCGTAAACTATGGCAAAAACCAAATTATTATAACCGAAGTCGACCTTAACCCCAAACAGGTAGAAATTACAAAATTATACGATAACAAAAAATTACGATTGGAAGTAGAATTTTCAAAATTTAATTACAAAACTGAAATGATTGCATTTATTAAAGAATATCTTGTTCCAAAAGTAAAATATCACATTTATTTCAAAAATGAACTATACGAAAAATTCAGTTTAATCCTTCAAAATTATTTTAAAAATTCTCAACTATGTTTAGTAAAATGTACAAAATATTTAAGTGACGTCACCAACGAGGAAGAAATCATACACATTATATCGAATTACCATTGCGGCAAAACTAACCACCGCGGCATCGACGAAACAGAAGCGCGTATAAAACAACAATATTACTGGCCAAAATTAAGGAAATCCGTTCAAACATTTATTAATAGCTGTGAAATATGCCAAGTAACAAAGTACGACAGGAGACCCTTAAATGTAAATTTAAATATCACACCCACAGCTACGAAACCTTTCCAAATTTTACATGTAGACAGCATTACTTTAGAACAAGCAAAATTTTTAACAATTGTAGATTCATTTTCAAAATATGCACAAGCATACAAATTAAATTCAGGACAAGGCATAGAAGTTTGTAATAACCTAGTTAAATATTTTACACATCACGGAATCCCAGAACAAATTATTTCAGATAACGGGTTAGAATTTAAAAACTCAGTCGTAAAAGAATTGCTGACACTACACAAAATCGACATACATTTCATAAGCTCACAACATCCAGAATCTAACGGCATAATAGAACGTTTCCACTCGACCCTTATCGAACACATCAGACTATTTAACAATCAAAATGAATACAAAACGGAGCCTATAGAATCCAAAGTAAATTATGCGTTATTAGCTTATAATAACACAATCCATTCGGTCACAAAATTGAAACCGTGCGAAAATATTACCGGCCATTTAGACACTAACTCTCCATTTAATATCGACCTCGAAAAACAGCTTATTAACAATTATATAGAAAGTCACAAGAATAAAACTAAATTACTTTACGAATCAATTAGAGCCAAATTCAGACGAATAAAGAAAAGGTAATAAGTAAATGTAATGAAAATAAAGAAGAACTGCCAGAAATCCCCAAAAGGGTATACGTGAAAAATAAACAGAAACAACAAAAAACTAAAAACAAATACAAACCCGAAAAACTAAGCAAAATTAATAAACATCGTAAAACAGGGAAAATCAAAACCACCCATGGTAATACCACAGAGAATATCCACCTCTCTAACATTAAACGCCCTAGACAAAAAACTTACACCTTTGAACCAATTCCAGGTTGTTCGCATTGGGACAAGGAACAATGATTAGGAACATAACAGAAAACCTCGGAATCCTTCCTATCAACCTCGGTCCTGCCAAACTCGAAAAGACGACTTATACATTCATACACTACTACAATCTCAAAGCTCTTCTTAACCAGTACAGCAGTCTAAACACACAATACTCAACACTAAAATCCACCATATCTAATAACTCACAGCATTTCAACGAACTTGAAAATTATGATAAAATATTAGAATTTATTCGGACAAATATCGACACAAAAATTAATAATATCAGAATTCATTCTGTTCATCATAAAACTAAACGTGGCTTAATAGATGGATTGGGGTCAATATTCAAATCAGTCACCGGAAATTTAGATGCCGAAGACGGCAAAAGATACAACGAAATGTTTGCACATATGCAAGAAAACGAGCATAATTTGGAAAGTCAAATCAAACTCTCATATTCGGTGAATCATCAAATTATTCAAAATTTTAATAAAACTATCTCGGATATCCAGCACAACGAAGAAATATTAAAATCTAAAATATTACAACTTTTCGAAATTATAAAGGATACGCACATACAAAGTATACTATATTATGGTAAAAACATTTACGATCAACTTATTATATTATACAACTCTATATTAAATGTCTTACAAGACGTTGAAAATTCAATCACCTTTTGTAAATTAAGAACGCTGCACCCTAGTATAATACACCCCATGGAGCTACTAGCAGAATTAAAACAAATTTCAAAATTCTTTCATTTACAGTTACCATTCGAACCTAGACAAGAGAATCTATTAGACTTAATAAATTGTAAAATAGAAGCAACCCAAATAATCTATTTCATTTCTACCCCCATAAACTTTGAAAAAACTTTCGACCTCTACTACATGTACCCAATTCCAACCAAACACGAATCAAAATTTATTACAATCATTCCCAATACAAAATACCTTCTTAAATCTGATAAAGAGATCGTGCCGCTGAATGACATGTGCGTTCAAGCAAAAATATTTCAGTGCCCTAATAAGTACCACGCCCATTTCTCAGCGATGTGCGAAGAAGAAATATTCCAAAATCAAACTTCGAGTCACTGTCATTATACAAAAATTAACTTAATTACGAATCATGTCGAAGTGATTCCAGAAATCAACAAATACCTAGCCGTTTTCCCAAACGAGGAGAAAATCACCATTAAATGCCATGAAGAAACCAACATCCAAACCTTAGAGGGAATCTTTCTAATTAATAATCAAAACAACTGCGAAATTCACTTCAGGCAACAAATACTAATATTCCAAAATGAAAACCATGGTCAACCCCTATTACTCCCTAAATTGAATTTAAAATCCCAATCGTACAAAATTACAAATTTCTCCGTTAACCTAAATCCTTTGAAATTAAATGATATATCCTTCAATCCAATCGTCTCGATACCAGAAGAAAAATTCAATATGCACATTCCAAGTATATAGTCCATCATCCTGTATGCGATCGCTGCAATCATCGTTGGGTACTTCGTATACAAACACATAAAGAAGAGGAAACCAACCACACAGAGGTCATCTCGCACCCCTGAAGACGTCGAACTTCAACTTCCCCAGGATGCTCGAATCTAAGGAGGGAGGAGTTATAGTGCTAACAAATAGACAAAGTGCTGATTTACCAGTATGTGACTCTATCATATTACATTAGTATAAAAACACGTGTAACGCTTAAGATTAGTCATTCTGTATTCCTTATTCATATTATCAAGTAGTTTATAGAATATTATAACTCTGTACTCACAAAAATAAACGTTTTAAAAACCTATTTGATCGAATAAGAAATTTAAGTTATATATATATATATATATATATATATATATATATATATATATATATATATATATATATATATATATATATATATTTGTGTAAACTATTATTAAATTTAAATTAAAAATTATCGGTTCTTGCGAGAACCATACAGACAGACAGTAATTTCTTGAATATAGAAATGCTGTTAGAAAATATATCTAATTCTAATAATTCATTTACAAATTTGTTATATTTAAAACATATCTGTCTGACAGGTGAACGTAGTTTGTCCTTCGAGTCGGGTAAACATATGTCAATTTAATTCGAGATCGAGGAACAATAAGATTTACTTTAGAGAGGATAGCTGAATCATCTACCGAATTATTGACCAATTTGTATAGATAAACATAATTGCATTCTCATATAGTAGTCCAAGAACAGAATTCCGAATTCGATTAGACAGTTATTGTAATTGAATTCATTAGTAGGGTAAACATGATATCGTTTAAAGTAAATATACCTAACATATTTTCTTTGTAAAACTTCAATGGAATCTATATGTTAATTGTAGGTTGGGCTCCATATTAGTGAACAATATTCCAGCTTAGATATAACAAAGGAATAATATAAAGTCTTTAAAGTATGCTGGTTGTGAATTTAAATAATTATTTGCCATATCATAGTAACAATAATTGTTTGTGAGTTCATATACCGATTGTAGATATATATTATTTCAATACATTTTAGTAAAAAAAGATGTTTAGAATTTAAGTGGTGAGGTCGGGCCTCATCTGCCCCATCTGACGCACCGCCACTGCCCGGGGATATGAGTTGGACAAGTTTGAGAAGTCGAAGTCAATTAGCATTTATCTTGACACCAACTATACATTCAAATTCTAAAGACGCATATCTGCATCCTGTAGC